>CM068367.1:485195378-485537878 GCA_034769895.1 Magicicada septendecula | reverse complement strand
CCCTTTCCTTAACCGATCTTCACCAAAAACGACAGGTCTTAGGTACTCTACAATTCAGGCCTGTATGCAAACAATTATTTGATTCTGTTTGAATTTGCGGCTGTTATCGTTTGCCATATAAAACACCCTTGATAAAACATAAAACGTTGCTGGTAATCTACCCTATTCCATTAACCGATCTTCACCAAAAACAATAGGTTTTGAGAACTCTACAATTCAGGGCTGTATGAAAAACATTAGTTGATTCTCTTTGAATTTACGGCAGTTATCGTTCGTCATAGAAAAAATACCCTTGTTAAAATATACAACGTTGCCGGTAAACTACCCCTTTCCCTTAACCGATCTTCACCAAAAACAACAGATCTTGAGAACTCTGCAATTTAGGGCTGTATGCAAATAATGTTTTGATTCTGTTTGAATTTGCGGCTGATATCGTTTGCCATAGGAAATACCCTTGTTAAAACATAAAACGTTACGGGTAAACTACCCCTTTCCCTTAACCGATCTTCACCAAAAACAATAGGTCTTGAGAACTCTACAACCCAGGGCTGTATGCGAAACATTATTTGATTCTGTTTGAATTTGCGGCTGTTATCGTTTGCAAAAAAAAAAAATTTCCCTTGATAAAAAAAAACCGTTGCTGGTAAAGTACCCCTTTCCCTCAACCGATCTTCACCAAAAACAACAGGTCGTGAGTACTCTACAAATCGGGGCTGTATGCAAAAATTATTTGATTCTGTTTGAATTTGCGGCAGTTATCGTTTGCCAAAAAAAAAAATCTACAGACAGACAGACACACAGACAGACACACACACAGACTCTTTTCGGAAAACGACTTTTTTTCATGTTTTGAGTGTAGTAGAATCAGAATCTGCAATAATCTCGAACACGATTTTTTTTGCCATCACCATACTTCCATTCCTTAAGGAATATGGAAGTAAATATCGGTATGGAGAACCATACATGACTTCCATGTTCTAAGATTTATATTTAAAATCATATTCGAAATGAAATATTTCCATAGAAACTACGTCTTTCTACTTATTGCTTCAGCATTAACCACAGTACTGTGGTCACTAACGTATACCACCTCACGTTTTCGCACTCGATTTTCACTGATGATGGCAGTCGATGGCACTGCCGAAAAGTCTGGTTTTACAGAAAACATTGGACTACGGCTAAACAGCCCGGGAAGCAATTTTAACAAAAAACTACTTCTTTGTAGCCGGTAACATACTACACGTATAAAAAATTCTCCCCTCCCCGTTCAACTATAATTTTTAGTAATAGAAAATTACCCCCACTCCGTTCACCTAACCTCTTCATTTATAGATATTTCATCTACGTTTCTACAGTGGATTATTATGAGCTTCTTATCAGGATATTTTATTTATAAAAATTAAGTACTTTACTCTTGTTAAATCATAAAATGTTTCTGGTAAACTACCCCTTTCTTTTAACCGATCTTCTCCAAAATCAATACACCTTCAGTCCTCTACAATACAGGGATGCATGCAAAAAAATATATGATTCTGTTTGAATGTGCGGCAGTTATCGTTCGTCATGGAAACATTTCTCTTGTTACAACTTAAAATTTTGCAGGTAAACTACCCCTTTCCCTTAACCGATCTTCACCAAAATCAACAGACCTTGAGTTCTGTGTAATTCAAAACGGTGTGCAGAAGAGTAGTTGATTCTGTTTTAATGTACGGCAGTTATCGTTCGTCATAAAAAAATTACCCTTGATAAAACATAAAATGTTGCTGGTAAACAACCCTATTCCCTTAACCGATCTTCACCAAAACCAACAGGTCTTGAGAACTCTACATTTCAGGGCTGTATGCAAAATATTATATGATTCTGTATGAATTTGCGGCTGTTATCGTTTGCCATATAAAATACCCTTGATAAAACAAAAAACGTGTCTGGTAAACTACCCCTTTCCCTTAACCGATCTTCTCCAAAAACCAAAGGTCTTTGGAACTCTACAATTCAGGGGAGTATGCAAAACATCATTTGATTATGTTTGAATTTGCGGCTATTATCGTTTGCCATATAAAATACCCTTGTTAAGACATAAAAAGTTGCAGGTAAACTACCCCTTTCCCTTAACCGATCTTCACCAAAAACGATAGATCTTGAGAATTCTACATTTCAGGGCTGTATGTAAAATATTATATGATTTTGTTTGAATTTGCGGCTGTTATCGTTTGCCATACAAAATACCCTTGATAAAACAAAAAACGTGGCTGGTAAACTACCCCTTTCCCTTAAACGATCTTCACCAAAAACAATAGGTCTTTAGTACTCAAGACATCAGGGCTGTATGCATAAACGTATTTGATTCTGTTTGAATTTGCGGCACTTATCGTTTGCCATAAAAAATACCCTTTTAAAACATAAAACGTTCATGGTAAACTACCCCTTTCCCTTAACCGATCTTCACCAAAACCAAAAGGTCTTGAGAACTCTACAATTCAGGGTAGTATGCAAGACATTATTTGATTATGTTTGAATTTGCGGCTGTTATCGTTTGCCATAGAAAAAAAAACCACACACACACACACACACACACACACACACACACACACACACACACACACACACACACACACACACACACACACACACACACACACACACACACACACACACACACACACACACACACACACACACACACACACACACACACACACACACACACACACACACACACACACACACACACACACACACACACACACACACACACACACACACACACACACACACACACACACACACACACACACACACACACACACACACACACACACAGAGAGAGAGAGAGAGAGAGAGAGAGAGAGAGAGAGAGAGAGAGACAGACAGACAGACAGACAGACAGACAGACAGACAGACAGACAGACAGACACACACACACACAGACACTTTTCGAAAAACGACTTTTTTTCATGTTTTGAGTGTAGTACAATCAGAATCTGCAATAATCTCGAACACGATTTTTTTGCCATCACCATACTTCCATTTCCTTAAGGAACAAGGAAGTAATATCGGTATGGAGAACCATACATGACTTCCATGTTCTAAGATTTATATTTAAAATCATATTCGAAATGAAATATTTCCATAGAAACTACGTCTTTCTACTTATTGCTTCAGCATTAACCACAGTACTGTGGTCACTAACGTATACCACCTCACGTTTTCGCACTCGATTTTCACCGATGATGGAAGTCGATAGCACTGCCGAAAAGTCTGGCTTTGCAGAAAACATTGGACTACGGCTAAAGAGCTTGGGAAGCAATTTTAACCAAAAACTACTTCTTTGTTGCCGATAACGTAGTACACATATAAAAAATTCTCCCCTCCACCTTCAACTATAATTTTTAATAATAGAAATTTACCCCCACCCCGTTCACCTAACCTCTTAATTTATAGATATTTCATCTACGTTTCTACAGTGGATTACTATGAGCTTCTTATCAGGATACTTTATTTATAAAAATTACGTACTTTACTCTTGTTAAATCATAAAATGTTTCTGGTAAACTACCCCTTTTTCTTAACCGATCTTCTCCAAAATCAACAGACCTTCCGTCCTCTACAATTCAGGGAAGCATGCAAAAAAATATTTGATTCTGTTTGAATCTGCGGCAGTTATCGTTCGTCATGGGAACATTTCTCTTGTTACAACATAAAATGTTGCAGGTAAACTACCCCTTTTCCTTAACTGATCTTCACGAAAATCAATAGACCTTGAGCTCTCTGCAACTCAGGGGGTGCAAAAAATTATTTGATTCTCATTGAATTTTCGGCAGTTATCGTTCGTCATATAAAATTACCCTTTTTAAAACATAAAACGTTGCTGATAAACTACCCCTTCCCTTAACCAATCTTCAACAAAACCAACAGACCTTGAGTTCTCTTTAGTTGAAAAAGGTATGCAAAAACCTAGTTGATTCTGTTTGAATTTACGGCAGTTATCGTTCTTCACATAAAAAATTATCCTTGTTAAAACATAAAATGTTGCTGGTAACTACCCCTTTCCCTTAACCGATCTTCACCAACACCAATACGTATTGAGAACTCTACAATACAGGGCTGTATGCAAAATATCATTTGATTCTGTTTGAATTTGCGGCTGTTATCGTTTACTATAGAAAAAAATTACCCTTGATAAAAAACTGTTGCAGGTAAACTACCCCTTTCCCTTAACCGATCTTCACCAAAAACGACAGGTCTTAGGTACTCTACAATTCAGGCATGTATGCAAACAATTATTTGATTCTGTTTGAATTTGCGGCTGTTATCGTTTGCCATATAAAACACCCTTGATAAAACATAAAACGTTGCTGGTAATCTACCCTATTCCATTAACCAATCTTCACCAAAAACAATAGGTCTTGAGAACTCTACAATTCAGGGCTGTATGAAAAACATTAGTTGATTCTCTTTGAATTTACGGCAGTTATCGTTCGTCATAGAAAAAATACCCTTGGTAAAATATAAAACGTTGCCGGTAAACTACCCCTTCCCTTAACCGATCTTCACCAAAACCGACAGGTCTTGAGAACTCTACATTTTAGGGCTGTATGCAAAATATTATGTGATTCTGTTTGAATTTACGGCTGTTATCGTTTGCCATATAAAATACCCTTGATAAAACGAAAAACGTGTCTGGTAAACTACCCCTTTCCCTTAGCCGATCTTCACCAAAAACAATAGGTCTTTAGTACTCAACAAAACAGGGCTGTATGCAAAAACATATTTGATTCTATTTGAATTTGCGGGTCTTATCGTTTGCCACATAAAATACACTTTTAAAACATAAAACGTTGCTGGTAAACTACCCCTTTCCATTAACCGATCTTCACCAACACCAACAGGTATTGAGAACTCTACAATACAGGGCTGTATGCAAACATCATTTGATTCTGTTTGAATTTGCGGCTGTTATCGTTTACCATAGAAAAAAATTACCCTTGATAAAAAACCGTTGCAGGTAAACTACCCCTTTCCCTTAAACGATCTCCACCAAAAACAATAGGTCTTTAGTACTCAATGAATCAGGGCTGTATGCAAAAACGTATTAGATTCTGTTTGAATTTGCGGCACTTATCGTTTGCCATATAAAATACCCTTGTTAAAACATAAAACGTTGCTGGTAAACTACCCCTTTCCCTTAACCGATCCTTACCAAAATCAACAGATCGTGAGAAATCTACATTTTAGGGCTGTATGCGAAAAAATATTTGATTCTGTTTGAATTTGCGGCTGTTATCGTTTGCCAAACAAACATAATTACCCTTGATAAAAAAAAACCGTTGCAGGTAAACTACCCCTTTCCCTCAACCGATCTTCACCAAAAACAATATTTCGCGAGTACTCTATAAATCAGGGCTGTATGCAAAAAATTATTTGATTCTGTTCGAATTTTCGGCTGTTATCGTTTGCCAAATAAAATCTACAGACAGGCACACACACAGACACACAGACAGACACACAGACACACACACAGACACTTTTCGAAAAATGACTTTTTTTTATGTTTTGAGTGAAGTACAATCATATTCTGCAATAATCTCGAACACGATTTTTTTTGCCATCACCATACTTCCATTTCCTTAAGGAACATGGAAGTAAAAAAACGAGAGGTAAAATTGATTTTATCTAAAATTCATTAGATTTCAGAATTTTAGATTCAAACTAAAATCTAAAGAATTTAGATTCTAAAATTCTACTTTCTGTTAGATAAACTAAAATATTAGAACGCCTTTGCCTGCAGAACGTCAAATCCGCCTCATTTGTATATCCAGTTCCCAATTATTTTTTCATGTCAACTTGTTAGACATAAGAAAACGCGTCTTGCATACATGGAAGAATTTATGGATGCTCATTATCCCTTAGATCACGATGCACTTCCTATATCTCCGTTACAGACTTATGTTCACGCATGTACCATGTCACGTTGTAACGCACATATGACAGACGTAATACGCGTTGTAGACCATGTGACGTTTTTCACGTATTGCGTAATCAGGGAGTTCAAAATTTAACCATTATTTTGATAATGGTGTATGATAAATTGTATATCGTTGGCTGTCACGGCCGAAGGCAACATTATAAAAAAAAAATAATAAAATAGAAACTGGACTTTTGGGCCGTAGCTAATTGGTTGAGTTGTTATTTATAAACATTTCGGCCACATTTCCGGAGGCCATCTTCAATAGAAACGAACCTTTGCCAAACCGAACGCACCTCACTTTCGAGGAGTAGGGACAAATTGTATAATTAGGATATAGTATATTTGTATTATGTAAATTGTGTAATTCAACATTATGATGTTTTACCAGTAGAGGTAAATACTGATCCATAGAGGTGCAAATAAAATGTTATAAATTTTTCTGGTGCTTAATAATTTCTAAACGTGTTATGCCTTTTAAGACACTTGCCGTAATAGTTTAAGTCTGTATAGATAGTTTGCTAAATTCGTTCATTATCAACAATAGTCTTTTGGTCATAACGTTTATTACGTGTAATAAAGTCGTGATACCAGTTCTATTTCACAAATATTTCTCAGCTATGTTACTATTTTGACCACTACGCTTCTTAAATCTAAACTGGTACATAGCTAGCGAGTGGATAAATAATACAGGGATAATATAAATTGCAAACACACTGTAAATTACGGCCACAGCGCGTGACCTAGTTTACTGTAACACATTGTTCGTAGTTCACGTAGTTTACAGAATTTCCTTAAAACTATATGAGGTTAGTTGTCTGCTGCCCACATCCTAAACAGAATCGACTGTTTTTGTTTTATAAAAATATGACTTAAATTTATCCAGGCGGTTATAAAAAAGTCTGTCCTATGTAGCTAACCTTGAATATTGTTACATGAATTAAAGTTATCATGCTAATGTGTCTAACTTTGAAAATAATAGAATTAAAGTAAAGTCTATTGAAATTGTTGTTAATTATATAAAAAATTTTACCCAGCAAACCACTGATAAAATGATCAAGCATCCATACTATTGTAAGTATTTTCCTAATGAACGAAATGAAATTGTATAGTAAAAAGTGATTAGAATAAATTAAAAATAAAATGAAAAATTAAAATATCTAATAAATAATAATATTTTTTCACTGATCTTGTGGAATCTGAAGTATAACTGCAATAAACCTCTGCTCAAGCTCAACTCTCCTAATTAATCAGTTTCTTTGGCTTTCACGGCCTGCTTTGCCACAGTACTGTAGTTGAACTGACGTGCACCTTGTCAGTGCCTTAAGTCCTTACACTGAAGATGGCCTCCAGAGATGAGGCCGAAACCTTTCGACACGAAGGAAGTGGTCGAATACGGCCTTACAGCCAGGGCAGTAATTTTAATAGCCAAGTGTACTGTTTTTACAAAAAGTAAAAATTAGGAATGTACTTTTTTAAGAAAATAAGTAAAATGTTAGGCATAGTAATAGTTATTGTCATGATATTCGGACTTTATTATTCGTTCAAAGGTACACTATTCCGCTAAGGAAGACTGCGCACTCGGATGGCTAGCACTTCAGGGACGTTCCGCGATTTAGTTAGCGGACGAACTTGCGTATCATCTGTCGGTGACCAACTTGAAATAGTACACCACCCGAACTAACGGGCAAGTATTGTCGTCTCATGGGCATAAAGTCAGGCTGGCTACTCAGTGCTTTGAAATCAATCATTATCTCATTAGTACTCTTGGCTGGGTAACTTGGCGGCAGGGGTTTCAACGAAGGACTACAAGAGCTGTTGCAATTATATAAGGGTTCCTAACTGTGAATACTGATTATATGAAAAAGTAATAGGCCTATGCCTATGTATGTAACTTAATGATATAATATTTTCTTTATTTAAGTTTTTCTTTACCAGCCAATCGGAGGTTAATTTTCAAAGTTCCCTCGTACATTTTACAGAAACGTACACCAGCAAACATGTGTTGAACTAATGCTTATAAAAACGTGTTAAATTACATCTGAACCCACAACATCTATTAAGTAGCATTGCTATCAACAAATAATAATTTTTTAAAATTAATAAATAATAATTAATACATAATTTACGTTAAAAGAACATATTAAATTACTTACTTAATATTACGTATTCTGTTACTTCGATGAAAAAAAATGTATAAAGTAATGTTCTAATTATATAAATAGTCATTTTTGGTCTGTGACAAATTTTATGAAATTACAATACCTGAATCATTTGTGGAAATAACTTGCTTGCGTTAATTTGTGCGCGCGACATCTCAATTCACTCTACGATGACGTGCCTTGGAAAAACGATATAAATTCGTTTTGTATTAAAATTCTTTGGGTTTTAAATTTAATACTACCATACAGTTTACAAAACGTTCCTTTTAAGGAAACGTACTAAATTTCTGATTTTAATAGAATTAAATTTGAAGTGATTGTTGTCACTTTAGAGATCTGATCGTAAAATGTCGCTCACATAATAAAAATCTGCGTTATTGTGTTACATAATAAATGAATACATAACTACAAAACAAATGAGAAAGAAGATTACCTCTGTTGACTTTGTGGGACCCTAGATACGCTAACAAGCCAATAGATTCACCCCTGCTGAAAAATTGAGATTAGGGCAAACGACACATTTATTTACCACTTTTTACACTCGCTAAACGTGGGGTTGTACCAAAATTACTTACTCAAATTTAGACTTGGACTGTTGTACTGTATTATTTTCTTTTGCCTTGTTGCTAAACTGACTAATTTATTGTTTTCTTTTCTCTTTTTTTAATTTTTATGTGTTCTACTGTGAAGCTGACGTATTTTAAAAATCCGTTACAAGTATAAAAATTTGCTCGCATGTAGAGGAAACAATTTAGTGGCGTGTGGGAGACATAATTCAGAGTTCTACGTAACAACCACAAGACAGCGTGGAGCAGCCGTGTGTAGTGTCGTGACGAATGTTTTGCAAGACACTTTGAAAACGGCGCTTCTCGTGTACAGCATATCAAAAACTAATTTAACAAGCTGTATAACAGCTTAAAGAATTATACTGTTAAACTTTAATATAACTGGCTCACATACAAACACTTTAATCAAAAAATATATTCATTGTTTAATCATTTCATTTCATACATACATCTTCGTAATATCACCCTTTGTAATGTTTATTTCTTTCCTTAGAAAAGACACACACACACACACACACACACACACACACACACACACACACACACACACACACACACACACACACACACACACACACACACACACACACACACACACACACACACACACACACACACACACACACACACACACACACACACACACACACACACACACACACACACACACACACACACACACACACACACACACACACACACACACACACACACACACACACACACACACACACACACACACACACACACACACACATTTACCGACAATTTACTACTTGTAACGAATTTAAATGTTGAAGCATAAAATCTCCTTCATCATAGAGTTTCAAAATAGAATCATGTTTGACATGTGTGTGTGAGAGAGCAATAAATTTTTGTTGTCCAAAATGTTTTAGAAGCAACATACTGTTTGCAAACGAATATTAGCAAAACACTAATAGACAAGACATAAAAATGGGGAAATCCAGTGGTTTGTTAAAGAGACATTTGGGTTATCTCTGCTTGATCCCTTGGCCGCGGTTGACTTAAGAACTTTGGGTTAGAATATTGCAACCATTCAGAACAAAATGATTTGTTTACCTTTCGTCAAACAAAATGATTTACACTTGATATTAATTTTAGTTAATAGTGCTGATTTTACATCATAAAACATGTACGCAGTAGAAGGAAGTTATAGGATTAGAAAACAGAAGAATCAGTTATATCTAAAATTAATTAGAAACAATTTGAATTCTTTGTTGAAGTGCCAAGAAATAAAAAAACAAGGTTTTTTAATCGTACATTTCATTCAGTTTAAGTTAATACAGAATTATTCCAATGTAGATTAAAAGTCAATATGCTCAATTTGTTTTTTATAATATTATTTGATATTTATTTCTAATTTAGTATTCAGCAAGTTAATATTTTTATAATCAAGTAAAATTATTAATGTACTGCAATAGTAACGTTTGGAGTTTACAACGACCTTTTGGCTCAGTTTTGAATTCACAATTTGAGTATTGTAAAACTATGATCTCTAATATGTGTTTACTGATGTTTTCGATTTAAAATTATAATAAACAAATGTAAATATTCACAAAAATAGAATAGTGTGTGTTGTTTTTTTTTGTATGTATGGGGCTCGGCAAATAAGGCCTTTAGCCCAGGCCAGGAGCGTTGGTCGACGGCATGTTTTGTTTTCACCTACATTTTAGTTGACTCAACGAGAGTGGAAACTCGTATACACTAAGACGCAAACCAACATTTTCAAAGCCTATATAGTAATCTTGCTGCTTTTAGGAAGCACAGAGTCCTGTATATCGCTATCTGTTCGATTCCGAGGTCTTCTTTCACTCTGTGTCTCTGCATCAGTTCTGCAAGAACGTTTTTCGTTGCAGCTTCAGCTCTTCGTTACCTGCAATAACTACGTGATCAAACAAACGTAAAAGATGAACCAAGGTCTTGTTATGCATGTCATAACGCCATTATCTGCTGTAATAATAGATTCGCTGTTGCCGGATTGTCCGAGGCAGTTAGAAAACTCAGTAGATAACATATTTTCATACACCTCGGTGTTGACAGAAATGAAGAGCCTTGGACAATGTCTAGGAGTGAAAGACGCCGTCGATGACAAATGCACTACCCGCTCCACTCTCCGTTTTCAACGCATCAATGTACACAATGATGTCTTCCTCGACGTATTCCTCCAGGGCAGATCCAAACGAGAGTTCCAATTCAGTTGGGTGGCACGAATTCTTGCTTCCACTGGCGACATCCTGTTGCTTTTAGTCGGCAATTTGCGAAGCCGCCAGTGGGGCACTCCGCACGGAACGTACGCATGGACCACCGGCGCCTGAATGTGGCGCCGGGCTATTTTGAACACACAAATGCAGGCTGGCCAGGTGATCTTAGAACGGCGGTCGTACATTATAACAAGTCTGTTGTTCGCCAGCAACACGGAGCTACGTGGTTTATGTGGCTCGATAGTGCTAATATTTTAGCCAAATATCTCAGCAAGAGAAGTTGACGTTGCAGATGTAAGGACGTCATCGCTGCTTCACAATATAAACTCTCTGGAGGGCTAAAGTGATGAATGGCCCTGTCCCGTAGCTCATCCTCGCGTTGTTTACAGGATCCAGCTTTTTCAAACACGACCTGCTGGCTGATGAGTAGGCCTACACCTCGCATCCGTAATTATTTTGGATAGCATTAGTGCGGTGTACAGGCGCTATTAAACCTCTCTATCTGCTCCCCAGGTCGCATGGGAGATGCATCTGATTGCGTTTATCGAGGATTTGTACTTCGCAGCCAGGTAGTCCACATGTGCATTTCCTGTTAATTGCCTGTCGAAAGTTAGGCCCAGATATTTGATTACGGGTCTACAGTGTAGCCAGACACCGTTTATGGTCAACACAGGGTCCGGCTGCCTTCCTCGCTTTCGAAGGAGCAGACACAGGCCGTCTTTGTTGCCGAGAAAAAAAAGCCATGTTGTTAGCATTTTCTACCAACGTGTCTATAGCGCCTTGCATTTTATGCTTGATTATCGCCGTTGGTTTGGCCGAGTAGATCGTCAACGTACAAGCACTTCCCAACTGACGTTTCTATACCCTCAAAGATCCCGTTAACGGAGATAGTAAAGACCGTGCCGCTCAACGTAGGTCACTGCGGTACTCTATTTTTCAGCTCGTGTGGGACCGACAGGTCTGTTTTAGCTACAGATCAAAGTATATACAATATGTATTCTCGTTATATCAGATATTAATGTCATAGGGTATTTCGGAAAGGTACTCAAAATATAATAACTGAAATAAGTAGGCTAAGCTAAGAGGTTGACAGTAATTGATACAATAACGTAATACTTAATTGAGAATCTATCTTAAGTTATACGTATTATTTAAATATGAAGGTTATTCATTTGTTCAACTGTATTTGTTGGAATACATTGGAAAAATTATCCTAGTATTAAATGTGCAAATACATTTGGTTATAAATTATGGGTTTGAACAGAAGCTTATTGAATTTCTTAGTTTTATTTGAAGCAGTATTTTTCTTAGCAGTATTTTAATGGTTAGTGTTTGCTGCAAAAAATGCATCTAAGAAGAGTCGGGCTCAAAACTGGTAAGTGAGTTGGCCTTGTTATAAAAGTAATTTCTGAATGTGAGACATGCGATTATACAATTATAGTTGTTTCACTTCAGTGCTCTTACATAATAAAGAAACTTTAAAACCAATTGTGAATAGTAAAGTTTCTATATTTGAATCAAATATTTGGCTAGTTTACGGGATGAGGTAGTTCGATGTTGATCAGAGGGCAGCTCAAACCTTATGCGGCATTATGAATCTTCCTCTAACTTCTCCTCCACATAAATTGAGCTAATACATAGATATAGGTCTAACTCAGAAGTAACTATAGTACAGGCATATAGTAAAAGAAGTGAGTGAAAGCAGTATGACGCAGATAGTATAAGAGGCAATTGATTGTAATGATAGACGTTGTTATTTAAAGACTGCATTTGGCGGATCTTGAGAAAACAGGGATCACACATCTCTAAATAGTTATGTTAGTAGGAGTGTAGATACCGACAAGGTTTAGATCTAAAGGTACTTATTAAACACTGTCAGTGTAAAGTTAGTAATACTCATAACCTTATGTGTTCAGCAAAATACAAAGGAACAAGTGATTGGGTGGGAACGCAAGGGTTGTTTCTGCCTATGACCGTTCCTTTGAAAAACATGTTAGATATTTGCAGTATTTTGGTGATGGCGACTCAAAGGCTTTTCACAGTATGAAGGAAGTGAAAGTGTATACTGCGATAACCAAACTTGAATGATTTGTCTACATTTACAATATGATTGGGTCAAGGTTGAAAAGAATAAAGGTCTCAACAAAAAAGCAAAGCATTGTCAGGTAAAAACAGACTGACTGATGCATTAATTAACAGACATCTTATGACATTACAAGAATTTTGAAAATGTAAAAGACATGAAAGGCAGCATGGGTCATGACATGTATTTTTTATTTATTACCTACATATGAATATATCTATCTCATGATTAAGGTTATCGGATATAAGATATATATCTATCTCAATATATATCCTTAGGTTCAGAGAGCTGGTGCAGTTATAAAAAAATCAAAAACTATTGAAGGTTTCAAGTAGAGTCACCAACGCAGTGTTTCTTCAGCTGTGATGGCAGCCATAAAGGCAGTGGTCAGATACTTGAAAGAACGTAACTTTTTCTGACTCATGGCCGTACATAAAATGTAAGCGAGAGTGTAAACAGTGTAGTGTGCTAAGAATACCTATTTGTAGGTGATAGAAATATAACAAGATGCAGAGTTTAGAGAAGTTATGAATTGGTGTAGGTGTAAGCATTAAAGAAGCAATGTTGTGGGATGATAAGGAAAGGCTGCGAATGGCTCAGGCAGCGCTATATTGGTTTAAAAAACAGCAAGAGAGAAGAAACAGCAAGTAAAAGGTAAGGTAGAAACACTTTACAATATTCAAAAAGAAAAGAGTATGGGCCAGTGTGGTTTGAAATGTATGTGAGTAATATAAAAATAAAATCATATACAATTTTGTCTAGATGCGATTTCTTAAACATGTTACGTTTTCAGATTCACAGAACTCTTCTGGAATGTCTGTGGTAGATAGGAAGTTGAAATGTGATACACACATACTTCACATATTGGCGCAAATAGATGTTGAACAATTATGTGATTTATAATGATAGTTTTAAAATATTAATAGAAATTTGTCATACAATATATTTTTTAGAACTAACACATTTATTAGAAACTCTTAAAAGACTTCCATCAATTTGCAAAGAAAGAACTGGCTTTTCAACTAGAAAAGGGTCAAACCTTTATTTTTAGTTGTTTTTGTCAAAAAGGTTTAACAAATTATCAAATATGATACAGTTAGTATTAACATAATATTGCTCTCTGACTCCCCAGTTAAATCTATAGTGAAACGATTAATTTTGTTAGGTAAATTGTTTTTTTTGTTAGATAATTGTATTGCTGTCTCGAATTGTAATATTTGATAACAATTGACATCTCAATTACTTTAATTTATAGCCTGGTTTTGTTTGTAGAGTGTGTATTTTATGTGCGATTGTATTTTATGAAAAGTTAGTTCATTTTACATTTAATTGAGTCGCCAGAGCACATAATGAAAGTTATGGCACCGTTCCAAGTCAGCAGCTGTGTCAATGAGGACGGATGTGTGCTAAGCTTTTATCACACCAGGGCTTTGTGTTTTGGTTGTCTTGGCAACAGCAACGTTGGTAAGCTTTCACACACACACACACACACACACACACACACACACACACACACACACACACACACACACACACACACACACACACACACACACACACACACACACACACACACACACACACACACACACACACACACACACACACACACACATACACATACACACACACACACACACACACACACACACACACACACACACACACACACACACACACACACACACACACACACACACACACACACACACACACACACACACACACACACACACACACACACACACACACACACACACACACACCTTAAACAACTCAAAAACCGACACAAGTTACTACAGTTTACAATGCCCCTATTTTTAATTTTTCCTCATACAAATTCATTTACACGACAGTAACAACTATTGGTAACTTTAACTTTGGGTATGGCACATTTAAAGACTAAATCAGACTGTTTTTATGTAAAAACAGGTAACTAAACTGTAACAGAATCTTTATAGCTGCACACGTGTAAGGAAAACATAACGGTAACAAACATATACCTTACATCGGTAACAATAAAAGTTTCTTATTCAGCGGAACCTAGCATTTTAACCTTAAGATAAGTTTGGAACAACCATATTGAAGTGAATGGAGATACACATAAAACACAGTTTGATTAGCCATGAATTCCTAAGTAATCGTAATACATACTTTAAATAGATACGTAGACAAATTAAATAGACATACAGAGAAATGACAAACGGTCGAGTTGGAGCTGAGAACTCGCTTCGCTCTTTCAGTTACTCAGTGAACGACAGCCACTACAAAATACATACAATTAAGTGATTAAGCGGATTGACTAACTGGCAGAATAAGGACGGTATCAAATGAATGAGTGGCATAATCACAACGAAATCTTATGCCCTGTTTAAATTTCCTTTTCTGTGTGTTGTGAACTACGTGTTGTGTGTGTGTGTGTGTGTGTGTGTGTGTGTGTGTGTGTGTTTTGTAGAGAGTACGCAGCACTTTTACTAGACAATGGATTCTGCAATACCTATGCAACAAACCAATTCGCTTAATTCTGTAGTATTTAGTAGGTACCGTCTCAACGTCACTATCACTGTACTGATAGATTAGTGTTTATTTCATGTATACTTTTTAGCCTGACTACCAACGCATCCCTGAGGAAGTCTCTCTTCTCGCTCGCGAGAGGGATTACTTCCGGAAACGTTGGCAGAGGACCCGTGATCCGGCCGATAAGGCAGCATACAATCGGCTCACCGGACGACTGCGTAGCAGTCTGAAGGCGTTCCGACGTAGCTGTTGGGAACTCGCTGTGGCCAGAACGGGGGATGCGGGTCCGCAAAGTCACTCGTACAGAATACCTTCCGCGATGACGGGTCGGAGGCGACGACCTCCACTCCCCGCCATCGTTGGGCCGTTCAGACAACTCCTGGGTCGCCCGGAGGAGAAGGCCGAGTAGGCTACTTGGGCTTGTGTTTCGAGCGCCAGTTCGCTCCCAACCCGCCCATGGACTGGGACTTCGACGAACAAGTCGAGATGGATGTGGAAGACTTTCTATCTCTTCCGACCACGCGGAGCCCGAACCCATTTCTTTGGAAGAGGTCTCAGATCGGCTCGCTGAACTTCAGCGAAGAAAAGCTCCAGGCCCGGACGGTGTCACGAACACCGCTCTACGACTTCTCCCGGAGCCTGGAGTTCAATTCTTGACTGACTTGTTCAACGCGTGTCTCAGACAGGCCTACTTTCCCAAGAAATGGCGAAAGGCGACGGTCATCGTGATCCCGAAGCAGGGAAAGGATGCTTCCCGCCCCGACAACCTCCGGCCCATCAGCCTACTTTCTGCTACGTCCAAGGTTTTTGAGCGACTCGTGCAGCGTCTTTACGAGAACATCTAATTAACTTTGACGTGCTGGTCCCCGAACAGTTCGGCTTCTGTCTGGGGCATTCAACCACTCATCAACTGATGAGAATGGTGGAATGCTTCACGGAAGGCGGGTGTCGGAGAGAACGGACTGTTGACTGTTTCTTAGATGTTGAAAAAGCCTTCGACAGCGTACGGCATGATGGCCTATTATTCAAGCTTAGGGAAGTCCAGCTCCCGGACTGCTACCTCCATCTGGTTGCTAGCTTTCTGACGGAGAGGACCTTCTGCGTGAGAGTTGGAGATTCAGTCTCTTCCGAGAGACGAATCACAGCCGGCGTCCCTCAAGGCAGTGTTCTTGGCCTCCTTCTGTTCTCAGAGTACGTCAACGACGTGCCGAGACAGCCTGGAGTCCAGATGGCCCTCTTTGCGGACGACACGACCGTATTTACGGCCGATCGTCATGTGGAAAGAGCCGTCTTATGACTGCAGCGCCAGCTCTACTCGCTCGGGGATTGGACTGAAAATTGGAGAGTGCAACTCAACGCTACCAAGAGTGTAGCCGTCGAATTCTCAAAGCGACGGAAGCACCCTGTTAGGCAGTTACGTATCGGCAGAACGTACTTGCGCTGGTCCAACGAGGTCAAGTACCTAGGAGTACACCTTGACAGTCGGCTCACCTGGCGTACCCACGCTCAGACAGTTCATAAGCGAGCATCCGCTCGTCTGAGCTTACTGTTTCCATTCCTGATCAGCTCAGCCATGAACAGGAAATTGGGCAAGATGATCGTCGGCGCCTATTTGCTGCCGGTCATTACTTACGCTTGCCTGGTTTGGGGTTACCTCGCCGCAATGCATAAAAAGAAGTTGCAGAGCGTCCTCGACAGGGGTCTTCGGCTAGCGGCCAAAGTCCCCCGTCGCTTTTCATCACGCCTTTTAAGGAGAGGACTTGGTTAGACGAAACATTCAGGCGGCTCCCACGCAAATTTTGTGCACGTGCGGCGAGGTTCCCAGACAATCCTCTTGTGGCTGGGCTGGGCAAGTACCGTATACGTCCAGGTGATTTGTGGAAACGCCCTCGGTGTATACTGCGCTAGTGTAGGCTAGCACAACAGCCGAGAAACGGCCTGCTACAGAGCACATGCCCTACTTGGGCAAGCCAACGAGGTATGAGCTCCAGAAGGTAGCTCGGAACTCAGTTCACGAGTGGTTCGTCTCTGCGACGCACAGCCCCACAGCCCAGAGCGTCTCATGTA
Source organism: Magicicada septendecula (assembly GCA_034769895.1). Classification (NCBI taxonomy): domain Eukaryota; kingdom Metazoa; phylum Arthropoda; class Insecta; order Hemiptera; family Cicadidae; genus Magicicada; species Magicicada septendecula. The sequence continues at coordinate 485,520,296 of CM068367.1, read as the reverse complement.
TACTTTTATGGTTTACAAAATTATTGGTTACCAATATTTCCGAGACGGCAAACACCAATTTCTCAAATTTAATAACAAATATTCCATCACTTTTTTCATTTTGAATCTGGGAAATGCTCTGACCTGTTGCTGCACTATGAACTTATTTTACAAACAAGTTTTGAAACCAGTGTCGATTTATGGTGTGCAAATTTGGGGTTTACACAGAAGTCCAACATTAAAATAATAATGCAAATGTTTCAAAGTGATGTGATTCGCAGCACTGTTAATTGAGACCTTGGTATGTGAGAAATGATGATATTCTCGAGACTATGGTTACTAAACGGTTAAACGGTTTTCGGTTGAAAACGAAAAGGTCTATATAAACATAAAAAAATAGGTAGACAGGCAGTGTTGGACACTGCCGCAGTTATTTTCGTAAAAACGTCAATCGGGTATAGTATATTGAAATTAAATAAAATTTTTGTTTTGAATCGTTTAATTCATTTTCAACTTACATTTATTGAATACAGGGTTGTGGTATGAGAAGTAGGATACATATGGGTTTGAAATTATTTTAATACCTGTTGCAAATGTCAAATCTATACAAGTTTTCCCTTGCATGGTTGGTTTGTCCAAATCATTCACTAGTTCAAGTTTAAAGAATTTCTGAAGGCATGCACGAGTTCTAAATTTTCGTCACTAGTGTTGAAATCGCCCATCAATACGAGCGGTATATCACTATTATATTCTAGTTCGAATGTCTCTGCGTATTCACTGTAATGTATCAATTGGCTTATGATGAGCAGCTTGATGTCATTATAAGAGAGTCCAGGGTATATATAGATACTTGCCAAAATTATTTGATGGTTGCTGGGTATAGTTATCTTTGTTATGGCAATTTCTCCAATATTCAACCTTACACGCAACACTGCCTCGAAATATGGCAAGTGTTTGATTTCAACTGGGATACACGACCATTCTAAGTTGACTCTGGAAATATACACTGCTACGCCACCACCTCGCCCCTCGTTTCTTTCACAGCATTTGGATACAATGCGAGAGAAGTCTGCCATGTCGATAGAGTCTGGGTCTCGTAACCAAGTCTCAGTGAGAACGATAATGTCCACCTTCGGTATTAACTCGTCTGTCTGTAGGTCCCCCACATGCGCTTGCAGACTCTGTACGTTTGGATTGACTATGATGAATGTCGAAATAGGGCGTGGAGGCTCTCTCGGGAGGCTGTGCTGCCATTCGCAAAATTCTTTGATCGCTTGTGTTACAGTATGGAGCCGATGACTCCCGAGGCGCTCGTATTCGTCTCTTATTTCTTTGACTGATGGAGACCCCGACCCAGAGGCGTGGTAGAATCTGTAATCATTCTTCTCATTTGTCAGATAAAGGCCCTCGAGACTCGACTCATGGCCACGTATACAAGTTGTTGTTGCTGGTTTTTATTGTAATCGTATACAATCGAATCGAATGTACCACCTTGAGACTTGTGAATGGTCAGCGTACAGGCCGGAGTAAGTGGAAATTGGATGCGCCTATATTTGATCTTTCCGCCTAGACTTATATTGCTCGTCCGTAATGGTATGGGTATCCATGTTCCGTCTAATACTCCTGGCTTGCTCATTATCAAGGGCTTGCTTTTAATTTTTAATCGCCGCCCAATGTTATCTGGAAATTCCATCCACACCTGTAGCGAGGGAGATGCTGTGGTAGGTACAGTAGTTGAAGTGGATGGTTGATCGGTTGTGCTGTTGTCGAATATCTCAATGTGCCTCAGTGTTCCGATTGCCCCATTGACGATTCCATCTTCGACATCGACATTTACAGTAATCATATACGGATTCCCTGTAGCCAAGTCAATCTTGTACGGCAGGCTGCCGCTCTCTGCGAGACTCATCTTGTGTAAGCGCGTGACTGCCTTGGTGCGCTCCGTGTCACTCTTGAATCCCGTGATCAAGTCATCTGCGATTTTCTGCATACACTCACTTTGTGGGATTGCCTGGGAGTTGAACATTTCGACTTGATGGTTGCGATGAAAGAGGCGCACGACTCCTTGCAGATGTTCACTACACCACTCGACTGTTCTGAATCTTCCCTCTATGATTTTCCTCTGTTCGACACTCAGAGCCCGGCAGTCACCTATCGCAGTCAATATCTCTGAGAACGCTACGTTTGCCTGTCGCATGACCCGTACGAGTTGGAAGTAATCGAGCGACTGCCACAATCCGTTACCACTGATGTTTGACGCGTTGCGCGCAAACTTGTATACCGGTGACGCGTTCACTGGAGGGAGTTGTCTGAAATCACCGCAGAATATAATATCCATACCTCCAAAGTTCTCCCCGTACCTGCCGGTTATCTGTTGTAGTCGTGCGTCCACAGAGTGAAATATGTGACTCCCAATCATGCTGACCTCATCCACAATCACACTTTACATTGGCAAACGCATGTCTGTAGTGCTGCAGCGTCTCGTAACTCGTGCCGTGTATAGTCCTCGATTGCGTCAGCCGGAATGCCGAGTGCACAGTGACTCCACCCAGAGCCACTGCGGCTTTGCCAGTCGAGGCGCATGCCACGTAAGAATTGTTCACGCGTTGTGTGCCTGAGAGAATCTGTTATACGTTTCCATCGCGAGCTTGAGAATAAATGTCTTGCTACACCCCGCTGGCCCTGTAAAGAATATCCGTATTGGCGGCTCAGTCGACTCCCGCGCGTGAATTCTATATTGCGACAAAACATATATTAGGCATAGTAATAATTTAACTATATAGTCAGTTATCTGGAGGAAGGTTGTATATTTTGAAACAAAATTTTTAAATGGTCTGTAATTCACAAAAATATTTATTTTACTTTAATAATTGTCTCTGAATATCAGACTGATCTGTTTAAAAATGTCAATTTGTTACTTGAACGTCGTTCCCAAGAACGCTGATTCGTCTCACTGCTGGTCCTGTGATTTGTCGCAATCTGCTCCTCTCTCGTCTGCTCCTCTCTGCACACGGCCGCTTCGCTGACACTCCTCTTGTACGCACGCACGCCGACACACCGATAACCAGTCTACTCTTATCTCAGGGTACTGAAACTGGGCTGTAATTTAATATTATTTATTATGGTGCTTTAAGCGTGCACCTTCCCGCGTCTTGAGGTGTTGTCCTCGCGATAACACAGGAGTATCCCGGATGGATAAACCTCCCCTATGCGGAAATCTTCACTCACGCGAGACTAGCACTGTTTAAAATTAAATATTTTATTTATCTGAAAAGACTGAGTTCGTCAAGGTATTAGCTAACGGGTAACTCGTTGCTAAATTGTCCTTGATCACTCTTACATAAACCGCTTCTGTTCGAAAACTCGCACAGAGAGCACGTCCGTAATATTCGAGCTGCAGGATGGAACTAACTAGACACTCGTCATCGGAGATCCAATCTTAATGGAAATTGGGGCCGCTGATTGGTCGAAAACCTATCATGTGATTGATGGATAAAACTGATAGACAACTTCTTGAACAGATTGGGAGATTTCTGCAGAAGCAGGTATAGATCTTATCTATAAATTTTCTGACTTCTAAAAGATAAGGAATTTATAGAAGTTGATTTTTACTAACCAAATCCCTATTAAAATAGTAGGCCTACGTAACAAGTATCTGACACCCAGAAAATATAGAGCTATTTAAGATGCTTGCGCTGTCCAAATCTCAGTTCGATACATTCATTTATAATGGAGTTATTCATAAAATACGAATGACACGCGCACTCGCACATTAAACTCGCACAGGACATGATCACAAATAAATTTATGGGCATTTTGATACATAATAGTCTTTTACCCAATTCTTACTTCAAAACTTATATCTAATTAACATAATCAAACAAAAATCAAATTTTAACATGTCTATAACGTTATAAACCTGCTATATCAGTATGTAGTCCTTGCTACAGTTTCTTTTACTGCAATGTTCTATTGCAGGAATATCCTCGGATAAAAAAACTTGTTTACACAAACACAAAAAAAAATTTGGTTGTTATGGTTTAAAAAAAAATTTTTTAAACCATAAATAATACTATTTCCTTTTTTTTAAACATATAATCAGTTCAAATAAATAAATAATCCTTGTTAAACTAAAAATATTTTCTTCCAATAAATTTTTGACATCTGTCAGTTCCAATGTAAATAAACATAAGCACGAGGTTGATAATCTGTCATCAAGGGGTAGAAAGATAAGCTAGTATAAACAGTTCATGACGTCATAATACCTACTGTCCAGTCGCACACTTCTCAACAACTTATCCACATGGTTCAAACAAACATGAATTTACATAATTTACTTAATCTAACACCTTACCCTTAACCTTATGACATTCATTCTTTATATACCCAGATATACCGTGAACATTAATTTTTGACATAGTACTTGCGTAATGACGACGCATGGAATTTCCCAATAGTTTTGTTAGTATTTTGATTTGTAACAATGTAGATATGTTTTCCTACCTTTTCAGTTAACATAAATGGACCATTATAAAGTCTATTGAATTTAGCGGTGGTATTATCAATACTACTACTTACATTTAACGCTTTTAGTAAAATTAACTCGCCTACTCTGAACGATTGCAGCTTATGATCAGCATAAAATTTTTCTGACCGCTGTTCAGCAAACTTCCTTATCCTCTCCTTTGCATCCAAACGCTTATCTTCGTTTGGCATCGGTAAATTTTGAGTAACTACCCTTTTTATATAATCACTCCAGACACGCTTTGGTTGGACATCTGACTGCAGTTCTGATGGCGTATATCCTGTCGTTGTATTGTAACACCCATTTATGGCGTTCTCGAAAAACTCCAGATACTCTGGCCACTTGCTTTGGTTATTGTTACAATAAGTCCTGAATAAACGAGCTCTCTATTCACCCTCTCGGCGAGATTCCCTTGGGGTCTACGAATGGCTGTCAGAACTGCTTGAATGCCCCTCTTCTCTAATTCGGCTTTCCATTTTTTATTCTGGAATTGCGTGCCTTGATCGGACAGGATCTTCTTTACCTAACCATATTTTGGGATGTACTTTTCCAAAATTATCCTTAATACCGCATCTGTTGTCGGTCTACCCACCGCATAAAGACTTACATTCTTCGTGAAGGCATTCGTACACACCACCAGATTTCTCATCCCCCTAGCCGCACGTGGTAATGGTCCAAGGAAATCGATGCATAGTAATTCATTTTTTTATGCATAACGATGTTTCCAATCTCCACGTATGTGTGTTGGTTAGGATGTTTGGCTGTCTGGCAGGTGTGGCAGGTACGAAGTACTGATTTTACTTTTCTGGCCATGTTCATCCATATAAAATCTTCCCGCAGTGTCAGGTAGCATTTGCAAGCACCAGCATGAGCAAGACTTTCATGGCATGCCCATGTTAGGTCCTCTATGAGATGGTCGGGAACCATAATCTTCCATTGTCCGTCAACCAGCTTGTACAAAATATTGATGACAATCTGGAACTTTGGACTTTCTGTAACCTGAATGTCATTTATTATTTTTCTAATTTTGTCGTCACGTTGTTGTTCAACATTTACGTTCTTTAAATAAGTTTTAATTTCATTTGGTAAAGCATACTTTATCGCCAAGATTTGTATTTCATTCTTATCCGCCGAATGAGTTTCCTGATGCACAGGTGGATAACTACTCAAAGTATCCGCCAACTTGTTGTCGCTAGCTTTGCAGTACTTAATGCTAAAATCATATTCCTGCATAGCCATCATCCATCGTGACATTCTGGCATTTGCAAGTTTAACTTTAATAAAAATGACAAAGCTTGGTTATCCGATAAAATTTCAAAATGCTTACCTACTAAATAATACCTAAACTTACTAACACAATATACTATAGCTGAAATTTCGTTTTCGGCAGTAAAATAGTTTTGTCCAGCGCCTTTTAACGTCCGATTTACATGGGCGATGACTTTAAGTTCACCATTCTTATCTCTTTGATATAAAATTCCACCAATGGCATAATCCGAAGCATCACAGCTTAGAACATATGTTCCTTCCTTCTCAGGGTGAAACACGTGTAGATTCTCTTTAAATAAGTTTTTCACCGCGTTAAATGCCTCTTCATGTCTTGCCTCCCATCGCCATTTGGTGTTTTTTCGAAGTAGTTCCAACATTGGTTCTATTGTCTTCGCATACGTAGGTGCGAATCGACGGTAATACCCAGTAAGTCCTAGGAACGCTCTAATGTCCTTCGTGTTTTTAGGAAATCCCGTGATGGATTCTATCTTTTCAGGGTCCGTACTCACACCCTGCACCGATATAATATGACCTAAAAATTTTATTTCGGACTTACCGAATTTGCATTTCTCATAGTTAAGTACCAAGTTGGTCTAACGGAGTTTGCTGAATACAATATCCAGATGCTTCAAATGCTCATCAAACGATTTAGATATGACTAGTATGTCGTCGACGAAAACACTCACAAAGTCTTCCACCCCAGGACCCAACGCTAATTCCAGGCATTTCACCATCGCAGCGAGGCTGGTTATCAGACCAAAGGGCACTACCTTGAACTGGTAGCATTTATTTCTATATAAAAATGCCGTGAACTTTCTGCTATCTTGAGCTAATGGGATTTGCCAAAAACCACTTTTTAAATCCAACCGAGACATATATTGGACACCCTGGCATTTGGTAAACAGGTTTTCTGCATTTGGAGCACAGTCAAAACATTTTTTTGTGATACTGTTTAGATTACGCATATCAAGACATATCCTAATCTGGTTATTTTTCTTTTTTTACGATCACCATTGGGTTAAGGAAATTGCTGTTGGACCGTTCGATGATGTTCTCATCCAACATCTTACTGATTTCCTCATCCACCAATTTCTGATAGTGCAGTGGAATAGGATACGTCTTCCGCACGAATTTATTTTCGTCAGTAACTTGGATTTCGTGCGTGTATACATGTGTAGTAGTGTGGGTGTTTTGAAATGTCTCCGTATGCCTCTTTACCAGCTGGTTTAATTTGTTCCGTTGACTCGAGGTCAAATGCTCTATATTATATTATCTTTGTTATTGTTTACAACTAGCCTAGTCACCGGCTTTGTTATGTGAATGTACTTCACTTCAGATTGCTTATCAACGTTATTATTTCCTAATACTATATTATATTGATTATTATTAACCGTACATACTAATTCATTTTTACTAAAATCAATGATGGCATTTATTTTTTTTTAAAGTGTCTGTTCCTATGATGACATCGTAAATTAAATCCTTAACAACTAATACTGGTGTTTCAAGCTCCATACCGTGCGATGAAATGGTTATGGACGCTTGCTTATTTACTTTTTGAACTTCGTTTGTGGCTGTCTTAATAGTTGTATTATTACTCGGTAATATTGGTACTTTCTTAAACTCTACTATGTTCTTATTGATAAAATTTTCATTGATCAATGAGATGTGAGCGCCACTGTCTATTAAAACATTTCCTTACAGTTATATATCCTAGCTTTTAATACATTACATCTACTATCTAACTTATCACTATTCCTAGGCATATTAGTTACATCGTCATTACTGTCACTTATAAGTTCATTTCGTACATATTAGGGTATATACCAGATACACAGTAGGTCCTAATCATGTTATTATTTTCTATGTTTTCATTGAATTTCTGATTCTGACTGGTACTTTGTTTATTATTATTATTATTATTTTTATTTATTTTGCACGGTCTCACACCGTGCAACCTTACGCGTTTTTTGGACCGTCTTCATTATCTGTGTTATCTTTGGTTATAGTCGCGACTTTATGACTACCTAATTTGGGTGAATTTTGTTCGCGATCCGGCTTTTTCCATTGCTTATTTCTATATTCATTTTGTTTTGGTGTGTTATTGATGTTTACCTTTGTGTGTGCATTGTATGTTTCGGGATTCCCGTCTACATTCTCCCATTTTGTTATCAACAACAGCAGGTCTTCTAATGTTTTGATTCCTTGCGTGATTACAGCTACTTGTATTCCCCTGTTGAAATGATGTGGTAGCTTATTTACAATTTCTGCTTCTGATATTTCAGGTTCCAGGTGTTTCGCCTTGGTTACAAGCTGGATCAAGTATTTCTCCTTACTCACCTTACCTGGAGTATACTTACCAAACTCTAGTTGTACGCGTACTTTTCGCTGGATTTCCTCGTTCCAATACATTGCTTTAAAGTGGTTAACCAGATCTTCATATACCATAATTTTATCTTGGACAATCGAAAACCATTCAGCCGCTGTGCCCTTTAACTGACGCACCACGCAGTTTATTTTGTCAACATCGCTAAGGTTGTCAGCAATGTGCTCCATATTACGCTGGCATTGCTTAAGGAACTGTATGGGATTTTCATGCTCGAGGCCATAAAATTTCATGTAAGTGTTAATATCGTCCTGTGTTTTGTATACGTAAGTGACCTGGTTTGCGATTGGAGTAGTCTGTTGTATTTATTTTATTTCTGTTCTAACGCCTCTAATTTGTTTTCATGTGTGTTTTTGGATTCATTTACTGCGGCCGTCTGTTCTCGCATACATTCCTCTACCGCAATCATACGCGTCTCACATTCTCTTACGCGTGTGCTGTTTAATGCTATTGCGGACTCAAACTCCACGCGAATAGATTCAACTTTCTCCGTGATTTTGCTTTCAGCAGCTTCAACTATGGCTTTATTTTGTTTAGCTTGTTCGTGAATGGCCGCGAAGATTTTTTTATTTTGATTTTTAGCTTCGTCTCTTGCAGACTTTAAGTTTTTGTTTAATATTTTACTATCTTCATGCACGGATTTTAAATTTTCGCGTAGCTGTTTATTGTCGTCTTGTAATGCTTTATTATTTTTATTGCTTTCATCACGTATCTGCTTATTATCATCTCGTACAGATTGAATATTAACTAAGATTGCATTTAATGTAGATTGTAAATCGGCTGATAAACCTTCCGCCATTTTGAACACGGTAACAAACACAACAACAAAGTTTATCTTAATGACCTAATTTACGTACGCCACAAATATTAATTACGTCTAAGTTTAATGTCCCTAATCTAAATTTTAATCGCAACGCACAGTAAACAGTCAGAAATCATATAACCAATGTCTACATAAATCCTTAACCTATACATGCACAAATAAGATAATTCGCTCCAGATAACGTTCCAATACTAAATTACAATTCTAACCTAAACTCTAGTCTTTCTGAGTATATGCAATATTTAAATGATACACACTCTGAAGACAATTTTAATATATCAAAACACTACACAATTTTTTTATAATATACTATTTTGTCGTGTCAAAAACGTTGGGCGCCATTTACTATGCGACAAAACATATATTAGGCATAGTAATAATTTAACAATATAGTCAGTTATCTGGAGCAAAGTTGTATATTTTGAAACAAAATTTTTAAATGGTCTGTAATTCACAAAAATATTTATTTTACTTTAATAATTGTCTCTGAATATCAGACTGATCTGTTTAAAAATGTCAATTTGTTACTTGAACGTTGTTCCCAAGAACGTTGATTCGTTTCACTGCTGGTCCTGTGATTTGTCGCAATCTGCTCCTGTCTCGTCTGCTTCAAAACGTATATCTAATTAACATAATCAAACAAAATCAAATTTTAACATGTCTATAACGTCATAAACCTGCTATTTCAGCATGTAGTCCTTGCTACAGTTTCCTTTACTGCAATGTTCTATTGCAATATATTATTTGTAAAATTAATTCACGCTGCTCGAAATTTGTCTTGCGCATCAACTCACAGTAGTTCTGCTTCGCCATTACATTCGATCGGCTCCCTACAGCAGTCATATTAGATGCTCGCTGTGCAATATCAAAGTCATCGTCATTGGGCGCGACATCATCAGCCTCGCGCCGGCCCCGCTACACCACTAGAATCTCGCTCATCTCGCCTCTGCTCCTCCTCAAGTATACACAGCGCCTGTATCTCCTCCATCAACGCGTCAATGTCAATGTTGTTCTGAAATTCCTTCCGACAGTTCATAATTTCCTCGCTTCGCGCGTCGTAAATCTGAAGAAACTTGTCGCGATCCAAAATGTCTCGTACCTCGTTTCGAAATGGAAGGTATAGCGTCACCATCTCCCTCTTGAAGTTGTTGAGATCGCCTATGTCTTAGTTTCGAAATCGTATGACCCTACAAACGTCGCGTCTTCTATATTCGGCTACAATATCGTCGCAGGTATCCTCCTCTCCATCTTCTTCGCCATCTTCGACATCCTTGTTACCGGCTCGCCTCTTCAAGTTACTCGGCGCATACCACGCGGCAAATTAGGCCAAGTTGATTCCCTCGAGATTTCCAGGCCTCTCCTCGTGGCGTTGAATGACATTCTTGGTCCAAATGTCCACGCTGTCTGCAGCGATGCCCTGTCTATCCATAACGGCCTTGCGCTTCCTCGACTTTTAGCGCTCTATCGGCCAAACTGTAGGTATCACAGTCACGTACCTTGAGGCTTGACTCATAGCCTGGCTCAGCAGATACCACGCCGCCTCTTGTGCGCTCATCTGTACGCTGTTCAGTACACGCAACCCGACTTTCGTGAGCAATTGTTGTCCGTCACAGTCTGAGAATTCCTCGTGGAGTTTGATGAGCTCGCGGTTCAGCTGACCCATGCCCCTGTTTGATTTATTGACATACTCTACAACATAGGAGGCACAAGAATACTCATCCAGAATCAATTAAAGATCGCTGTTGGAATTTAAAACGGAGGCCACCCATGGATTGAATGTATTGATGTAGATCTGATATAAGTCTCGCTTAAAGTACACAGTCGGCCTCTTAATCGTAGAGCACACCATGTCCAGATATCGTGGATAGTCGAGCTTGTTGTCGCTGTAAACCCTAGTCTCTAGTCGTTCTCGCACCTTGGTAGCCTTGCGCTGAAGGACCGCTCGCCTTGCGTCATCCTTACTCAGGGGTAACAACACTCGAGACTCTGCCATTGGCCAGTAAGGGATGTTGAATCTACAAGTCTTCTCACCTCGCTTGGTACAAGTAAACGTGTGCTTATGCGTCTGATTACCGATGTAAATCTCATCTCGCAGTGTCGCCTTGTCAATTGAGCACAGTGTATCGAGCATCTGAATCGTCTCCGGCATATCCTCGCTGACTCGCTCTCGCGGATCTCCGTTAAGCCAGAGGAGGATGTGCGCATGTGGGCTGCCCCTGTGTTGAAATCTATGCGCAAGAAGTAGTCGACAACACGATAGTGCCCAAACGGATTCCTCGTGGCCACCTTGGACTACAACAGAGACACGACAGTATCTACTAGCTTCTTAAAGTAGATACAGCAGATGACTGGATTCTCATTGACTAAATGCGCACGCTGATACGCGTGCAGTCGTTCCATTATATCGCCCTCGCCAAGCGGACCAAGGGACGCGTACTCCTGCGACTACTTGTTCAATATGGAGAACAAATGTGGCCAGCGCGTCTCGTTTGCACTCATCGTGAGAAAGGCAGTGGGCTTACCGAGCTGTCGTATCATGGCGAACAAATCCTTCTTCCTATTGGACCAATACTGCACTGAGTTTGGAATACTCTTCAGAAATGCGAAGTTTGTATCGATCATTCCATCTACAAACTCTTTATCCTCAATCATCTCACGAGTCACCCTCTCTGTATGTCTGACGCACCTGAAAGCACTAAAGATGCCGTCCCTCACTCGTATGCGCAATATTTTCATCGCCATGTAGAGAATATGACTGGGAGTGACGCCACGGCGATCGCTTCGCCGTATCTCAGAGGTACACATCATAAACGGAGTGACTGTGATACTCGGCTTGAATTGTCTCGCGACACCATAGTACATGGCCGGAAACGAGAGCTCCTCGGCGTGTAGATCGTAAATTATATTCAGCGGGTGTGAATGTTGACCGGGAGCAATATTGAGACAGTGGTCCTCATTCCACAGCATAGTGTGTTGTCTCGCCTGTACAATCTCTGAGGGTGGCACTCCATCCACATTCATAAATTCCATGTTGTCAGCATCACTCGCCTCTTCACGTCCACTGTCATCACCCGCGGACACATTCGCAGTGAGGTTGTTGAGATCAACTTCGATTTTGTAGTAGCGATAGAGCGGCTGCTCCGTCAAGTACCCTAGCGAGCGCGTGAGCACTGCCTTCTTTACATAGCCACTGAGGTAGCTAGACTTGTGCACGATATTCTTCTTCAAATTCACATTTATGACGTAATCGTCGTCGAGAGAGCGCGGTAACTTTGATACCATGGTATCGACACTCACTGGGATATTGATCACTTGGCCGACGATACCGTAACTCGATCCTCCGTAACCACTCACGTCCTCCGTAGGGAACTCTTCTCGCAGTACGTCAGTGATACTCCTATTGGTAGCCTTCAAATCATTTTTGAACATCAGGCGGTCGCAAATGTCACATTTATGGCCAAAGTCGTTGTCTAAGAATGTTTTTTTAAAGTAGTTGTCGGCCCCGGTACAAGTCCAATTTTGGGCCCCCGTCGCCATATTGGATATGCCAAGTGGGTCCGATGGGTTTGGGTCGACCTCCATTGCACTCTCAATCTCATCAGCAACGAAATCCACATCCATACTTGACCCAGGCTCGTCAGATGCCGCCTGAGTTGTCCGAGCGCGCTTACGTTGCCTATATTCGCGGCAGTACTGCGCATTGGTTTTGGGTCCGGGCCCGGCGTTTTCGGTGTTATTCCCTTTGGAATTTTGTGCTCTACGCAATCATGACCGACTTTTGTAATTCTGGTTGTACTTTGCCCTCATATATCGCGACATTTTAAGAAAATCGGGAAATTTTCAAACTTTTTAAAATTCACAGCCTCGTATCTTTTTAAGTTTTTGAGATATGCACTTGGAGCTCAGGGCGAGTTATTCATACTCTTCTTCAAAACAACACTTGGTTCACTCGGATCGGATAATTAGTCTCTGAGATATGATCCCGTTTATGGACATGTGTCGAATCCGGAAAGTCGAAAATCGTGGGTTCATATTGCGCGTGCGCAGTTTGCGACATCCGACGCCACGAATATCGGAGCGGTACTGACACACAATGTAACTAGAATAATAAGGTAGGCCACTCCGGCCAATTACGCTCCCATTGGTTGCTTCGCTCTGACGTCAACTGGTGGAAGAAATACGCGCGAGTCTTGATTTACCATGCAATCTTACCTGAGACAATGTCCTACTTAGCATCTCTCTGCTATTTACACGAAATATTAACAATAATTGTAATGAGCTATTCATATAGAAAAAGGATTAAACAACAAGATTAAATGGTTTGCGGCAAAAAATAATGGTAAAATCTATTTCTACATTTCATAGAAAAGTAAGCAAGTCTGTCCACATATAACATTGACAAAATGGCACAAGATGTAAAATTAAGTCGGAAAGGAGGCGATATTATATATATAATTTTTTATTATTCGTTAATAATTTAAGGAGCCAAGAAAATACTTTAAAAGGTTTTTGGAAGTAATAACTAACATGCGAGTAGCAAGTAAAAAAAGCTTACTACCTTTTCAGAAAGGTTTCGTTATATCTTTAAATTCATTGTTCGGCCTTTATGAACAAATGACAATGATTCATGGGGTGACGTACATTTTGACCGCTAGATTCAATCAAGATTGCCTTGAAAACTTTTTTTCACGAATTCGGGGATTAGGCGTCTTTTATAATAATCCCACTCCCTTTGAAGTGCGCAACAGAATTCGGCTCTTGCTTTTAACGGGTAGCACGGACGATATACCGTTATCTGGAAGTGCGTCTGTGGCTGAGGATGGTAGCATTCATTCCTCCGAAGTTATGGAATCAAATGACTCTGACGAGGATTTCATCCAGTTTGTTACCAATGAACTATGCATAGACATAGTTGAAAATACGTTAATACCAAGTTCTCCGAATAATGACACCGACGAAGCAGAATTGTTAAAAACAGAGGACTTCGCCCCGTCTGCAAGTGACAACGATGTTCCTCAAGATGCCTTAAAATATCTGGGCGGGTACATCGCATTCAAGTGCCGCTTCATTGATGAAAGTCTAGATGTGAGAGGCGAAACATTGTGTCTTTCCGGGGAACATAGTCATGACTGGATATCGATTACCGGTATATCAAAGGGGGGGCTTACCCATCCGTCAGACGAGTGGTTACAAAAACTGATTCAGTTTGAGATAGTTTTTACTTCTTTCCACGGACGTACAGTATCAAAACAAGTGAAAGTTATCTCTTATTTGGTCACCTTACTCAAATCTAAATTTCCAGAGGTGGACGAGAAAGTCATTTGTCTGTACGTCAGGACAAGAACATTCATCAGAATCCGCCATCTGAACAAACAGCTCAAACTCAAGTCACTTGAAAAGTATGCAGCAACAAAGAGTCGGCTCTGGGTAGCTTCATCTTCAAAAATTTAAGTCACCTATGAAGGTATGTATCAACTAAATAACCATTTTCATTTCGTTGATAAAAGTATTTATGTTTACAACTAAACGTACTAGCTTCAGTTTTTAACGTTATAACAATGAAAATGTAGATAAAGAAAATGATTATGAAATTGATTATAATTATAATAATTGGAAGCTTGTTTCAAATATATTATATACATAGAAATGTTTATACACGCACTCATGCGCGCACGCGTGTGCAGGTACGCGCACCCACCCACGCAGGCATATTATACATATATATATATATAATTTGTGATGTTTTCAATTTGTTTCTTCTGCAAGTAGTATAATTTCGTATATACTTTTTAACACCTGACGCACGTTTTACTGAAAAATATCAGTATCATCAGAGGTTTCTAAGTAAATTAGTAACAATCGAAATAATTCTATTAATATAAAATTAACGAATAATAAAAAATTATATATATATATATATATATAATATCGCCTCCTTTCCGACTTAATTTTACATCTTGTGCCATTTTGTCAATGTTATATGTGGACAGACTTGCTTACTTTTATATTAAATGTAGAAATAGATTTTACCATTATTTTTTGCCGCAAACCATTTAATCTTGTTGTTTAATCCTCTTTCTATATGAATAGCTCATTACAATTATTGTTAATATTTCGTGTAAACAGCAGAGAGATGCTAAGTAGGACATTGTCTCAGGTAAGATTGCATGGTAAATCAAGACTCGCGCGTATTTCTTCCACCAGTCGACGTCACGCGCCAACAACAGCTGATCGCTAGGTTAGCGCGGGAAGCCGGAATGCCCCCCCCCGACTGACACAAACTTTCATCGTTTCTCTTTAAAACGAGACTAAGATGGCGGGGCTATATTTATGTTTAGCCGAGTTATTGAAGTTTGAAATTACTTCGACAGAAACTGTCGCTCATTTGGGCGCGATTGCCTCCCCACACCGGCCGGCGTCTTTCCTCTGCTTCTTCTGCCTCTTGTCGGCGTCGTTCCTCGATCTTCAGTAACCGTTCTATTCCACTTCTGACACCACTGTTACGACGGTGTACGTGATCGTCGTAGGTACAGTGGAAACAAAATACAAGACACCAATTAAGTCACTAATCACCAGCTTTAATTTTCATAGTTAACAGTTCGTAATTAACAACACAGTCTCTTACAACAAATCAAATAAAAAATGTTCACACGCAATAAACTGTCAACTAATATTAAAACACAATTGTATTACAATTATACCGTCCGATTATCGATTTTAAAGACAATTTCACGTCAAAATAAATATGCGGTTGTTGAAGCATTACAACTGCTTATGTTGAACTTTCTCGACTGTTGCAGGGACAGAAATCGTTTATATTAGTGTAGGGGAACAAAGTGTTTAATTCAATATTTGCATGAGAAGAATGTGTGAACTGAAGTCAGCAGTGTGTCAATGGAAGCATATTCTACACACTATTACCATACTTGTTAGAATATATTTCTTGGTGTTTTTTAACTATTTCGAATACAAATAAAAAAATAAACTATTACTATTTAAAATTGTTCTACATTATATTTTGAATTCGTGTCACTATATCCATCAAATTTTATAAAAATTGGCTGGTTATTTCTTATCTTAAGAAAACTAGGCTGTTAATTCTTAACAAAACTATTGCAGTAAATAAATTGTATATTATTTATAAGTGAAAGTCATTTTTAAAAAATAACAGACACAAGTTCTCATATCAATAATTCATTTCTATAGTATAACAATTATTTTGACGGCGCTACTAGCATCGTCAGCCTGATTGTTTTGGATATTGACGCAACACTCAGGAAGACAATGGTAGTGAACGCAGATAAAAACACTGTTCCGCTGTAAGAATAAATTATTTATACGAAAAATTGTGTCAGTTATTTCAAAAATCAAGAAATAAACAGTATTTCTGCATCAACAGCAATAGTCATGAAACATTTAAATTAATACCTGATATTAGTAGCATTGATATTAGTAGCAGTGGCTAGCTTTGATCGTCCCCCCCCCCAACAAAATTTAGTATTGCTTTCTTAGCAGTTCGGCGTACCGAGTGCTGCGGGGCCTTTAACTCCTCTTGTGATTAGTAGGCCATGGGGAGTTTGTGTTGTGGTTGTTCGTAGAATCTACGTTATTATGCTCGTGTTGACTGTACAATATTGGGTTGCTTTACATTAGCGCTAAGCTGTTAATTAAATGGATGGTAATTATTGACTGACAAATTTTTTTACCCAAGGTGTTTTTACTCTTTTTGTAAAATATGCGTATATAAAGCGTTTTTACATTACTATTTGTAACAGGGTGTGTACATGTTGTTAATATAGTGCGTCTATGTTACGAGCATCCGATTTTACATGTACCAATCTCTCAGAGACTATGGCATACGTGCATTGCACATATTTACTAGTTGGTAGAACTTGAGCATATTTTAAGTTAATACAGATCGTTAGTATTAAGGTGGTTTCTTTTACACGTCACGATAATAATTATCTATTATGGATTGTATACTGTATACTACAAATTGTAAAGATTTGTAAAGAGACAGTTGGCTAAATATTTTATTCTAGATTTACTACATTCAATTTTTGGTTAGCTTACCAATTATTGCAGAAAGATCTTAGCCATGTAAAAATATCGTTGTTTTTTTTTAATTCTGCATTCCTAAGATAATCTAAGAATTTTGTTATTTTATTCATGGTAACTAGTATTTACTGTCTTTGAGATTGTAAATACATGTGTAAAATGATGTTATCCACCTTGGTCTTCGTTGATCCTTGGCGACTAACTGTTTGCAAAAACCGGCGAATCCTCCTACCCCCACCTCCGTCGCCTCAACAGTATGGACAATGCTCCTCCCCCACGGCGCTGTTAGACGATCCCCCGTAATGCCCCTTCTCATGAACCCCACAGAACTATGCCCCACCAACTTATGGAATCCTTGAATCTGCGGATTCCTAACCTGGGGCTTTCCGACTGAGAGGTTGCGCACTGTCTGGCAGACAACACAGAATTTAACACCCACAGTCAGCAGCTGCTTTGCCGTCTCGGCTGGGCTGAAACTCAGAGAATTGGAAACCGCGAGGTGTGCAACGCCTAACTGCGGGAGTCATCCGCCCTGAAGTGGCAACCCATCGTTTGGATGACTCGCCTCCGGGCGGTCGAACCTATTGACCACATCAGCGCGTTTCTAAGCTGCTGAGGGTATGCCTTAGGGGGGTTACGGGGCGCATTTCAGGCCTGGCGACTGCTGGAGCATAATAATCAGAGATACCCCCCACGTTATACATGTAATCATGTACTCGTGCATCGCACCATAATACCTTGTGCCGGGCAAACGACCACGCTGCACTGTTTGAACCTGGTGTTCAACGGCTCCGGCACCTTCTGTCTGTCTGCATATTTGTGTAGCGTAAAAAATATTCTGCTGCGGAGCAGAAAGACCGTCCTTATTGTTTAATAAAATATGTTTCCTTTATTGTTTGAGGACAAAATGGACAAAAAGATTTTGAGCTGGTTGTATTTTTTATTATTTTACGGAATCGAGTGAAACGAATCAGAAAAGGTTTTCATCATTTATCTTTTCAAACAATAACGTATGCAAACAATGGTCACACTAGCATGAAACTTACTCAGTACTTATCTATAATTGGTATACTTTTAGATAATTACGCCTATATTTCTTTTTTTTTACCTAGAAACCATCTTTTTTGTATCACGTAGATATTTTACATGTTCCGTGTGGGCAAAAGGGCTAATATTAGTTTTGCTTGCTGTTCAGGTTATCGTTAACATTTCTTTGTAACACAAGATTCACTATACATAATATTCATAATACTCCTAAAGCTTTATCTTATGGCCGCTTCCTCTGTCTATTCCAATTGGTGACATTTACACAAAGAGCAACATCTGTAAATAGATGATAGTCAAATGCCGAAAATACTCCAAGTGCCGAAGTGCATTTCATTACCTTCCTTATAAAGCCTTTAATCAAGGGGGTCAGTTAAAGGTAGACTGTCATTTTCTGATGTAAGAATTTATATTCTTATCTATTCTTTTAAAAATGAATTGCTCCATTAGTCATTTTTTCATTTATATCCCTTGATCTACATACATATACGATATTTAGAAAATGAAGTTGAACACAGATTTCCGTGCCTGCGATTCACTAGCGGAGTAACAATACATACTTTCTGCGGGATTAATGTCAGTTGTTGGGAAAGCAGTGTGCCAAAGCAGCGACTGCCTTATCTCAGACGTTAAACCAGCGCTACTGTGGCTCTGTAATTAAAGATTATGCAATGCAAACAGAACGCACAATAGTATTATACAAATGCTTACTTTATCGGTTTAAATTTATTGCCTGCTTTAGCAGCAAATCCTAAAAAGTTTTAACAAGGGATTAAAGTAGGGCTATTTTATGTAATTTTTATGTTTTATTTTGTTTTACGAGTAAAGATTTCAACGATCAATTGTTTCAGTAACGGAAAATTATTTTATGAGTTTATGTCCTGAAGATAAAATAACAATCATATGTCATTTATATGATACCGCCACCGGAAAAGACGGCTTAGGCTCCCAACCTCACGCCCCTGGGGAGAAAGCCCCAAACCCCCGCCAATGGGTGTCTTCTATGGACAGAGATACAAGCAATGCTAAGTACGAAGACAACGAAAATGGATCAAGACACAAAAGATATAAGACATGATGGCATTCTAAATAACAGCCAATAATATTTTTACAAAATTCTTGACACATCTATACCTTCTTCTTCTTCTTTGGGCTATAGCCCTTTCCGACTTCACTGAGTCTCTGACCATTTTTTCCAAGGTCTTCCACGATCTCTCGTTCCCACTGACATATATTCAAACGTTTGGTTAGGAATACGCGTGTCTACCATGCGTTCCACATGGGGCTTCCAATTCTCCCTGTATTCCTTTATTCTACCCAGAACCGACTATAACTTCAGGTCTCTCCATATATCATCATTTCGTAGCTGATCTCTCAAACTGTATCCCGTAACTGCTCTTAAAATTTTAATTTTCGAGGCCTGTACTTTTTAATTATCTTTTTGCAGGAGTGTCCATGTTTCACATCCATACATTAAAGTCGGTACAGCCTCGACCTTATAAAATTTCAGCTGCATCTCCCTCTGCGTTTTATTCTTGAATAATCATCTTATTGTTCCACAAGTATAACTAAATTTATTTAACTTTCTCTAGATATCGTTATTCTTCTTATATGACATATTACATCCCAAATTATTGAAATGTGATATCTGCTCCAAAACACTGTTATCAGTTCACTGATATCTCAGATTAATTTCAAATTTGAATCCCAAGAAAATTTTAAATTTGTGTCTTTTTAAAATTCAAACAATTTTGATACTTTTGAAAATAGTTTCCAAGAAGATTTGGTGGAAAAACTTAAAAAACTGTATTTTTTTAAACCGCTTTACGTTTTAACTTGTTCGCCTCAAAAAATCCACTGAATGTTCTAAATGAGCACAAAGAAATCACTGAATGACATTATTACTTACACAAAGTCAATAAGGTGGTCTCAGTGTTTAGCGAAAAAAGTGAACCATAGTTTCACCATGGTCTGTGTATCCCATGTTGATCCGGAGAAAGTTGTGTGTCTGAGTTATCCAGTTTAGATTAGATGTCTTCGTGCAGCACCTACTAACTGCACTCGACTAACAAGACCATGGACATAGTGATCACGCCTCGATGAGCAGATTGCCAGAGAACGGTACGCTACAGTCTGTCTCAAATTGCTGAAGACCATTCCGAACCTATTTAAGATTGTCGGCATAGGTCAGATGTCACTTTTGACAGTCGGGAAATTATTCTCGTTTATCTGTGGTTTCCGAAGTTATTATGGCATTTATGTACAACCCGATAGTTTTGTACTGTTTTGTAATAACAAGCAGTGTTGTTTTTATTACTCCGTAATTATTTTATTAACAGAATAATTAATATATAATTACCCAGTTATTTTGTTTACACATAAATTTGTAAATTTGCAAGAACACTGTCTAGGATGCGTTAAATTATGCACTACAAGTTAATAGAGTACGTTGTTTACACCACACAGTGCACTTTTGCACTGTTCGTGAAAAAATATATTTGAAATAATCCTGCTATGGAGGTGTCAAACACATACAATTAACGGTTTACACAGACTATGCTAACATTATAAGGTTTAACTTACCCCATATAACGTCAAATCGGGTGACACATATTGGCTTTAGCTTGGTGTTCAAATTACAAAGTGTATTTTAAACTCTTTGTACCTTACCTCAGGGTTGGTATAAATTTTCATGCATGTTTTGAACATTTAGATGTGAACTTTATGGCTGAAAATGGAGAAGAAAGGCAAACTCTTGTGAAGAAACCAGGGCCAACAAAGGGCTGTTGACCCAATGATGATGATAATAGGGTGTACACATTTGTATTGTTGGTGTATATAAAATATAATTGACAAAAAATTATTGAAAAAATAAACAATACGGATTCTCATCAGCTAACCTTTTGTTATCATTGGTAAAAATGTAGTAACAATGGGCATTTTTAGGAACGCAGCAGAAGTAGAGCCAAATGTTGCAATAAATCAGCAAGACATTCTATCCTTTAGTGTATTTTTATTTTGTACTTAGAACACAATATCTGTGCACCCATAATCATTTGTTTGCATCTTACCGTAAATGGCTGTGCGCATTAGCGGAATTCTACTGCTCACCTCACTTAAGGGTCTACAAGTCTCAATTAGAGAACCAGACTAACGTTAATAAGAAGCTGCTGAATTACTGTCTCACTTAAGCTAGATGCCGCTTATTTCATCTTATAATCTTGTCTTGAACAGTGCTGTGTAATAACTAAGAGCGAGTCTCGCAACGTCATTGGTTTCCATACGCCACACCATTTGTAGTAAACGTAAACGTAATGCTCTCTATGTTTGTTCTGAATACCATATGGTATATTTTCAACGCATATCATGATCTAAGGACACGCATAACATGTTCTTGCATTGAATTCTTTAAAACGGTATATCCAAAAAGTACAGATTCCTTTCCCTGGGTCTGTATATGTCGTTTCTACAAATTATTAATAGCAATTACTTGTATTACATAGAAAAGTTTACTACTAAATGATTATAAATGTTATTATTGGTTGTAAGACCTCCTATCACGTTGTCTTAGTAAACGTTTGGTGATATCGTCTTTAGATACAAAGTAAAACAGATATAACACAACATTATCGTATTGATGACCAAATATGAAAAAAAGAATAGATCTATGTAAGAAAGGTGTGAAATAATTCAATAAAATATAATTTGTGTGCTCATAGTTAGCTACTGTAGGCCTATTGGTATTTACAGTTGTATTTCTTGATGACATCGCGCGCCCACGCCCACGCGCGCGCGTACTATTATTCATCAATTCAGAATAACCTAATTGATTAATAAATTACTAAAAACAGAAAATAAAATATACTAACTTCCCTACGAATAATCAGTTTTACTGAAGTTGTAACAAACTATAGCACATAAAAACGTGTCAACAATATAGTTGATATGAATGTTAAAGAAGAGAAAATTACAAACAACAAGTGCGTTAGCTAAATATAAGCAAGCTTAAGCGAAATAAATAAACGTACAACAAACTGGTGTGGATGTATCAGTATATATTTCCAAATATTAATTGGGAAATTCCAAATATTTCCAAGTAAATACTACACGGGATTCATTACTAAATTCAAAAAAGGATCAGCACCGACTTCTAAAATAAGGCTATTTTACCTCTTTTTACAGTCATTCTGATTTTCACTTATTTAAAAATCTCTTTACCATTTTATTTCTAATTATTGAAACGAAATCATTCAGTTTTAAAGCCCATTATTTATACTGTCAAGAGGATTTTGATGCATAATTCTTAACGTGTTACACCTATAACCCATTATTGTTTACCTTTAAAAATAATTTTATTAGTTTTGTTGAATTTGAAAAGAAAATAAGAAACAGGCGAATTCCTTTATTAGACTTAGTAGGGAGTAGTACAATGCGGGTCACAGAAGTTACTTGATTATTTTTATCAACCACATTCTTAATATGAATTAGTATACTACGGACACACTTATAATTAGTGTAGTTCTACTCTTATTCTATGTACATGCCCTCTCTCTCTCTCTCTCTCTCTCTCTCTCTCTCTCTCTCTCTCTCTCTCTCTCTCTCTCTCTCTCTCTCTCTCTCTCTCTCTCTCTCTCTCTCTCTCTCTCTCTCTCTCTTCCTCCCATCATCTGTAGTTTTTTGTGTTTCTACCAGAATGGAAAATCTTAAGCAAAGATAAGCAAAAATCCATTAAAGATATGTTGTTAAATATTAGCGTGCTCCAAGATCATTTCGTATAAAGCGATTTATTCAATAACAACGAAAACATTCAGCAAACGTGGGAAATTTGAATGAACAGCAAAATCAAAATTAATTTCTAATTAAATAAATTAATAAAATAACCATATAAAAGGAACCTGTTTACTGTGCAGGTCCAGTTAATAAAGGACAACGTAACCGGTCCGTACCAAGTGTAATCAATGTTATTAAGGCTACTATAGCCTGTAGCTCGCATCTACATACAAACGGTGCAACAGCTGTCCAAACATATGAGCACCAGTGTCGAGCGATAATCAATGCGAAGGGTAAACAATATAAACACCGGGTGAAATAAAAAAATCAACACACGGACAAACGACAAACGACAAACTCCTGAAGAAGATGTCGAAGTAGCAGAATGTAAAACAAAACGCTGAGAGGAAAACAACAATCGAAATCCGGAAGCATAAGAATGTACATCGGGCTCCACGAACGTACAAGAATACAAGAAGCAAGCACGCTGTCACAAACACGCATATAATCAAAATTTGCTAAATTATATTTCTTTCTTAATTTTTTTCCTGTTTGTTTTGGGGTATTTTGTACATTCTGCTAAAGAGTAAATAGAAAGCTACCATTTTATGTTGTGGTGGGTGGCTGGAATGGTTAGATACAGTGATGTTAGGTACGCTGCAGATATGTAAACTGTATGGCGATGTAAACAGTATTATGTAAACGGAGATATGCTATGTAAACTATTATATGAATGAAGTATAGACTATCTGCAAGTATTAAGTTATTGTAATTTTTTTTCTGACCTACAAGTAGAATTACGTTTTATAAGAAACATACTTTATCTAAAATAAAAGATCATATTACTTATCTTTAAACATTAATTACACTTCCTGTGGAAAAATAGTAGCAAATAATTGTTATTTAATAAACAAAAATTATTAATGAAGACTCTGTGAACACAAATATTCCTATGCCAACAGCAACGTACAACTCATTTTAATAGGCATAGTAAAGCTAGCAGGACAACGGGTCAATCCACCGCGCTGTGGCAGCCTTAATGAAGCCAATAATTGGAACTGTTCTACACTGTTTGCATGACTCCGCGCAAGTAGCTCAAATCCGAGCTTACTACGAAGGAGTAACTAGATTCTGTCACACCGTCACACCAGTTAGGCACCGGGATAGTTTGTGTAACTCTTATGAGAAATCTATATTGGGTAAGTTGTGTAACCGTATAAATTGTGTTGCCACTACAGATTGCTAAAAAAAAATCATTTAAAGATACTTTACTAAAGGTACGTGCTTACTAAAAATATTTTTTTTTTCAAATTTGTAGCGGCCTTCTACATGCCGATAAAATCATCAGGACTATGCAACAATCCCCAATCTGTACTTACAGTAATAATATTTTATCGAAAAGTACAAGGTACATGCCTGCCAAGATAGTATTTTTAAACTACTGGTTAGCAGATTATAATGTAACGATTATAGCTCTTATACATTTAAAAAAATTTTGTTTGGTTGAGTAAACTGTTGTTTAACCAGGCACTGTGTTGCGATTACCATGTGCCTATTCACGTCTAGAAAATATTGTAGTTTTTACGTAGAAATTTCCATGTATTAGGCCTATAGATGCTGTTGTTGACATGTTTGTTTTTTTTATTAAAAGGAAGGACAGTGTCTACTAGATTTCTGGATGCACAAAAAGAGCTAAAATAATATGGGCCAAGTGGTACACAAAGGTACTGAGGGACAATAACAGTATTTTTCTTATTGTTAATGGTTAATGTTATTATTTCTTATTAGTTAATGTTCTATACTTTGATTCTATTGATTCTACAAAAAAGATATAACTTGTGAAAATCTCAAAATTAAATATTAAAAAAAATGTATTATATTGTTATGAGTAAAGCATAGATTGCGATTCTAGAATGGTGAAGTCTAAATTATTGAACACCAGAAAAATTGAGTTTCACTTCCTCTTGGTATCATTTGTTCTCTTGAAAAATTTACATTTTTTACTTACACTTCTATAAACAGTCACTATTGTACTACAATAGTTCACTATGTATAACAGCATTATACAGAACAAATAATAACGGGCTAAGCAAAATGATTACAAACGCTTTGATATCACTCGTCGATTTCTGCTGCTAAATAAAACCAGTTGCTATACTAACTCACAGTCTGCCGCTTTATTTATACACGAGTCTCAAGGTCACATGTGATATAAATAAAAATAAAAGCTATTTAGACGTTTCCAAATTTATCAGGACTCTTCCTGACTCTGTGAGCATATTTTTGTTTGGGCCTAATAATAGGTATCTGTAGTTGTGTACTCATCGCTATCTGATACGCTACAGTCTTATGTATCAGGCTGGATGTATGTACCTAAAATATTTATGAGACGTCGCAGTAACAATATGTTAGAAGACTAGTTGTTATAATCCATTATCCTGAATCACACAAGAATAATTAATAATGACAATTCTTGATATAATTTTTACAAAAGTTATTTAATTAAGTATATGTGACGCTCTAAACAACAATTTTAGTGTTATATATGAATTTTCTAATACAACAATTTCAACATGTCATTATATTTTCAATATACAGAAGAATGTTTAAAAAAAGGACAGAAGAAAAACAGGTAATTTCTCATACACAGTAAAGAACTCGTGTAAGTTTAATCGCACTTGCAACAAAATGCAATTTATGTAACATAATGCATACAAAAATATTGCCTGTCCCCAGTCGTGGCTCTTGCAGAAAAATATACAGTCAGTTGTTTCTGATAAATTTGTGTCATATACTTTTGAAGTGTAATAGCAGGATTTTCAGTAAATTAAGTTTTTCCTATTATTTAAAATCCCCTTTTTCGCGTGGATGGTCTTTCCGTATACACAAGGAAGATATTTAACAAATATTTACACTTTTTAATGAACAATTATCAGACCTAGTAATATAAATATCGGTATGGAGAACCATACATGACTTCCATGTTCTAAGATTTATATTTAAAATCATTTTCGAAATGAAATATTACTATAGAAACTACTTCTTTCTACTTACTGCTTCAGCCTTAACCACAGTACTGTGGTCACTAACGTATACCACCTCACGTTAACGCACTCGATTTTCACTGATGATGGAAGTCGATGGCATTGCCGAAACGTCTGGTTTTGTAGAAAACATTGGACTACGGCCAAACATCCCGGGAAGGAATTTTAACAAAAACTATTTCTTTGTTGCCGATAACGTTGTACAATATATATAAAAAATTGCATAAAATTAATGGCATGTATAAGTTAACGTTTGATCTCTATTAAGTAGTGCTCAAGTTTCCAAAGATTTAATATTATGATGTCCGTAATTAAAACATCAGAGCAGGTTTAGTGTGTATGAGGGTACACCGTGGACAAAAATTTTCAACATTTCCTATTGAGCGTTGCTACAGTGTTCCTAGTTGCAGCGTTCCTATCAAGCTGCGAATCTACAGTGTATGTTTCACAGAACAAACACGCGAAAAAGAAGGAGCGCTCCGAAGTCACTCATGGACCCTCAGCATCTTGAAGAGGGTTCATTCCCTAAAGACGAAAAGTCTGTCTATGAATCGTTCCTCTGTAAACACGTGCAGTTACACTGCCCAGCGATCCACAGGAAGCAAATCGCTATCCACGCTGGACACTTTTTCGGCTTGCACGCGTTATGTTGGTATGGGTTTCGGCACTTTCCATTTAAAAAGCGTGCAAATGTTAGAAAATAAACATGAATGAGGCCAGAAATAACGAGAATTTTGTGTGTGTGTGTTCCCTGCCTTTTTATTGCGGTAGTCATAATAATAAAATGGAAACGTAAACATTACATAACTGAGATATGCTTGCCTGCCACGAACGATATATTTTCTCTCATACATGATTTACATTAAAATGAAAAAATTATAATTTTATTGCCTGGCAACAAAATTATTTTAATTTTAACAATTACCATTGTTTCAAAAAGTTTAAATGAATTTTCAAGTACTTTACTGTTGTTAAAACGTAAAAGGTTGCAGGTAAACTACCCCTTTCCCTTAACCGATCTTCACCAAAAACAATAGGTCTTGAGAACTCTACAACTTAGGGCTGTATGCAAAGAATCTTTTGATTCTGTTTGAATTTGCTGCTGTTATCGTTTGCCATAGAAAATACCCTTGTTAAAACATAAAACGTTGCAGGTAAACTACCCCTTTCCCTTAACTGATCTTCACCAAAAACAATAGGTCGTGAGTACTCTACAAATCAGGGCTGTATGCAAAAAATTATTTGACTCTGTTTGAATTTGCGGCTGTTATCGTTTGCCATAAAAAAAATCTATAGACAGACAGACACACAGACACACACACAGACACTTTTCGAAAAACGACTTTTTTCATGTTTAGAGTGTAGTACAATCAGAATCTGCAATAATCTCGAACACGATTTTTTTTGCCATCACCATACTTCCATTTTCTTAAGGAACATGGAAGTAATATCGGTATGGAGAACCATACATGACTTCCATATTCTAAGATTTATATTTAAAATCATTTTCGAAATGAAATATTACCATAGAAACTACTTCTTTCTACTTACTGCTTCAGCCTTAACCACAGTACTGTGGTCACTAACGTATACCACCTCACGTTATCGCACTCGATTTTCACTGATGATGGAAGTCGATGGCATTGCCGAAATGTCTGGTTTTGTAGAAAACATTGGACTACGGCCAAATATCCCGGGAAGGAATTTTAACAAAAACTACTTCTTTGTTGCCGATAACGTTGTACACATATATATCAGTGGCGAAGTTACATGGAGGCAATTGAGGCAATGCCTACCCTAACAAATTCTGTAGAATAAAAATTATAAATACGTATGAACTACATAACGTAAAGATTATACATTGTTACTGTGACTGTCAAATTTATTAAACCGAAACGTGCTTTATTGAGCGACCGCTAGATGGTGACAGGTGAGATTCGGCATAGTTCGTTTAAATCGAATGAGGCAACCTGAACTTGCCTCAGCGTTTTTTTGTATACATCGTATGTAAGCAATGTAGTGGTGTGATAGGGAAGTGTAGGGAGGGGGATTGTCCCGCGCTGTACACATAGAGCGTTGAGGCATGCCTCACTTCTGTGGTCCAAACAGTTAAGTTAAAGCGCCTGTGTTGTTACTAAGTGTTTATTTTATGCGGTTATTAAAAGTGTCACTGTTATTCCGCTGAACTAACAGATGATCAAGATTGTTATTTGAATTATTTGTAACATTAAACATATATATAGAAACTAACCAAGTTTAAAAATTTGAAGTTCAATCAGTTGTATTATTGTGTATGACTAATACAAGGATTGTTCAATAGACACACGTATAGAGCTGTAAAGCATTTTTTATTCAACGATTTTAAAAGAAGTCTCCAATAACATTAAGACATGAGTTCCACTGTTGCGCTAACCTGTAGATTCCCTGCTAGTAAAATTCTTACGGCTGTTTGTGGAACCATTCGGTTACAGCAAACTCTACCTCAGCGTCCGATTTGACCCACCGTCCTTTTAGTGATTCCTTAAAAAAAATTTAAGATAAGATTTTTGCCTACCCATTCATTAACTACTAGCTTCGCCAGTAAGCAAATTGATGTCCATTTTTTCGGCTTGCACGCGTTATGTTGGTGTGGGTTTCGGCACTTTTCATTTAAAAAGCGTGCAAACGTAAGAAAATAAACATGAGTGAGGCCAGAAATAACGTGAATTGTGTGTTTGTGTCTTACCTGCCTTTTTATTGCCGTATTAAATGAAAAATATTATATTACATTAAAATTAAAAAATTTTAATTTTATTGCCTGGCAACAAAATTATTTTATTTTTAACAATTACCATTGTTTCAAAAAGGTTAAATAAATTTGCAAGTACTTTACTCTTGTTAAAACGTAAAAGGTTGCAGGTAAACTACCCCTTCCCCTTAACCGATCTTCACCAAAATCGAAAGTCCTTGAGACCTCTACAATTCAGGGATGTATGCAAAAAATTATTTGATTCTGTTTGAATTTGCGGCTGTTATCGTTTGCCATAGAAAATACGCTTTATAAAAAAACGGTGCAGGTGAACTACCCCTTCCCCTTAACCGATCTTCACCAAAAACAATAGGTCTTGAGTACTCTACAAATCAGGGCTGTATGCAAAACATTATTTGATTCTGTTTGAATTTGCGGCTGTTATCGTTTGCCATAGGAAATACCCTTGTTAAAACATAAAACGTTACAGGTAAACTACCCCTTTCCCTCAACCGATCTTCACCAAAAACAACAGGTCTTGAGAATTCTACAATTTAGGGCTGTATGCAAATAATCGTTTGATTCTGTTTGAATTTGCGGCTGTTATCGTTTGCCATCGGAAATACCCTTGTTAAAACATAAAACGTTACAGGTAAACTACCCCTTTCCCTTAACCGATCTTCACCAAAAACAATAGGTCTTGAAAACTCTACAATTCAGGGCTGTATACGAAACATTATTTAAGTCTGTTTGAATTTGCGGCTGTTATCGTTTGCCAAAAAAAAAATTTCCCTTGATAAAAAAAACCGTTGCAGGTAAACTACCCCTTTCCCTCAACCGATCTTCACCAAAAACAATAGATCGCGAGTACTCTACAAATCAGGGCTGTATGCAAAACATTATTTGATTCTGTTTGAATTTGCGGCAGTTATCGTTTGCCATAGAAAATACGCTTGATAAAAAACGTTGCCGGTAAACTACCCCTTCCCCTCAACCGATCTTCACCAAAAACAATAGGTCTTGAGTACTCTACAAATCAGGGCAGTATGCAGAAAATTATTTGATTCTGTTTGAATTTGCGGCTGTTATCGTTTGCCATAAGAAATACCCTTGTTAAAAAAACGTTGTAGGTAAACTACCCCTTTCCCTTAACCGATCTTCACCAAAAACAATAGGTCTTGAGAACTCTACAATTTAGGGCTGTATGCAAATAATCTTTTGATTCTGTTTGAATTTGCGGCCGTTATCGTTTGCCATAGGAAATACCCTTGTTAAAACATAAAACGTTACAAGTAAACTACCCCTTTCCCTTAACCGATCTTCACCAAAAACAAAAGGTCTTGAGAACTCTATAATTAAGGGCTGTATACGAAACATTATTTGATTATGTTTGAATTTGCGGCTGTTATCGTTTGCCAAAAAAAAAAATTTCCCTTGATAAAAAAAAAACCGTTGCCGGTAAACTACCCCTTTCCTTCAACCGATCTTCACCAAAAACAATAGGTCGCGAGTACTCTACAAATCAGGGCTGTATGCAAAAAATTATTTGATTCTGTTTGAATTTGCGGCAGTTATCGTTTGCCATAGAAAATACGCTTGATAAAAAACGTTGCAGGTAAACTACCCCTTCCCCTCAACCGATCTTCACCAAAAACAATAGGTCTTGAGTACTCTACAAATCAGGGCAGTATGCAGAAAATTATTTGATTCTGTTTGAATTTGCGGCTGTTATCGTTTGCCATAAGAAATACCCTTGTTAAAAAAACGTTGTAGGTAAACTACCCCTTTCCCTTAACCGATCTTCACCAAAAACAACAGGTCTTGAGAACTCTACAATTTAGGGCTGTATGCAAATAATCTTTTGATTCTGTTTGAATTTGCGGCCGTTATCGTTTGCCATAGGAAATACCCTTGTTAAAACATAAAACGTTACAAGTAAACTACCCCTTTCCCTTAACCGATCTTCACCAAAAACAAAAGGTCTTGAGAACTCTATAATTAAGGGCTGTATACGAAACATTATTTGATTATGTTTGAATTTGCGGCTGTTATCGTTTGCCAAAAAAAAAATTTCCCTTGATAAAAAAAAACCGTTGCAGGTAAACTACCCCTTCCCTTCAACCGATCTTCACCAAAAACAACAGGTAGCGAGTCCTCTACAAATCAGGACTGTATGCAAAAAATTATTTGATTCTGTTTGAATTTGCGGCAGTTATCGTTTGCCATAGAAAAAAAATCTACAGACACACAGACACACAGACACACACACAGACACACACACACACAGACACTTTTCGGAAAACGACTTTTTTTCATGTTTTGAGTGTAGTAGAATCAGAATCTGCAATAATCTCGAACACGATTTTTTTTGTCATCACCATACTTCCATTCCTTAAGGAAATATGGAAGTAAAAATTAACCTTGTTATCACATAAAACGTTGCAGGTAAACTACCCCTTTCTGTTAACTGATCTTCACCAAAATCAATAGGTCTTGAGTACTCTACAATTCAGGGGTGCATGAAAACATTATTTGATTCTGTGTGAATGTGCGGCAGTTATCGTTTGTCATAGAAACAATTACTCTTGTTAAAACATTAAAGGTGGCTGGTAAACTACCCCTTTCCCTTAACCGATCTTCACTAAAATCAATAGGCCTTCAGTACTCTACAATTTAGGGCTGTATGCGAAACATTATTTGATTATGTTTGAAGTTGCGGTTGTTATCGTTTGCCATAGAAAAAAATAACCCTTGTTAAAACATAAAGTGTTGCTGGTAAACTACCCCTTTCCCTTAACCAATCTTCACCAAAAACAATAGGTCTTGAGTACTCTATAATTCAGGGCTGTATGCAAAAAATTATTTGATTCTGTTTGAATTTGCGGCTCTTATTGTTTGCTGTAGATAAAAAATCTATAGACACACACACACAGACACTTTTCGAAAAATGACTTTTTTCATGTTTTGAGTGTAGTACAATCAGAATTTACAATTATCTCGAATACTTTTTTTTTGCCATCACTATACTTCCATTTCCTTATGGAACATGGAAGTAAAAAGGTTTAATGTGTTTTACTTCCATGTTACATAAGGAAATGGAAGTATGGTGACGGCAAGAAAATCGTGGTCGAGATTATTGCAGATTCTGATTGTACTACCCTCAAAACATAAAAAAAGTAATTTTTCGAAAAGTGTCTGTGTGTGTGTCTGTGTGTCTATCTGTCTGTGTGTCTTTAGATTTTTTTCTATGGCAAACGATAACAGCCGCAAATTCAAACAGAATCAAATAATGTTTTGCATACAGCCCTGAATTATAGAGTACTCAAGACCTGTTGTTTTTGGATAAGATTGGTTAAGGGAAAGGGGTAGTTTACCTGCAACACTTTATGTTTTAACAAGGGCTATTTTTTTCTACGGCAAACGATAACAGCCGCAACTTCAAACATAATCAAATAATGTTTTGCATACAGCCCTAAATTGTAGAGTACTGAAGGCCTATTGATTTTAGTAAAGATCGGTTAAGGGAAAGGGGTAGTTTACTTGCCACCTTTAATGTTTTAACAAGAGTAATTGTTTCTATGACAAACGATAACTGCCGCACATTCGCACAGAATCAAATAATGTTTTGCATGCGTCCCTGAATTGCAGAGTACTCAAGACCTATTGATTTTGGTGAAGATCAGTTAACAGAAAGGGGTAGTTTACCTGCAACATTTTATGTTTTAACAAGGGTAATGTTTTCTATGACGAACGATTACTGCCGTAAATTCAAAGAGAATCAAATAATTTTTCCATATGTTCCTGAGTTGTAGAAGACTCATGGCTTATTGATTTTGGTGAAGATCGGTTACGGGGAAAGGGTACTTTATCTGAAACATTTTTGTTGTAACAAGAGTAAAGTACTTAATTTTTATAAATAAAGTATCCTGATAAGAAGATCTTAATAATCCATTGTAGAAACGTAGATAAAATATCTATAAATGAAGAGGCTCGTTGAACGGAGTGGGGGTAATTTTCTATAAATGAAAATTATAGTTGAAGAGGGAGGGGATAATTTTTATGTGTACTACGTTATCGCCAACAAAGTAGTAGTTTGTTGTTAAAATTCCTTCCCGGGCTGTTTGGCCGTAGTCCAATGTTTTCTGCAATACCAGACGTTTCGGCAGTGCCGTCGACTGCCATCATAAATGAAAATCGAGTTCGATAACGTGTGGTGGTATACGTTAGTGACCACAGTACTGTGGTTAAGGCTGAATCAATAAGTGGAAAGAAGTAGTTTCTATGGAAACATTTCATTTCGTAAATGATTTTAAATATAAATCTTAGAACATGGAAGTCACGTATGGTTCCCCATACCGATATTTTGTTAATATTATATCGTCTTTAAAATAAATGAAACTTGTGGACACTATGAAACTAAAATCACTATATTAAAAAAAAAAAAAATAAAAAAAATAACTAGGCGCAACTGTAATAGGATTACTGGCAGTTATTAGGCACAGCAGTGTGCCACGATGTCGGCAGGGCGACGTAGATATTTCTCCGCCTCCGTAACTGGGCCAATAAGCTAGCAAACACGGCTTAGCGTCGCTCTGGTCCAGTAATTCAAGTCTGCGTCCCACTGTGACATGCCCCAAAATAGGATACCTCTGACTTTCACAAACGTTCACCTTAATTGTTAGTGTTGTGTATGTATGAAATATTAAAATTTACAAAGTAAGCGAGTCAGTTAAGGATTGTTTTTAGTGTTATTCTCTAACAACTATTTGTAGCTTATATGATGTATCAAAAAGTGTTTACATTTTTTATATACCTACAGTTAACGAGTCAATATGTAAAATTTAAAAAGAACGATTTTTGATTTAGTGCTTCCTTTATAAAGTTATATTACGAATGAAATAATTTTAAT
The DNA here is from genome assembly GCA_034769895.1 of Magicicada septendecula. Lineage (NCBI taxonomy): Eukaryota > Metazoa > Arthropoda > Insecta > Hemiptera > Cicadidae > Magicicada > Magicicada septendecula. The sequence continues at coordinate 485,486,761 of CM068367.1, read as the reverse complement.
TGGGAATTCGTGTATTGCACCATAATATTAATCCACTACGTTATTCAGTTGATGTGTATTTGAAAGAATTGTTCTCAGTTATAAATTACAATTTACAATAATAAAAACATTTACTACTAATTTATGCAAATAAAAGTGTTGTATGCAACCACTCTCAAATAACTAAACACAAATTCAAATAAATGCCTACCTAAAAATTAATTTGAAATATATTGTTTTGCAATAATATTTATACATTTCATGCAAGTATGCACAAATATTATCCAATGAAAAGTAAATCCAATGGTTTAGTAAACACAATTAAACAAAAACTTAGTGTATACTATTACACGAAAACTAAATCTGAAAATGTTATTAAACTATTACCTATTTGACGTTAGAGTGAAAGTCGCGGATCTCGAGTGAGATGGAGGAACGGAAAACACAGGCTGTAGAGGTGAAATATCTAAGAGGAGTCACAGGAATTACAAACAGCAGAATAAAAAATGTAAATAATCGAAAATTAAATTAAAAATTATATAATCACAATTTTTTTTAAAGGTTACACCTTTATAAACCGACTCAATTCAGCATGTCTCCGTCTTTACACAAAGATCTAAGAATACCGAAGACATGCGTAGCTTCTCGACAGCATGGAGACATATCTTAGGGGATGGTATTTGTTTATTACGCATTCACTCTACTGTTTACTCGAAGTACAGACTAGTGGACTGTACGGGACAGACTAGAACATTCGTGCATTAGCATGAGCACGCGGGTTCGAGCGACAGGAATTTACGGTTTTTGTGTTACGAACATTGTCCTTCGGATCTGCACATGTGTCCGTGTATCTTGATTGAGTGCTATATAGGCCTACGTTCCAAGATTATGTTACTTTTCTGTATATACCTAATGTCATGCTTATACAGACTATAATAAGTATATGCCCTTTCGGTTTACCGCTGTTTTGGAAAGAGTAGACCATCCTTTTTTTTTCGACCGGCAAGAATGATTCGTGTGTCGCCTAAGTAAAATCCAGATGTCTGGTGTAACGTTTTCCTCATAATCTATCTCATCTGATTATTCTCATAATTTATCACTGTATTAAGTATTATGAGAATGAATGGTTGATCAATACATTTACTGTATACTTCTGCAGAGGTATGGCACAAAAAATTCAAATTTTAATTTTATGTAAAAGTTTACTCAAGTGAAATAAAGTTTTTTGTGTTTTCTGTAAGTACAACTGCTCGTGTCACATTTGCATTAAGTACTTATTACTTACTACTTAAAGTAGCCTATGCCATTTGTTAAAGGTGGTTTTTAAATAACAGAAGTTCTCACTGCACATTAGGTCTTTACAGAACCATACCACTAAGAGTCATTATTAAAGTCAAATTACTTTCTGAAAACTTCCTTTCACTTCACAAAACTTGACACTTATATTATTTGATATAAGGCATAGTCACTATGCAATCACAGTGTTAACTATCTTTTCTTGTAGTTTGTAATTTTGTATGATTACCATTATTTACTTCTTTTGTTAGAATTTTAAAATTGTTTATTGCTTATGATATGCCCAGAAAGTTCTGACTTAATATATCAAGCTAGAGAATTGTTAAATATCATAAAAATGAAAGCGTTACGTTACGTTGCAAAAACATTACACATGCAATAATGTTAAAGTATAAGATCATGCCGAGTGGTAAATATTAGAGAGTAGATTAATGTCGGAAGAAAAAAACAATGGTGATCGTATTGCTGAATAATGAATGTAAATATTGAAAAAAACGTGAAAATTAAAAAAAAAATCTGAGCAGCAGGAACATGAAAATGTAATACGATGTGAGAACGAAAATTGCACATTACAGACGAAAGGCAGCGTGAAGAGAATACAGCTGCAGTTCTATTTTGAAAGTTAGTAGTAGACGAAGAAAAAGAACGAGAGTTTGCATTTTGAAGTCTTGTATTAAAGATTACATAGTGTAAACGGATTGTCTTTACTATCCCTTGTGATATTGCGAATCAATTTATGTTTAACATTTAGTGACACTTGTGTACGTAAACCCAAATGATGAGCGTCTATTAAGTATGACACATTGAGCGTAATAACCTTTATAACTGTAAATAACCTTGTATAAATTCATCCGTGGTGGCAGATAGGAAATTAAAAATGTCTAGCACATCCTTCCAAATGTTGTGTCGTTTACTGGGTGAACTAGAGTTAGGCCTAAGCATAACGAATGGAGCAGTCGACGACAAGGCTGCACGCAAAGTAATGTGACCACTAATGCAACCGCCGCATCGTTTGGTAAATTACGTCATAGGCAGTTGGCCAACTTCCTGTTAGGCTACATAAGCTATACGTTGCATTACGTGCAGACATTTTCCGATGATAATGCACATTTTGTTAAATCAACTAGGGCATTTGTCTTCCACGAAAAAACTGTGTAATTCAAAAACAATTTAGGATTTAGAATCAGAATGCACTTTTTCACATTTAATCAAGACAACATTATCCAATCAGATGAATAATTTTAAATCTACAGGAAAACAGGTAATTCTTAGATGTTTTCTTTATGTTTATATAGGATTTTGTGACTTACATGATCACAACACAACATAAGAAATGTTGAGAAATAGAGCTATGGATCCAAGGGAAATTATAATATAAAACAGTATAGTGTGTTTAGTAAATAAAGTTTACAAATGCCTCCATTTGCATGGTACTACGTACTAGTATGAAGTTGGGTGGCAGCGCGCGATATCTCAAACCTCCTTACGAAGGGAAACGAATTCTAAAGAAATTATTAGATATGTTAGCTAGTATTGTTAAGAACTAGCCCTGAAAATGTGAACGACTAATATTAGCTGTTTGAGAACTAAATACAGAGATGAAGGTAGATATTTAACTAAGAAGTTAAATTTTGCAACAATGTCAGTTATAACTGTCTGTTTACCTTTAATGAGGGGAGTGGGAGACGACGATGTAGTGGGTTAGTTATGCCTCAAGTCTTGTGTCCAATTCTCCCTGCCGCAAACAAATATCCCAATCCGGTTTTCAGACAGGCGCAAAACAATGTATGCAACTTGTTCATTTTCCTGACGGAAAATTACGTAATTGCCATTGATTTAGTAAACACTGCTTGTGATTGCATTTGTCGTTGGTCTTCTGGCTCAGTGTACATATCCCGGTCTAGACGATATTCATTATTATGTACACTTTTGTTCGCATAAGTTTTCAGATTCAAAATGAAATCTGTATCAGTGTTTTATTATGTTTAGTTTTGTGTTACCTTAATTATCAGTGTAATGCTGGTAATGTTAATATAGAGGAAATGAGGGTAATATGGAATACCGTTGTTTCAGCTCTTCTGAGAATTTTTTTTCTCTTGTAACATTCTGGAAGTACTACAGGAAGCAACTAGAAAGAGCTACTGTCACTGTGGCGCCAATAGACCGACTGGTGTTGTTGAGAATGAAGCTCGTTTGTTTTGATGTTTAAAGAAACTTTGCAGATAAGTGTTAACATTGTAATTTGCGTATCTTGTACACTTGCTATCGACTCTAATAAACTTAATCTCTTAGTTTAGGGTGTATTCTTGTTTACCTTTGGGTTACCGGTATAGCATTTATTCTAATGTATTAAGTATAACCTAACAATAATAATTCTTTACCAAGATGGTGAGTCGGGCAATAAGGAATACCACTACTCTATATTGCCCGCATATTTTATCAGTATTCCATAATACCCGTACGCATTTTTTACATTCATCTTAATTTAACACTCTCAATTAACACACCAATTCAGCAAGTTGTAAAACGTTTATAAGATAATGTTAATGCATAAATGACTATAATATATTAAATGTCAATCTCAATCTGTATGAAAAAATAACTGAAATTCGTGAGCTCTATCAATCAATGCTTAAGCGGCTCAAGTTTTTTCAGTATCTGTCTAAATAGCACAAGAAGAAGGATTATAATTGTAAAACAGATAACTGATTACATAAAACAGTTAAGAAAACATTAACATTCAGAAGCTTTTGTATATTTTCTTTACAGACATCCCGAAGAGAAGAGACCGGCCAACCCTAAGAAAACAGTGGGACACACAAAATATGGAGCTGGCTATACATGAGGTCCGCGACAAGCAAATGGAATTCCTAAAGCCTGCTAAAACTTTTGGAGTATCCAGATTTACTCTATTTCGGCTAGTTGCTGAGACGTATAGTAAACGTAATGTACGACATCAACGTCATTGGTCGGAAACCAGTATTCAGTCCAGAACTATAAGAAGAATTGGTAAGGAATCTGTAAAGTGGAATCATTATATTATGGTGTTGCACGACTAGGTGTTAGAAAGATGGCTTACTAAATGGCCATAAGAAACCACATTATACTTCCTTTTGGAAGAAGCCAAGCTTGTAAGGATTAGTAAATGCATTTTTAAACAGACACAAACATATTTTATCAGTATTTAAACCAACTAGCACATCATATCCAAGGGTTATAGTTTTTCGTAAAGATAAAGTACTAAAATGTTTTGATTTGCTAGGTCCTTATAAAAAGTTTAATTTTTCGCTTAATCGCTTGTTTAATGTGGATGAACTGGGATTTCTGTAGTTCAAAGAGGCAAACGACATGTAGGAGCCTTTGATGCTGCAGAAAGATGTTTTCTGTTTATTTTCGTTGCATACATGAGTGCAGCTAGTGATTCTGTGCCACCATGAAAAGCTCAAAGCTCAGCCATGTATATGTGACTATGATAAAGACAACGTGGTATATAAAATGAATTCGATGACATGTTAGACCTACATAGACAGCCAAGGAAGTTATTCAGTGTATTATCAGATTGCACTTTAATGAATCCTTTCCCAACCTATGTCTCATCCTACAGTATTTTCTTAACGATTTTTTTGTCTGTGGTCTCATGTGAAAGAAGTTTCTCAAAACTGGAATTAGAAAAAAACATCGTAGATCGACGATGCACGTAAAACTTGGCGGTTTTGTTTACAAAAAGAATCATTACATCTTCTTTGAATTATATGACAGATAAATTCGGTAAAATAAAGGCTTGGAAACATTGATCAGAATTTAATTTATATGTAACTTAATTTATATGAAACTTTGACTTTTATTGTTTTTGTTTATCTTCTTGTTTCTGTTTCATTAAAACCTGTAAATGGTGAATTTAATATTTAAACATGAAAACTTACTAATGTTTTCAAAAATCTATGAAATGTCTACGTATAAAATAATAAAACCGTATCTGAGGACACAAAATGAAAGGACCCAATATCGCGTGCCTTGTTTAGCCTTTGTCTCGTCAAGTATATTTAGAAGCAAACGTATTATGACCGATGAGTAATGTGAATAATTAATTACTTGCACAGCAGTAAGTTACATACAGAAAAATATTAACATTTATGTGTATTGTTGTAATTGTTAATAACAATACTTCTTCCGTTTCTAGGCAATTTATCAAAATTTAAGGAATTTATTTAGTTTAATTCAAAGCAGCAACGATCAGAGTTGTGTCCTGTCGATGTCTCTGTAGATAAGTTCATCTCGTGGCCTATTTACCCATTGTGAAATACTCTAGGTACATGGGAGGTTTACTATTTTGACTGTCACTATTACGACACGGGCATCACACTCACACACACCCGCTTGGCGGACACATGCTGGCGCGCGCCTTGCATTGACTCCAGCACGCATTCTGGCCCGCTCGTGCATGTGTTGCCCACGCGTACAGACTAACACCGCACCGCTTGAGCCGAACATGTCCTGCGTTCCAGTCTGGGTGTTGGGGATCAGTGCGAGCGCGCACGGCTTGCATTGACTCCAGCACGAACTCTGGTACGCGCATGCATGTGCGCTCGCGGTGCACACACATGCTTTGTTGTTTTAATCGTGGCAATCATAGTAGCAAAGTTTTCCAATCTGGAGTATGTTTACAGTGGGCAAATACAGCCAGGGACGAATTTACTGCAGAGACACAGAACATCATAATTTGTTAATGTTTGCAATTGACATAACACAAAATAATTCTTATTACGCTTATAAGATAGAAACAATATTATAATAGAAATGTTTCACTGTAAACGGATGCTAACATTGTAATGCGTATGTTGAATGCCGGTTTTAATAATTACTGGCAAAAAAATCACTTGCAGTGATACAATTAGAAAGGAACCGCAACGCTAATCATGGAATGACAGAATCCCGGAATAAATGACCGTCATGAAAGAAAGGAGTCTGGACGATGCTACAGCCTATGATAGAAGAATTTGTAAAAGATGATTGAGTAGGTACCATTTTGTTATTGTAGGGTTATAATTAACTTATTGTATTATTTATTTACTGTACATATTTAACCCAAATACAAATACGTAAGATGAAATGTAATTGTTTACTTTGTACAATACCCTGATAGATTACAGGTCTACACATCTGCGCCCATTAAAATACGAATACAGTTTAGACTGTAATTGTGTCTTATTTACTGTCTGCATCATTAAAGCTATGCATTTCAGGAGACAGACGACGGCGGCTTGCATCAATTCACTTGGCATCGTTACTATTTTTCCCAGAAAAATGTGAACGATTTACTTATGAAAGTATCACTCCCGGATCATATTGTGTACCATCCATCAGACTGGGTGCAAACAAATTTGTTTACTTAGTGGTATGAACATTATTAATACTACTCAATCTACACAAGAGTTGCCAATTGTTTTGGTATTAGACGGGCATACTAGCCACAGACGAAATATTTATATCATAAATATGGCAAGAGCTAACCACATTAAGATAATTTGCTTACTACCTCACACCACACACAAACTGCAAGAACTAGATAAATCTTTTCTAGATAAACAGTTAGATAAACAGTTACTACTTTATACCCTACTTTCATGAGTCACTGCTTTTACAGAGCCAGTGATGAGATCCCAATGTATTCGAGACATAACATTAGGGTTCTTAGCCAGTATGATATAGTCTGTCAGGACGAAAGTCTGAAAGTACAGACTGGTAAAGTTGCAGTCAACGGTTTTAGAGTTTCTGGTATTTGCCCTGCCAACAGACAAATCTTGATTTCGTTTCTGCTCGTATGCTGCACTTTTACCAAATAATATAGACTCTGAGGAAAGAGACGAATGCGCTTCGAACGCCGCTCAACACACCACAACAGTTAGATCTTTGTTCAAGGTTCGTTAAACATGGATGACACTTGGCTCTTCTACGTATCTTTGCATATTTTTCCACCTTCAAATTGTTAGTCAAGAACGAGAAACTGGTGCGGCTGGCACTGCTTCACCATAGAAGATGAGTCAGGAAATTTTTCTCAACGAATCCAGTAGTAAACGTCCTCCAAAAACTGATAAAAACCAAATTACATAACCTCGCCTGTCAGAAAACAATTAAGAATAATATCGTTCTCACTTCCACAGGATGATAACAGTAGTAGTAACTCATAGAACCTGACATTTCATTCTGATGAATCGTCAGACTGGAACTTGGAAACGCAGGTGATGAAAAGACTCTTGTTGACCACAATTCTGAATGTTTGTTTTGTGACGGTAAGTTCTCCGATAATGCTAACGGTAATGCTAAAAATACCTTATTTTATCTTTATGGGTGCACAGTGATAGTGCAGATGTCGAAAATGTAAATGCTTACATATCTGACTTTTACATATACATTTTTTTACAAATTAAGACTCAGAAATATTTTCTGATATTACTCTTATTTATTATTTTGTGTGGTAAAATTTATTAGTTTTACACTTTCCAGCAAACATTGGTCTCTAAAAACATTAAAAATTTTCATGTCAAATACGTAATTTTCTATGTTAAACATAGTTTAAAATAATATTAATAATCCTGGTGTAAATATTTACATTATTATAACTGTTTTTATTCTGCATACATTTTTTTGTTTTTTCCACAATTGTTAAAGACACTTTTGTTAAATTCGTTCTTTTTCTCATTCTTCTTCTTCCCTAACAAGGATTAGACCTTGGTGACCTGTTCTGGCTTCATAGAATTTAATCCCATCTTTTCTTTGGTCTCCCTACTCTTTTTCTTCTAGCTGGTTTGTATCTACTTGCCGCTTTTGGTAGTCTTCGATCATCCATACGTCCAGATGGTCCTTCTAATTTCTTCTATACATCGCTATTTTTTCATTTAAGTTGTACATTTCCAGCTCTTCTCTGATTTCTTTATTTCTAAATCGATCTTATTTAGACCAACCTTTGACCGATCATAGAAATTTGATCTCCGCTGCTTGTATGCGACTTTTATCTCTCTTTCTCAAAATCCAATCCATGACTCGCTTCCACAAAAACGCATAGGGGCAGCCACTGCCTTGTAAAACTTGAGTATCTTTCTGGTCTGCGTTTAGTGTTCTTTTTATGGTTCCACACATCATTTGAAACCTATGTAGTTTATTGTCTGCGTTTCTATTGTTCTCATATGATACATAATACCGTAGGTAGTTAAAATGAGAGACTTATTCAATTAGTTGGGTGTTAATCATTATTTTGGCTCTTACAGTATCGCTTCCCAGGAAAACCATCACCTTCGTTTTGCTTGTTGAAATTCTTAAGTTATACTGAATCAAATACCGTTGTAAATTATGTAGCGCTCTTTACAAACCGTTTTCGGTGTAAACGGTCGTCAGCAAACAAATGTATTAACAAATCCGCTCTTTCCTAGAGAAACAACTGATGGTGGGTATTTCTCTACCACCTACAAGTGACATCGTTCAAATATGTATTAAACAGCATTGGAGAGAGACTACAGCATTGTCTTACACATTGTCTTACAGCATTGTCTTACACATACTTAGAACCTTCTACTCTCTTCCTCATTGCAGAAATATCTGTGTGTCCAAATAGAGACTCTTCACCGCTAAAATTAAGTGCTTATGGTATCAATTTCTTTGTAAAATTTCCTATAACATCTCCCTGTCTACCTTGTCGGAAGTATTTTCGAAATCCGGGAACCCAATATACGTAGCAAGGTTAAATTCTCTCCGCTTCTCCAATATTCTGTTTTAATGTGAATATTATCTGAGCAGGAACTTCCTTTCCAAAAACCATTTTAAATTTCAGCTAATTTGACCTCTGCTATGGGTTGCAATCGAGCGTTAAGTCCTAGCATATATTTTGTATCCTGCGTTCAAGATACTTAATCCTCTATAGTTATTTATGTTGGATCTATCTCCTTTCTTGAACATTTACACTACATTTGCCATTCTCCATTGCTGAGGTAGCCTACTTCCAAGCCAACACCTAATTATCAAATTTAGAAATCTATATTTTAGTAACATTCCCCATATTTTAGTAATTCCGCAGCTATTCCTTCTCAACCAAATGCTTAATATACTAAATTATCTTTTCACTTTCCTTGTTGATACGTAATTTTCAACGCAAAATATAATTTCTAACTAAAGAAATCAGGAAACCTTCTTTCCGATTTAACATTATATTATTAGACATTACTGTCACACATAAAAATTGTTGTTTTTTACATGTTATTGACAAATTTTGTTTGTAACCTCAAGTTTCTGTGTGAAGTTTTTCCCTCTCTATTTCAAATTACCCTCAATTTCCCAACATGCCATTAAAGAGGTCCATTTCAACATCGTGAAGGTTTAATTTTATTTCAAATGTCCGAAATAGTTAAAAACATACCGATTGTTAAATTAAAGTGCAAATCATAGGAAGCTGATATAAATATACTTTAATATTACAAAAAAAAGTAAATGGTATTCCATATTACCCGCACATCTCCTACTTCGTACTTGATTGTGTTTATGTTTTTGAATAACGTTTATCATAATAACGTTCCTTTTTAAAATTTCTAAAAAGTGTAATGTCTACCACAAGTGGTAATGTATGTCACAAACAAACACGAGACGTTATGTGCAACCTATTTAGATCTATGACGAGCGAAGGAATAAAATATTAAAAAGTAGTAAATGGATATTGAAAGACATGAGCGTATGACTTCTCAGAAGTAAATGAAAGCAAAATCTGGCACCGGAACAGACGATTTTGATAAATTCGTAGTTTGCCGTGGAAAATTTGTACTTCACTGAAAAGTCAAATTACTTTATTGAAATTAAGTAATGAAGGCAGGCTTGCATAGTATGCAACACGTGAATATTCCTTATAATACAGATATTTAACGTCAGGCACTGATCACGGTTTACTATCAAATTTTAACTGCCGATTTCTCAGTAACCGAAGCTCTAATTTCACAAATCATACACCACAATACAATTTTATCGTCTTTTTTATAAATTTAGTTCATAGACAGTATAGATAATTATTTGTATTCTAATGGAAAGCAGCTATGAAAATAACGATTTTAATACACGGAAACAAATGACGCTTTTCACTTGAAATTTTGAAAAATCTAGTAGAGTTCAATACGTGTCTAAGAGATCGTATCGTGAATAAGAAATTAAGCGTAGAAAAAAAATTGTTATCATTGTACGCTCATAATTGTCAATGATCAGGAATGAGCCAGCGGGTGTGTTATTGGAGACGAGTGTGGACTAGTAATCATAGTAACCAAACTATCAGCTTTCCCGCGCTTCGTAGCCACAGCTTTTAGCAAGTCGTATGAGTTGTACTTAGTGATTGTTGTCCTTGGTAGATTCGACATGTAGGCTTTTGTGACAGTGTCTGTGATCACACCCACCACGGATACATGCAGATTGGGTAGTGTATGGTACTCGAAGAAAATGTATCTGTTGCACAATTTGTCTGTCATAAAAATCTATATAGCCATATAATCAGTTTTACATTTCTGTGTAGTAAAAACTGCATACGAAGCGAGGACGCCCTGTTATATTCCGAGTGTTCTAAAGCTAACGTTTACACATAATTACGCGCTTCTAATTACACAATAAATCTCGCAGTAACGTGTACTGCAGTATGTTCTGCAACACAGGGTGCACTCAGATATAGTACATTTGAGACTCAGTTTATAACTAAATTTATATATGATCTTTATAATAGCAATACTATAGTTGAGCTCCGTGTTTTTTGGATGCACTGAATATTGTAATTCTGTCTGATATTAACACACTGAATGTAACAATACTGTCTGTATAAAATATCCATCTGTTCACAATTAATTACATGTTGAACATAAGGTGTATCCGAGACTAAGATCATGATCATGATCTTGATCATGAGAAGGGATGTATATATATATATATATTACAACGGTACCTTTTGTGTATATATTTACATATTTACATGTAATTTGAATTGTATAGCCCCGTACTTTTGGGAGACAAAATTATACCAATACAATAGTAAATTAATTTGTGCTGTGTTTACATTCATACAACATTACTGATACCGTGTATGTATAATTGGAGTTCAGGTGTAATCATAATAAGGGTAGTCCTTTTAGGAATCGTAACCTGTTTTAATTTCTTTATTAAAAAGAATAAAAAAAATAATAATATAATAATATTTACTTCGCCATAAAATATTCATTATCTATTTTTTCAATGTTTCTTTGTTGCCGTACACTCATCATAAAATAGATTTTATATCTTATGTCTTATATTAGCAATTCTATGTTAAACATTTCTTCGTTATACTATAAATTCTCGACTACTCAGTCTGAATTTGTGCTTTATAAATTTGTTCTTATTTACATTATTATCCTATACTTGACATACATCTTACGGCTTTATAGTCATTTTAAAGAAACTAATTGAATCGTTAGTCTTCTTCTATATTTCCAATTATTTTACTTTATATGCTTTCAATAAAAAATTAATCTTAATAAATCAATTATTAATTCTCCAAGCAAGGATTTAAATTATCTTTAAATTAACTGGTCATTATTAAAGAAAATTCTTATTACAGTTAAATTACATTCTCTTATCTCTATCTACATAATTTTCCTTAAATTAAAATTTTTTTTATTAATGTCTTTCAACGTCTTTATTCTTTTATAATTATAAATTGGTTTTTCGTCACCTCAATTCTGCAGATTGTCCCATGTCCTCCGGTGATCTGTCGGTCCTCTCCTACTGGATGTCCTCTTGCGTTTTCCGGTTCCACTGGTTGCGTTGACCGGCTCCAGTCACTCGTTCTTCATGGTCCCATCGGCTGGCTGTAGAATGGAATGACGTGTTTCTCTGAATCGGCTGCTGTTGTTATATAAACCGCCTCTATTACTCTGCGTATCGTTCCTCTGCTTGATGTTCTCTCGCCATCTGTCTAGAGTGTTGATGTTTGTAATTGTAGACTGTTTGTAGACGTCCGATAATTGTAGTTACTGTTCTTTTTTATTATTTGAACTAACATATTGTTCGTTACACTTTACAGTTTATAAACAAAAGATCTTGTCGATATTGGACATTACGTCTAGCTATGTCTGAAGTAATTAAAATTTCGCGTCTCTGACGGACATAGCGTACCGCTGCAATTTAAAACTGATTGAAGAGTAAATTTGGCTCTCCTGGGTTCGTATTTATATTCTCCAAAAAAACCACACCTGTCGTCACAGAATTCTGCAGGTCAGAAGTCGTCCACGGCGTCTGTTCCCCCACTCCCGTCCAATTTCACATATTCGCACATTTTTGCCAATTGGAATGTCTAATGCGGATTTCAAGATGATCTAACATTGTCTAATTTAATTGCACATATTACACGTAATTATCATAATGATCGCACCATTAGTGTAATTACTATGCTCTAAAAATCGCACAGAATTCGCACTGAACGTCATAATTGCATAGAATTCGCACTGCACACGTGTCTGACTTTTATGCATTTTTAGAAGTCTTTACACTCTCTAATATTTACGGTTTGCTTATAATTAAATACAACTTTAATTTAGCATCTATTTGGGGTGAGATTGCAAACTTTCAGGCTTGAACAGGCTTCACGCACACACACTATTTACTTGTATACACGCTCTTAGCGGCAATCGCGTGATGATTCCTGTTGATTCCTGTTTATAATTCAGCTTCCAATTTCACACCTGCTTGTCTATTACATATTACTAAAATTAATTTAAATATTTATTTTATTTAATACATGCACATTACAGCATATGGTTGTATTGTCGCAATATATATATATTTTTTCAATCGCTTTCTGCTACAGTCCGTTTCTTGATGTATATAATACATTTAATATTTATAATTAAATTTACCTCATTCCTGAACTCTCGAAACATATTCCAAATAGAAAAAATAATATCTTGAGGTAAATTTAATTATAAATATTAAATGTAATATATATACATATATATATATTGCAACAACACAGATTATAATTCTCGCATAGGATAATATGTGTGTGTGAAGAAATTACAAACAAGTCTATATTGGAGGTAATGAAGAATTATTTATTACACACAAGAAATAATAGTTTATATGCTGTATATTAATTTACATAAGTGTCATGCATTGATATATTTTAAATAAAGTTTTTATTGTTCGATTAGCTCGATTTTACTTGTTAGATGAATATCCAAAACACTCCGTCCTCCGGATGTACGTATCCTCCTCTCGGCGTCGCTCTCCGTCCTGGCGTCCTCTTCGTCGGCGGTTGCTTCAGCGGCGATTCCTCTTGCACGTCTCTCTGACGACTGACGATTCCGTCGAACTGCTAACACCAAATAGACTTTACACACTGGTTGTCACTCTCCCGATAATTAGCGTTCTCGCTCGCAAAAGTTATTATTAATTTATAAATTTATAACGTTAATTGTTTTAGATCTCAGGGTGATATGGGTAATTATTTTAGAGCGGTGTATTGAGCTTTCACCTTCAGTGAAAGCTTGAAGTATTCAATAATTCCCTATGAGGATAATCTTGACTAACGCAAAAAGCACTTAAATATAATAATAAATTTTACTTCGGTTGTTTACCCGCTTGGTTCTTTACGCAAAGCTCGCAAAGAGTTCCAAGTTTTATTGCGATTGTATATTTATATACGTTCATACGAGAATAACTCTCGACGACGGACACAACTTCACATGGCAAATGCTATCGAAGAACTGTGTCGATGCGTACCTCACACAGTACGAATATTAATGAAATTAGTGTCTTCTGATTGGTCAATCCCAGGTCACATGGTTGATATTAGCAAAAGATATCTGAGTTACATGCAAAACTTTGTATAAATCCGCAAGAGCTTGCATTGATTTTACCTATGGACTTTATTACTCTATCATTGATAAGAGTTAAAAGTTGAGTTTTTCCCTATTAAAAAAACCACATTTATAAAATAGTTGGAGACCTCAGAGTACATAAAACTATAGCTATTTACATAAACAATCCACTGTCAATGTTTCACGACGATGGGTTGATTACCGCGGAAGATATAGCGATTAAGGTTTATCACACGCGCACCCGCGCACAATTTCACAAACAAAGTACATGACATAAAAGAACACATTTTTATAAAGAATTTGATATAACCTACGTCCTTAAGCATTGCTAAATACAAACCTTACAGCTAAAAGACAAAATTTTGCATAAAACCATTTTAAACATGTCAATGTTCGTCATCCATGCTTAGATACGGTTAATATAGCTTATCATCCTGTGTTTTTTTGCAAAAAAAAAAAAATATATATATATATATAAAAGGTATGTGTACAATCCATAGTATACATTTCGAATTTCTATAGAGAACAAGTTATGTAATCTTATTATAATGTTTCATTTGAGAGTTATCGATGTGTAGGCCTATGTGTTGTATTACCTACTCAGCATTTTTTATTACACGATTTTCTCTTTTCTGTCTTATCTAGATTTCTTGATAAAGGTCAACTGTTCTGTCTGTTTTTTTTTGCAATAGAAAAACGATTTAAACCAATGTTATGAAAGTGATGAAAAAGGATTTTCTGCCAGAACCTAAAAGTTACAGCCACATGTGATTTCTATGAGTAGTCACTATAAATAGTACAAAAACAAATACAGAACTATCAAGCTGCAAGACGAGACACTAACTAGCTATCCAACTAATAGGAGACAGTGCTATATTAGAAGTAGCTAGAAAAGTTTCGAATATGCAAATTAACAGTAGTATTATATTTGAACATGTACAGCATTTAGTTTGAGAAGGACAGAATTGTTAATGATCGGTATTTTGGTGTGCGTTGGAAGAGAAAAAATATATTTATTTATTCACCAGTATTTTTGTGTGATGAAAACTCCTCGTCTTCATGAAGATAGGATTTTTTTTATTATATAGGAATTAATATTCCTATTACGTTTTTGTTGAATCGCTCACTGTTAACTAGTTGAACGCCTTGGTTATGTTGCGGCCATTCAGATTAATTTAAACTCAGAAATGCAGTAGCTTGTTAACAAGAAATGGTGCGACTCTATACATTTGGTAGGGCAGTGTGGCGGTGACGTGAGGTTTCGCTCAATAGAGTGCGAAACCACAAACGACCGGCGTTACTTAGCATAGCAAACTGGCCAGCTCTGTTTCAGTGCCTTGTTTGCATGGTATCGTCAGTTTTTGTGACTTTCACCAACGCGTTGTTTTTTGAAATCTAGAGTATATGCGGTTCAAACGAATATGATTTACTAATATTTTAGTTTAAGGTTAACGTAGGGGAAATAGCGTATGCTATGTATTTGAACACATTCTTCTTGTCCTGAATTACATTAGATTCGAACACACTGAAAATCATTATGGCGTTACCGAAAAGAAAATATGAACCAAATACGAGACACCATGCAAAGGTGCATCCATACCAGCTTACGTTAGTCACACAAAAGAATAGTGTGACATATATTAATTTCGTCTCTTTGAATCTGTCTTTTGTGTATCTTCCGGATCTGTTACTGCCCAGGAAATACAGAATACAGAGATTACATGGTACCAAGAACAACGGGAACGCCTACGAACACACAGGTTAAAAAGCCTGTATTAAAGAAGCAAGTGATTTATTTATCGACCATCAGAGGTCTACACCTGGTGGATACGGATTTCGTACACCCGATGTAGCCTAACTGGATTCTCATCTTGCTTCAGACTGTCTTGGGTGGAATCCCTTTCTTCAGTCTTCCCTATCAGGTCTCTATTGACCGACTCTTGGTCTCTTCGATCCCGACCCTATTAGGTTTTTGACGGCTAAGGAGACTTTCATGGTTTTCGTACTTCAGCTTTACTAGTACTTCTTGGTTTCTTGTTTTTTTTTGTACTACCCGGAAAGGGCCCGGCCATGGTTAAAGGTGTCAAACGGTTAACGGCCCTTGAGGCGGAAGAGGAAGGTTTCCCAACGGCGGAAGAACCTAGGAATCAAACGTAGGAACATGTGGATCTCCGAATCAACCCAGTACAGGACCAGAGGTTCAAAGGTAGCACTCCTACCACTGGTCTTATTATACAGCAAGTCGTCCTTTGAGTAGATTTATCCTATTTGAAATCCACAAAGAAATAAATCCGATGGAAGTTTAGGAAGATCTAGAAAGCATTGGTTGAAGTGGATGTATTCCTTTGGGACCGGAACCGTGATTCGCCTAGTCCTTGATGGAAGAAGAAGATAATGATGATTTATTGAAGTAAGGTTTCTTATATGCGGAGTGAAAATTTTAACAAAGTTTGGCTAATTAACTAGACATAATTTGGAATATTTGTTTCAGTGTAATTTGTAATAAAAGTTTATAGTGTATGTTAGCATGCGAATTTTTCTGCAAGTATGTAGGCTACATATGTAAATAGAATTATGTTGAATTTGTTGATAATGTATGAAGAAGGAATATTACTCTCTCGCGCGCGTGTGTATTGCGAAATTACGCCGTTTCCAGAATGTTTGGTCTGTAAACTGCCCTGTATGAAAATGGTGGGTCCGTGTTTAAGTATATCCACTTACGCAGTCCAGGAAGTTGTTTTAAGTGGCATATGTACTGTGAACGTATAAATAATTATACGTATAATACAATGCAATTACAGAATTTATTTAAAATTGTAGATTTATAAGTATTTAAGTCTAAGTTTAAGTTATACAATATTCCTAACAATTCTATGCAACTTTAGTGTGGACAGAGGTATTTTAGCATTCTGTAATATGAATTATTTGACACTGGTAATCACCGTTTTGCAATATTGAATATTAGAGTGGCGGTGGGCTGTATTAAGTATACATTACACTGTACATCAGGTAAATCCATGACAACATCATTAATAAACATTGAAAACGTTTTTGAAATATAGAGTTTATTTAACTGAAATTTGATGTTTGTCCACAAACACGTAGTTCGTTGTCCTATACTTAGGTACCAGACTTGTGTAGAGTAGAAGAATTAGAGGAGGTACGGCGGAAATAACTCATTTCTTAGGTTTATTACGTAACCTAAGATCCAGTTCACACCGATAAATATCTTTAAGAAAATACAAGGTATTACAGGATGCACAAGAACGTAAGGGAAATTTGGATGAAACGGGGAGGTATGACAAAACGGGGAGTGTTCATGTTCTGAGCAAACTAGCCTCGAAATCAGCCGAATGAATAGCAAACTACTTGGTACTATGAGTTGGATTGTATTCAGCGTAGCACGTGAGTCAGTAAACTCAGTTCGTTTTTCAGAATTCTGAATTCTGTCGGACGTTATCGATTTTTGACTCAATTTGACGCTTAACTGTCTCTTCTGTGCTATTTTAAACGAAACTGTAAGTATAGTAGTAGAAACTAAGTTTATTCATCAGTAAAATGATTATATTTTAACAACATTTATAGTTAAACTAACTTTGACTTAATACCATTTAGAATCTTTCAACAATGCGAGGTTGATAAAACGGGGGTGGACTGGAGTCTGATCTGAAAATTTTGTTAATATTTATCACTTTTAATTATTTTTAATTATATTTTTTTTGAAAGACCAGTACAATTAAAACAGAAATTTATTTTTGTACGATACAAAACCTGGACAAATGATCTTTGAAGTAGAGCTAAGAAAATGACGATTGGTTTGTATCTGAATATTCTTTTTTTATTTTTAAAATTTGTTATATTTAATGGCTTTTAAATGTTACATTTTAAATATAATAATTAACACTGTGGCCATTTTTATTTCTGGTTTACAGTAAAATTTAACATTTTTTAATGTTTGCCAAATTTAGCGAATTTATATGTGCTGAGTGTGTGTGTGTGTGGCAACGTTACAAGTAATATTATTTCAATTCTTACAAATCTGTGTTTTTTACTCAACGCAGCTGTATTGTGTTATACTTTAATATAATTTCACAGTATCTGTTGAATTTATTCAAGCCATTATTCATCGTATTCATTCACAAGCAGTCCACGTCTTTGATTTGGCGATGCCAGTTAGCATATATGAAACTGGCGGCTATGATGATAATACAGAGGTAACAGTAACAGCGGATCAGTACCACCCTACCTGTCATAGCATCCGGATATGGCTGGACTCGGATATCACAAGTCCGGATAAGAGAGTTTCCACTGTATGCGTAGAATATAATATACTATTACCATCATCGAGTCTACAGAAGAGCTATACAAAAGTTCATCTAACGTGACCTGCATAGTCAACCCGAGGAACATACCACATTATCTTAGACATACCAAAGTGGTGGAGCTCTGAATAATACGACACCGTTTATTGTCGAGATGAATGTGTTGTACAGTTCTGTATAAACTACGTTTCGCATTTACCATTGATCATAACATATTTAGTAAACTTTATTATAGCTACAGAAAATTAGTGTTTATTTTATTTTTATTTAATTTTTAATGGATGTAATTCGTAATTGTTTGCGGAAAGGGTATGTAATTCATGTAAAACATCATGCATGTTTTGTTGGTTGGAGATCAAGGCATCAGCTCAGAAACACAAGACTAAATGTAATGACGAATTTTAATATATTTTATTATGAAAGTGCGTAATATACGTTTTTTGAAAAAAGGATATGTTTTTTAAAAGTTGTATTATTTTAATTATAACTGTATAATGAAATTATAAATATACACACATATATAAAATTATGAATATATATGTTCGTATATACATACGTATATATATATATATATATATATATATATATATAAATAAACGGTACATGTATTTGCATATTTACCAATGTAATATTTTGTACACAATTGACATAGAGAAATTTTTAGAAATAGTTTTAAGTAGTGTTACGCCTACGTACAGGCAAAGGTTAGAGGTTGTAGCCTGTCAAAGTAAACACCTGTCGATTTTAAGCTCTGTGTGTGTCTGCCAGCAAAAATAGGTATTATGCTATCAATAAGGGTGATTTCTGTGTATGCACGTATTTTACTTGTGTTAGTGAACTGTGGTTAATGTATGACGATATTTAAAGATGGTTATTTAATAAATTTTGCATTTTAAGAAATATATTTTGCAATTAATACGATTCAGAAAATGCACATAGACGTGTGTGTTGATATAAGATTATTGCAATAAGTGAAACAATAAATAATAAATAAAGAAATGTTAATTATGAATGTAATTAGTAAATAATAAACAACTGAGTAATATGCAAATAACGTGTGGCACATTGCACATTTATTGCCTCCGCTGGTTTAAACATCAATTTTATCGTTATTGCAGAAACAGAAAAAAGTGATGTGTTAACCTCGTACTGCCCGACCCATGAAGCAGTGAAGAAAAAAATTAGTCTCTTTCAAATTATACTGAAAAACGTATATGAATAACAAAACTTATTAAAAAGTAAGAAAAATCCAACCTATAATTCTAATCTAGGTTTGTGCCAAATTTGGCACATTGGGCAACGATGGTAAACCTGTAACTGTACCTAATGTCTGGTGGTTGTACAACTTCTGCATTCAGATTGAGAAGAAAAGTTAATAAAATTCAGTAATACTTGGTAAAATATGTATTTCGCATATGTATACAATATAATACACATATGTATTTTAAGGTATACAAAAAAGAGAGAGTGTGTGTGATTGAAACAGTTTTATAACAAAATTATGTATAAAGCTTCTAATGGTTATTATTTGGTTACATGCGGAATTCTACAAAACAGTTTTTATTTTTGTTAAGGCATAATAAATGCACTCCACATTTCATACATTTTATTGAAGACTTGAAGTTGCACATTGGATTCCTGCATCTCTTACGTTCTTTATCAACTAGAGGTCAGTGACCAGTACTGTCTCTTCGCACATCAGGCTTCGGTATTGATGCTGTAGGGCTTTTCTTCTTTTTTTGATTTAGTAGAGGCAAAATAGCATTTAAGAAGGATGTTTCTCCTCATTCCAATTTTTTTGCTGGAATAGGTTAAGTAAGCAGAAGTAAGTGTACAGTTAAAATTTTTACAAAATCCTGTTTGTTCGTCACGAGATAAGTGCATTTTAGTGCATTTTTGGTGCATGGTATAAGTGTATCGGCCATAACGTCGGTTCTATTGGACGTATCGAGACAAAAAAAAATTCAACATACTCGTTATGAATTAATAAAATCAAGCTGGGTTAGTAGTGCTACCTAAAAAGGTCAACATAACGTCAAAAAAAATTAAACTTCATTATAATGCAATTTTCCTTTAAAATTCGATTTCTCTTGAATTAAAAAAGATAAAATCAATTTCTTCGGACCAAAATATTTGTTTTTATTGTAGAAACTTAAAAAAAATTTTGAAAAATAATTTAATTTTTCTGGCTAAAATCTCAAAATTTTATAAAATATTTTGATTTGCTCGCCATTTTATGAGAGATGATCCTAGTAAGGTTTTTTGTTTTTCAAATCGTAGATTTTGTATGTACTTAATTGCTATTATCATTAAAAAAATTTTAATTTTTTTTTACCTATTTTATGGCAATTTATATATATGTATATATATATATATATATATATATATATTGTACTGCTGTTAAAATGCACACAGTACATAATAGGGAGGTAATAAATTTTTAAATTTGAAGAGTCTAAATTCATAAGATAACATTTGTACATCATCAAGTTAATGTAATATGGAAAAGAACATACAGTAAAAGAATTTAATTTGTGATACCAGAGTTTTGATTATAATATTTAATAAATAAATAATATTACGATAAATATAACAATATCCTTAATAGAACGACGATAGAAGAGGGAAATCCTGGACTGAAGAAGAGTTTAAGTGGCCATAAAGGATAATTAAGTGTTTCGAGGAGACATCTGTGTTGCAGTCGTCCTGGAGAGCGGTATTCAGCGGTGAGATCAATAAGAAATTTGTGTGAAGGAACAGATCGCCAAGCCTGATATTGCTTTTGAAAAAAGGTAAACAACAACCAGAAGTGAACCCGTGGCAGCTGGAAGAATTCAGAGTCGGTCAAGTTACATTAGTCTGGTATTTATTTTTTACATGGTTAATTCTCAAAATACTACATATTAACTGAATTTGGTTTGGTTTAAAGAAAAGAAAATATTAGATCCAATCGTAAATACGATCAAACAGCTTAATAATCATTAACCCTGAGAGAAAGAGTTTCTTTACATGTACTGGTAAACAAAAAAACCTAATAGCAGTAGGTACATTTCTTAATTATATTATACTATTAAATAATTACAAGACTCATAAAAAAATAACAGTACATTAAATGGCTGATCCAACGTGGAGATCTTAATTACAATACCTGTAATTAATTACAGTACAATATATATATATATATTACATTTAATATTTATACTAAATTTACCTCAAGATGTTTTTTCTATTTGGAACATGTTTCGAGAGTTCCTGTTCTCTCATCTTCAGCCTTCGCCATCTTGTTTCTGGTGAAGTATTTGTGTGTTGGCTGCTGGATGTTATTAAGGTTATTTGTTGGTCTTTGGTCTTTTAAAGTTGTATTATTGTGTGTGGTTGTGGTATATGTTTTTGTATTTTGTGTATTTTCGATGTTGAGTGCTTTGAATATTGTGTCATGTTTTGTATTGATTTGTATTTGTTCTGGTATTAGTTTGTTTTGTGTTTTATGTTTGTATATTTGTAAATTTTCCCAAATGTTCATTATGGTGCCTTTGTGTGGTATATGTTTTATTAGTGATACATTGGTTATGTTTGGGAATTCGTGTCCTGTGTTTATTGCATGTGTGGCTAAATTGGAACCAGAAATATATAAAGCCAATTTAGCCACACATGCAAGAAACACAGGACACGAATTCCCAAACATAACCAATGTATCACTAATAAAACATATACCACACAAAGGCACCATAATGAACATTTGGGAAAATTTACAAATATACAAACATAAAACACAAAACAAACTAATACCAGAACAAATACAAATCAATACAAAACATGACACAATATTCAAAGCACTCAACATCGAAAATACACAAAATACAAAAACATATACCACAACCACACACAATAATACAACTTTAAAAGACCAAAGACCAACAAATAACCTTAATAACATCCAGCAGCCAACACACAAATACTTCACCAGAAACAAGATGGCGAAGGCTGAAGATGAGAGAACAGGAACTCTCGAAACATGTTCCAAATAGAAAAAACATCTTGAGGTAAATTTAGTATAAATATTAAATGTATTATATACATCAAGAAACGGACTGTAGCAGAAAGTGATTGAAATATATATATATATATATATATACGTACCGGTTTCTAAGGTTATTTCTGTATGTTGCAATGTAACCGGGTTATATTACTTTATATTCATGTATTTATGATACCTTTTGTAATGTATATCAAGTGTATATATATATTAGTACATACATAACTTAAAAATTTTTTTTAAGCATTTAATTCTTAAAAAATGACATATATACTTATTTTTTACTCAATTTACAAGTTATTTTATGTTTCAATTGTTATAACATGCTAAATAATAATTACATTCAATGAAATATATTTATATGGCTTAAAAAAGTTCTTTATTTTAAATAATCATTTTTTATACATAACAGTACATATAGTAAAACAAATTATTATTTTTTACATTTAATCAATTTCTCCTTATTCTTTTTTTATCTGGAGGCCCCTCTTCATCATCAACTGAGGCATCGGTCGTGCCATCGAAAAAAATTGCATCTTCTTCTTCTTGTTGATCGTATTGATCCCTATAAAAATGTTCAATAAATTGAAGGCTGCTTTCGCTTTCGCTTTCCAGAATGCTTATGTCGCCTTGCTCACTGTCTTCCTTATTTTCCTCATTTTCTTCTACAGTTTCAAGGTCACCTGGTTGTTCATTATTAGTACAATTAGTACCCCGACAGAAACGACACATTGAACTGCAAAATTTGCCTTTGGCTCTACAAGAACAGTTTCCTGTCTTGCACTCTTTCTTGGAGGCACATTTCACGTTCCGAACTAAATAGTCTGGTAACGGATCATTTTGCACTGTAATGGGCAAAAGACCTTGTTCTTCTATCAGTTCCCACCCATATTCTAAAGGACTTTTATCCGAATTACCAAGCCATTTTCGTATTTGTAAATATACTCGAAGCGAATGGTATTATAAAGCTTCTGCTGTAGGTGGTAAACCAGATAATTTGCAAGCAATATCCATTTCAGACAGAACCCTTTTCTTAAAACACAAATATCTAATAATATTTAAACCAGATTTGTCAGATGACTCATACCCATACATAACCTTAACAAAGGCTTCGCTTGCTGCATATAGGCAACTTATACTAGCATCTTTCTCATAAAAATAGTGTATATCCTTTAATAATGCTGGATGTTTCTGAATCGTATCAATAACATTTTTTTACCATGATAATAAAATGAAGACGTGGTGTCACAGCCATAAAATGCATTAATAAATAATATACAATCTCTAAAATCGGGATATCTAAAACTGTACTGAGTATAATATACAGATGAATTATCTTTCGTACTTTTTTGTAAGTAAATACTGCCTGGTACAGTTTTACCTAATTCTGTTAGAATAACTAATAAATCTATATCTTCTCCTATAATAAGAACTTCATTATCACTATTTTTGGCACCAACAGCTGCACGAACAATATCTGTATCAGCATCATCTGTACATACTTTATATTCTATTTTTCGCTTCTCTAACTCCTCACAGGGGAGAAAAATAAGTGATTCCTCATTTTTACTGTTAGCTAAAAATTTTTCCTGTGTAACTTGTGGTTTTAAATGTTTTTCTACGGAACATTCTGTACAAATATTTTTCTGTAAACGTCGAATTCGTTCTGTATTTTTTGTGCTTAATTTGTCAGAATACCCATCAAATATAATTATACATTTATCTGAATAGTTCTTCATTATATATTCAACATAACCTCGAGATATCTGTTCGTAATTGAAATTGGCTCCCCAACTAAATTTATGTAGAAGGTAACCTCCATCAATAATGTATGTTGGATTCACAAAGACAGTATTGTCTGTTACTGGTTGGAAGAAGTCGTAAAGGACTGACTTTTTGTTTTTCCTCATTCCATTCTCATCGAACAAACTCATTGGGTAAGGTGCCAGTTCAAAACCTAAAATATGTTGCAAAGAGTATTCGCTTTTATCAGTCAATGATATTCTCTGAAAGAGCAATGTTGGATCGACAGGGATATCTTTACGAGTAATATTCACTTTTGAAGTCATTATACTTAACGGGACGACAGTAGTTTTTCTACTAATTTTGACCTTGCCTAATTCAACGTTCGTTATGGATTTTATTCCTTGGAGCCCTTTGTTAAATGCTTGATAGCAATTCACTCGCTGGTCTCCTATCACTCCTGTAGTTATTGACATTATTTTATTTGTATCAGCAAAAGGCGGATATTGTTCAAACCATTGTATAATTTTCATAAAATCTTCATAATCTTGTTTGATTCGTGTGCTGGTGCCATCCTGATGAATTGGAGCTTTATGTTGTTCATTTGTTTCAAAAGAAAACGAGCAATAGTCTTCAAAACCTTCGAGGATATCTATGAACATTGGTAAAGACAAAATCCATTTTTCAACTTCTACATCTCCAGTACCTCTACCATGTGTAAGGCCCTTAGAAGGACTTTGAACAATTTCATTAAACCACATTCTATTGTCTGGTCGGGCGGTATACCACACCAAAACTTATCAGTACGTCTTACTGTAAAAAAGCCTTTTGTTATAAGTTCTGGGTGCTCGTTCTCTTTAAGTTTTTCCATGTCTTGCACATAAACGTGACAACATTTAGCATATAAATTTCGACCCCCAGCATGAAAAATAGGAAGCATATGTTTTACTGTTTCTAAGTGTAACTTCCAATCTCCACAGCGACCGCCCTCGATACACTTTTTTAATAGAGTAATCATTTGAAAATAAATTATCCACAATTTTGACGTTGGTCGTTCATCTGTATAAAACTCTTTTAATTTTTGATTAAATTTTCTTACAGTTCCTAAATATATGGATCTTTCACGTAGTTAAAATATGAGTTTTCTCCAATACTTTGTCGAACTTTTTCTAAAACGCTTATTTCTTGTTGGCTGTATTTGATATTTGAAAATATAAGTCGTGCTAGGGCTGCGTGAATTAAAATGTGTCCTCTTACTACTCTTGAGTAAGCATGGCCACTTAATAAGTGCTTCGTAGAATGCTCTGCAAATATCGTTGATAGCACTTTTTTGAGGCCACTGCCGTCCATGATATGACCAATAGCACTTAGGTATGACATCAGTATGTGAAATCCGCCTAATCGTAAAATAACATTTTTTAAGCGACTATCTTCAGTAGATTGGAGAATGTCTCTCGCTTTGATATAAAGCGGTTGGTCAAAAGTTATATATGTATACTTTTGACCAATACTTTCCGTTCTTGCAGTTGCTTGTAGTAAATTAGTGTATAATGTATCGTAATTGTTTGGTATGGCAAGAATAAACGGCATGCAAACTACGCGGCTTTTTTCATAAAGCCAACAGAAGGGCTCTTATTAACATACTTTTCATACAGCCATGAAAAATCAGAAGTCGAGAGCTTTATATTAGAAATATATTCTTTTTCGTCAATGTTGAAATCAATATTGTTTTAAAATTGTGCCCCTCATTTTTTTAACTGGACTCTTACAAATTTTTGTAATAGCATATGTTCCTTTCTCGATAAAGTACAAACTTCCTGGCGAATGACAAATCCTTTCAAACGGTACATACTCGATCTTAGAATGAGGAGACACGATTTCTATTGAGCCCATACTGTGAAAAGTACGATGTCCAGTTAAGGTATTAGAATTATGGTCGGCATTATCAGAAGAATGTGTTAAAAATAATTGTTCTTTATATTTAAAACTATCTTTAGCTCTTACAACAGAATTCTAAAAACACATTATTTCACTGTACGAAACAGAGAATCCAAGACTATATAACACATCTATTAGGTCTCTCGATCTGAAGCGATGATACAAAGATATTCCAAGACCTAACAGCAAAGGTGATACAAAATTTCTGGGACTCACTGCCATAATAATTGAGTGGCACAATGCCATAACTTTGACCTTCAATTTTTTCTCATTACTTCTTTTTTTAAACATTATAATTTCTGTTGCAAAATTTTGCAAAGAAGTGGGGACGTAATCATCAAGCGAAGAAAAAAATTTATCGACTGGAGGATATTCGTTTTTATTGTAAGAAGTAGACAGTATATCTTCAATTATAAAGCGAGCCGATTGTTTAATAATATTTTTACGACTTTCTTCTTCGTTCTTTTCTCTAAATGCATTTTGATAATCGATTTAAGGCTAGCTTGTCGAAAAATAATAGTTTCATTTTTTTGATTACTGCATATGAAAATATCATCAGATGATTTAAGTAGTTGAGATTTTATATATTTCAAAGATGGTTTATTATGATCTTCCGGATTATTGCTTTCATAATTTAAAATCAATTGAGGGAGGTCGAATAAACCTTCCTGAGCGTTATTATCTAAATAAGATATTATAAATTTCGTTACTTCCGATAGTTCATTTTTCTTATTTCAGAACTTGAATACAATCGGAAGTGATCGTAACATTTTTTATGATATCTTGCATCTAATTCATGAAGTGCTTCGATTCCCGCTAGACGGTCAATTACTTGTTGACCTATTTCTTTAGCGTTTGTTTGAGCGCATTTAATTACTTTACCTTTAAAATTTGGCTCTGTAATCTTACGAACCACCGTTTTCCTATCACCAAATTTTTGTTGATCCTGAATAAATTTATCAGAAGCATCTTTTTCGCAATAAATACACAAATCTCTAAATTTGAAAGTTGGTACCGATCTCAAAGTCTTCGCCGGTGAAGAAGTGTTCAAAGAAATATTTTTTATTGCAGCCTTTATACTGTTTGGCAATATGTACGAATAGTAGCACTTTTTGTGGAAAGTACGATCAGATAAAGAAGTCGGTATGCTAAAACGTACAGAATCTTGCCTCTTGTTACTAATGTCGCGCAATTTATTTAGTCCCTTAGACTTAATCGTTATTATCACCACTTGCACTCATCGTTTCCTGACAAATTACGCAGTTTGTATTGGCAGGATCCGACTTGGCAGGATCACAGTTTATAAAGTGGTTGGCAGGATCAGTATTCGAAGGATTGATTGATGACATATTGTATTTTGATTATTCTGAAAATAACAATTAGTTGACTGAAATACGATTTACATGAAAATCAACGTCTGTTACATAGAAAATTATTTATTAATTATAAAAATTATATTTTTGATTAAAATAATGAATGATGTTAGTTAATCTAATAGTTTTCTTAGTTATACGTTTTCATTTATATTGTGAACATGTTTAGAGTTTTCTTCACTGAGAGAAAAAAAATAAGTCAAAATTAAAATTTAAAGGGGGCTCCGTTACATAGATATTGTTAAAATGTTTACATCATAAAGTACTTGTATATTGCCGTAAAATAAGGTAAAGCCATAGGGGCGTTATTGACCTTTTTAACGAGAAAATAATTAACAAAATCAAAGTCTTTAACACGGGCATCATATGGCAGGTCATACGTGCAGGCACGTAATTTCATAATAACTTGGGCACATAACTTTTCTTAAAAAACTAAAAAGAAGTTACTTACAAGATTTAGAATGATAATAAAAAAAAATTACCACCTTATCGACTCTATTATTGAGGTATATGAGCAATTCTACGAGAAATATCCTCCTCTGTATTTTTGGAATAGGCATTTTATTTCTTAAAAATTTCGTAAATTTCTAACATTTTGTTAAACAACGCTATTAATTTTTGGACAAGAAAGTGTTTGTATTGATAAGATACAACTTACGGAATTTTTCCGATTTTTTCGACGCTCTGGATATTGTAGCATTTAAATATAAAGTGTTTCCTAAAATTTTTAAAATTGCTAAAAAATTATTTCTCTTTTTAACATAGGGGAAGGTTTATTACTTAAATTGTATTTTACTTGAACAGTAGACTATGCCTGCCCACTTTTGCCTTGAATCTTTCCCAAACGTTGATTACATGCATATCGGACGTTTTCCCTGGTAGGGTATCATTTTTTTCAAATTTTATTGTTTTTATTTTTTACATACATATAATACAATAGATATACATTGTCTAAGTAATGGTTTCTAAATCTTTAAAGCATCTACATCCTCAGGAAAATGAGGACAATCAGAACAGTCTAAAGAACAAGAAAAACCACGCTAGAAAGGTGTGCCATAAATTTTTTTTCCGTTTGGTTTTTATTAATAAGAGCGGAATTTCCCGTACAGTTACTCATATAAGAAAGTTAGACATATTTCAATCAAGTTTACGATATCGAACTGTAAAAGGAGCGTAGTTAAAAAGGCATTCTTCGTCGAAAATATAGTTTTGAGTTTTCTAAGATTAATAATTTAAAGTTATTACTGACATAAAAGTTTTTAAATACTAAGTTTGCGTTTTAAAATAAAATTAATTATTTAAAATCAATTATTACATAGGGCGCTCATTCTAGGTACTGCCTGTCATTTCGGAGCCCCCATAATAGCAAAAGGACGTGAAGTAACAAAAACAGGAATAATTGCTCTAACAGTTTTATACATATGTGCACATTTGTTTGTGGATGCATATTATGTTATGCAGAATTATACGTGCTGTGGCGACAAAACGTAATATTAATATTTTATTCATATTTAACTTACATGATTGCGTAGAATTATCGGTGTAATAATGATGAATAACAAACACTTAAGGTATTCAATATTCAATTGAAGATAAATCGTTTTTCACAAAATTAATAGCCACATAAGTTTGTGGCCTTGCCTTTAGATGGCGTTGCTGCCGACAACAAAGCATCGAGTTTTATCTAAACACATGTTAGAAGTAAACATAGGAAATATCAGGATATTCTTTATACAAATACTCTTACGTTTGAGTACTCTGTGTGTTTCTGTGTATAAGCGCGCAAGCATAGTGTGTGTGTTGATACGGGCGTGCGTGCATACCTGCTCTGCTATTATGTGTATAAAATTGATTACAAAAGGTATCCCTTTATAAAGTAAATATAACCCGGTTACATTGTAACATACAGAAATAACCTTGGAAACCCGTACGTATATATATATATATATATATATATATATATATAAATTGCCACATAAAATATGTAAAAAAAAAAATTAAAATTTTTTGTAATGATAATAGCAATTAAGTACATAAAAAAATCTACGATTTGAAAAACAAAAAACCTTACTAGGATCATCTCTCATAAAATGGCGAGCAAATAAAAATTTAAAAAAATGTTTAGATTTTAGCCAGAAAAATTAAATTAAAAAAAAAAATTTTTTTAAGTTTCTACAATAAAAAGCAAATATTTTTGTACAAAGAAATTGATTTTATCTTTTTTAATTCAAGAGAAATCGAATTTTAAAGAAAATTGCATTATAATGAAGTTTAATTTTTTTTGAGGTTATGTTGACCTTTTTAGGTAGCACTACTAACCCAGCTTGATTTGTTAATTCATAACGTCTCGATACGTACAATAGAACCGAAGTTATGGCCGATACACTTATACGATGCACCAAAAATGCACCAAAATGCACTAAAATGCACTTATCTCGTGACGCACAAGCAGGATTTTGTAAAACGTTTAACTGTACACTTACTTCTGCTTACTTAACCTATTCCAGCAAAAAAAATTGGACGGAGGATAAACATCCTTTTTCGGTATTTTATGGTGCTATTTTGCCTCTACAAATTGTATTCCAAGTCAACTCTATCTCCGGAAGATGGCCTTCCCCTCTTGGCTGGTTCCTTACCTACATGACATAGGGTTGCTGCTACTTCATTTCTAAAAGCTAATAGATCCATTACGCCTTTTGAAGGTATTCCATGTGCCTTGCAGTCTCTTCGAAAAAGCAGCCATGCTGTTACGATTGACATATCAATAAACTGAAAAAAAATCTCAGATAATACTTCTTTGACCTAATTTTAGTGGGGTAATAACTAATTAGGCCATCCAACAAATCAACCCCTCCCATAAATTTTTTGTATGTAATTACTGCCCTAGGGCAAGTAACTTGAATTTGGCATTTTTGTTTTGGATCAAACCTTTTGACAGCTTGAAGAGGTTGTGCACCATCGAATGTAGTTGCTAAAGTTACAGCTCTATTGTCGAGCCATTTGATAGCACGGATCTTTACTCCATTAATCTCGTCCTCCGTTTCCTCAAAAGTCCTTCTTCCTCTGTCTTTCATGTCCTTATCCTGAGAAAACTGTAAACCAGGAAATCTATTTGTTCTTACGGTCCCCAAAGCTTTCCACCCTATATTTGACAGAGTAACAAACAATGATGGAGAAGAATAACAATTATCGAAATAAATCAATCGTTGGGTTTGGTTCTGGGGTAAATGTTCAATCAAACGTAGTACAACGTTTGCTACAAAAGCAAAATCCTCCCAGTATAAATTTCAAAATTCTGAATAATCCCATTACTGCTACAAAGAATAAAGATTTTATAACCCCACTTATGGGGTTTCTTGGGATTATATTGCTTCAAAGCCGATTTGCCCTTGAAAGGTACAATTTGTTCGTCGACACACATCATTGGCTCTTCAATGGGGATGTTTTTAAATTTTTGTTGGAGACAGTCAACAATAGGTCTAATTTTGAATAGCTTATCTCTGTCTGCATCCTCACGATAAGGCATATTATCATTATTATTAAAATGTAAGTTTGATTTTATCTCCTCCCACCTGTTACGTGACATATCGTCTGCAATTTTGTCTATCCGGGTATTCTCACTTCAAAACATTCTTCTTCTTGGCAGTCCATGTACACTGTAGCGCAACAAAAATGATAGCATTTATGTTACATAAAAGAAGATTCACAGATTGATAAATAAATTGATACTTAATCCCATAATAGAACAGAGACCCAATTATGACAATTATAGTCATAGACAAAATTAAATAAGAATGCAAGGTAGTGTTGAATAGAATAAACGAACCTGTAAAATAAATAATAGCTAATGATATATGTTTAATAAAAAACAAAACAGAAAAATGAAACAATGACTTAATTTATGGTAATAACAGATAAGAATTTTGTGTTAAAAAAGTATTATATTATAACAAAAATGTTATGATAAAGTTTATGTGATGTTATATCAAATATGTGTTGAGTTCATGAAAAATAATGAAACAAATAGTGTTATTCAATGACTGTCATAGAATGAAGTGTGAGGCAGTTAACCAATGTTCATAAATTCGAATTTTGTTGTATGTGATCAAGAGATCAAGATAAATTTGTTATTAGATGTAGAAAAATAATTGTTTATACAAATGTTAATAATTAAGTTTTGATTGTATGTACGAATTTATATAAAAGGGACTATAGATGCCTAACAGACATAACCACAGGTAGATCAATTTACAATAAAAGGCCTAACAGCCAAAAATACTAAATAAACACTTATAACTTAAAGGTTAGATGCATCAATTAATAATAATTAATAAATACACTATGAAGAGCTAGAAAGAAGAAAAAACATTAAGTTAATAATAATATTTAATAAAAATTATACAAATTATAATAATACCATAATGCCATAATATCGATTGGTAAAAAATAATATCGAAGGTGGATTAAATATAATAAAAAAGGAAAAAACGGAATTATACCAAGAAACCAGTAGAAGATGTGTATAAAATAATAAACCAGCTATCGGTAAAATTACATTCCGATAGGACAGCAAATTGACAAAGAATAGACAAAAAAATATATGAAAGAAACACTATATAGTCAAAACATGTGGAAGCGGAAATTAATATAGGTTGCTAGGGAAAAAATTAAGAAGAAGGTTGTTGATTTATAAAATAACAAGGATTGCTTTGTAAAAACTGAACGTGATGATTTAAAAAACCCAAGAAGAATATATTGAATCGTAATATTCGAAACCAACAGATACGATTGTAAAAAAGACAAAATTCTAATGATAATACTTACATCTATCACTAACACAGATTAATAAGATAACGATACATTATGAAATAATAATCGAGAACAAATAACCGAATTCTACAAGAAGAAACTTGGACTGTCCCATGTCCGAAGGGAATTGATGAAATAGTAATCAAATATAAAGAGTTAACAATAACACAAATCATAATATTCACAACACCAGAAATTATAACCTTGCAAATACACGGAACAACACTAACTGCTTCAACCGAAGGAAGAACCTATTTGGATCCTGGCGGTGTAGAAGAAACATCCATCGGGCTGTAAAACAAGTCAGAAGCTGTATTCCGAAGTGGACAGGACAAGAATTACTTTTATTAAACTGAAGAAAGAAAACTGTACTTCATAATTGACCAGAACAACGAATTCAGCGATCAACCGCTTACGTGATTTGCTTCGTTAGAGACTGGTAAAGTTATACTATATTAATCATACTAAATACACAACACCTAATTTTTGTAAATCTTGCATTCTTATTATGTATTTTTAGTCTTCCCCACAGTTACAAGAACCTTCACACCCTGAAATAAATAAAATACGAATCAAATATAATATATAACCAAATATAAACAAAGGATTAAATAATCAACAATCGATACCTGAATCTATAGTCCCAACATATATTAATTAGAATATATCTGAGTTAATGTGAATTGAATACACAAATAAAGAACCTTTATATATTTGTCACACCTTGTTATTTGGAGTATGGTTTAGTGAACTGGAACAAAAGTAACTGAATAAGTAGAAAATAAATGGTTAATATAAATATCGAATAACCTATAAGTTTCGTTGAGCCGATACTACAGCGCTTATAGCGGAATTATCTGACACCAAAGAGGGAGCGTAAAATTATAAAATTAGACAGAACTCTCTTCAAGGCATAATAGGGTTGGATGAAATTGTAGAATAAATCTTAAGTTATTTAAGTTCTAGGCACACTAACACTGATAATTATTAAGGAATTAAGTTAACATTAATTAAGTACATCCATATATTCCACAACTCCAAATATTTCTGAGAATTTATACAATTAAATTAATACAACACATTGACAAATACAACAGTGGGAATTTAGACCGTACGTATCGATTTACTTACAAATTGGCTTCCATCGCGGGACTTGAACAGTAGCGGACACACCGCGGATACCTACAACACTCATGTAAACAAAGATGGCAATAAATTGATCTATTTCTTTACCAGATGTATTTAACGGTTTATAAGGATTTTTTGGACGCTATGGATATTAGATTCTGTTACAATTGTATTTATCAAATTACTGTCGAAAAAGTGCTTAAAATAATCAATAGGACCTTGTAAAATTCGCTCCTCATTATTATTGCTAAAATTGGGAAATATATTTAATCTTTCGTTTTCAGGAACGTTTCACCAAATTGTTGGACAGGCTTGTTTATTTTCTTTTTTCTTCTGTCTGATTCAGTAGACTTTTCAGTTGGTTGTTCTTCTTCACTGCTGGAGCTCGCGTTATCTGTAAGACGAACACAAATTTTAGTGTTTTCGCCTGACCAGAACCAACTGAAATTTTGGATCCTTTAAGGACATAGATTGTGTCCTACCTGTTAATAAGTTTGTGTCATGTCTGAAACGTTTCTGGCCTTTATCCTCCGGAGTGTAGTCAGGATCATCGCCAGTGTCGTCAGCCAGGCTGTCTTCACTGTCGTATGGTGGTATAATATTAATTTGATGGTTCAGTCTTCGTAAACGGTCCATCTAAATATTAAAAACATAAAACTTTAAGTATGTTTTGATTTTTCTGTTGTTGCCAAACTGAAATATAGAAGCCACCTGTTATGGCCCAATAGGTCAAATTTGACGCAAACAGATAAAGCTACCTCACGGGAAAAAACATGATTATAATCAAAGTATATCTATTCTAAACATATCAGTGCAAGTAATTACTATTTTTATTTGATGATACTTACCCTATGTCAGAAGATCAGTGATGAAGAAGTTTTAGGTTATGAACAGCACGTGCTTCCTGTGAAGTGAAGGTATACAACACTGCACACTGACTTCAAGGCGGCCACCAGAGGGCAGCACTTACTGGAAATGTGTAGAGAGTGTATGCCAGATGTGTAACACTGGGTTTCAAAAGGGTCAACGTATTCTTTCATGATGAGAATGCGTATTTTGTGCTATGTGCCAAATTTGACCCATCGGGCAGTAAGAGGTTTAAAAAGGTGACGCTGTGCAGGCGTAAACCAAACATAACATGTTAGAAACAGCATATTTTGGCACATCTGACATGTTGAATTACTACAGACTATAAATTCCTCCAACAATTTTGAAGGAGCGACAGACGCTAATAATTTACTCACGGGGACACTATGTAAGTTTGCTCAGCTTATCATCAGCATCAGCATCAAGGCATAAACAGAACATACCATAATCGACTAAGGAGGACAAGGACCATCATCACCATGATGTAATAGAACAGTGACAACTAACAATCTAAAGGAGGATCAGCATATCATCGTCATCGTCAATATACAGGAGTCACATACACACGCACGCGCACGAGTGCACGCAATAACAGCTTTGCAGCAGTAACTCAACAAATACGCAGGTGCCAAATGAACTATTATTTTTAAAAACAAAGTAAGAACTCGTAAAGAACTGTAGTATGAGGTAACGAAGTAAAACCAATACATAAATATAATTAGTGTAAGTAGTCAAAGTAAAGTAATAATAATAATGAAATTTAAATTTTAATAAAAATAAAATTTTTTAGTTAATTAAAAATAGGTCCTTTGTTGTATATAATAATTATTTTTACTTAAAGTAAATATTACTTTATTAAAACATTAAGAGTAAACTTTCACCTTGATTTAATATACATAAATAATAATAATAATAATAATAATATTACATGTAACTTAATAATAATACTACTTTCGTAGTAGATGATATAAATTTTTTAATAATGATTCAAATTTGACACTCTTGTCAGACACTCAAGCAATTTCAATAGTTTAAAAAAATTTTCCATATGCCTTTTATATTCTGATGTTTATATGCAACTATTATATGTTACATATAAGAGGTATAATATGTTGTCACTGTATCTTCTTATAAAAGCAAATATTCTTAATAAATACTTTTAATTCTTAATATTTAATAAATATTTTTAGTAATACTTAATAAATTGATGGTTTATTTTTTTCAATTTTTAATTAGTTATTTCATGATATTAACGTCTCACTTCCTCCTCTATAAAAATTTTGTTGTGCAACAATTATACGCAGGTATTTCGTACTTAACGCAAGGAACACACAAAATCCTAGACCTAGTCGGTAGTTTAATGATTTGCTATACGTATTTTTTATTTCTTATGCCAGAGTGTAATCAGCGCCTAGCACTGCCATCATTAGCCTTTATTTCGGTTTCCAAGAAAATGTAGAGATAACTGTGCTTTACATTTATCTGTACATCTCTGTTGTGTCTGTGGTCTCCTTAAACTTTAGAAAATTTATATTCATATTTGTTTTGGCGAACAAACAACTTTACCGGCTTGAGATCAAAACAAGATTACGTGATGGTCACCCTGCTGTACTTCATTACCGATCAGACGGCGGAGGGATGAGCGGTTAGAGGGCCACATTCCAAACAGTCGTTAATCACAAGGATTCCGGTGTACGTGTCATATATCGCACATTAGATCGTTCACTGTTTTGTTCCGATCTGTCTGCTTTCATGCAGTTGACTTCATTCCTTCGGAATGCTGAAAAGAAAGAAAGATGTTTTGTCTGTTGATAATAAACTGAAAATTATAAAGTGCTTAAAAATCGGTGAACCCAGCGGATAAAAAACTTGTCGGATATTCTTTGTTCGCTGAGCGGTTATACAAGATTAGAAAACGGTACTGGCTTCATGAGTTCAAGGCGAAAAACTGCCGACTCAGGTGTGGTTTCATTTGTCAAAACGTTTGCGAAAATTCTTAAAGATGGTAAGTACAATTTAGACCTAAATACAGACGAAACGGCCTTTTTTCGAAATGTCTACATTTGAAACGTTGACATCTAAACGTAAAAATTCAGCCCCAGAGTATAAAATGAGGAAGCAGCGGGTCACTTTGATGGTTTGTGCTATTACCAGCGGGACAAAAAATCCCGATGCACTTATGGTAAGTCAAAGAAAACTTCTGTGTTTCAAAACTACAAACATTTCTTTAATTTATAAAAATCAGGAAAAACACTTTCATACTCTAAAGGAAGAACTTCGGAAAAATGTAAGCAAAGGAAAAGGAAAAGTGCTATTGCTGACAGATAATCCACCGACACAACCTTCCACGGAACTGCTGGAGCGAGAAAATAATTCAGTGTTGAATACTTCCCAACTAATGTAACTCCCACGATGGATCAAAGCATTATTGTAACATTAAAGAAACTCTGCAGAGTTTAAATATGACAGTTTATTGTTGAGACGAATGTTTCGTACAGCACTGTCTAAACTGCGTTTCGTACTTACCACAAATCCCTTAGATCAGCGGTTCCCAAACTGTGGGGCGCCCCCCCCCCCCCAAGGGGGGCGCGTAAAGGTGGGCGCGGAGCTCGTTCGACAAGCAAAATTTAAAATTTAAAACAAATTTATATTTCACATGATTAAGTCGTCGACATGACATAAGTAACATTAGGAATGATGAATATTTTATTAATGAAATAGCATGAGTGTTGTGGTCTTATAATTTTGATGCACTATTTGTCACGTCGTAGGTTAGCCTTTACGACGAGGAGCTCGTCCTTGTGTGTACCGTGTGTTGCTGTTGTGGTGTGGCCGTTTGGCTGTTCGCTGACTGTGGTGTGGTGGGGGTTCCTCGTTCCACGTTGAATGCTTTACTTTAGTTGTGTAATCGAGAGGGAACTTAGGTAAAGGCGGGAAGAACCTGTGTATTGTTGACAAATATCTGTCAGCGTAGTGAGGTTATGTGTTGTGAATGAAAGTTCAGACATTGATGTGAACCAGTCTTTTTAATTCGTTTAAAAATAGTAGTGTCTTTCAATTATTATGAAGCGTATGAACTCTGACATGGAACGTTCGGTGTTCAGAACATGTTTCATTGCTCTTTCACACTGAAGCAAGGTGGCTGTCCAGGGGTAAAGTGTTGGACCGTATTTTTTAACTGAGAAACGAAGTTTTTTGTTTTTTAAATAAAGATAACCATTCCCTAGCAGAGTTCTTTTGTGATGAAGATTTTCTTATAAAATTGGCTTACCTCAGTGACATTTTTGAGAAAATGAACATTTTGAACAGATCCCTTCAGATACAAGATGCAAACATACTAACTTGGAATGATAAGATTAAAGCATTCATCAGAAAGCTTGATTTGTGGGGTCAAAGCATGAAAACCAACAATCTAGAAACGTTTCCAACATTATTAAAAATCTTGGACGAATTTAAAAAGGATATTTCTGATGGGGAGTTAAAAAATGTGTTTTTAAATCACATTGTATCTCTGAGGCGAGGATTTGACCACTACTTTTATGAGGATTTGAGTAATTTTGCTTGGATTAGAAACCCGTTTGAAGATGTCTCAAAAATTGAATCACTGAGTGTTTTAGAAAAAGAAAAACTTATTGATTTGCAATGTGATCCTTCTTTGAAGAAGACACTTACTGACTGTTCATTACCAGAGTTCTGGATTAGCATTGCCAAGGAATATCCGGAGCTGAGCGAAAAAGCAATGAAAGTTATAATTCCATTTGCTACCATTTATTTGAGTGAAACAGGTTTCTCAGCTTTGGCTGCGATTAAAAATAAATACAGAGCCAGACTACATGTGACCAAAGAAATGAGAGTTGCTCTTACCAATATAACACCTCAATTTAACAAACTTTGTGACAAGAAACAGGCCCATCGAAGTCATTAGTTTTAAAGATTTAACAAACTTTGTGACAAGAAACAGGCCCATCGAAGTCATTAGTTTTAAAGACTGCTACAACAACTATATGATATTATTGAAATATTTTGATTTACCATTTTATACTTTATGCTGTTAATGAACGTAACTATTGTTATATTTAAAATACTGTGTAAAAAAGCTCAAGCAAAATATTTGATATTTTTCAAAACAAATACTTCTGAATGAACAGACAACATTTAAACTCTCTGAAACACTGATTCTTAATTGACGTTATTTATTATTTATTTACAAAGTAATAATGATTTTTTATCAGAAACTGTGTATTTAAACTAAGAATATTGTTACTTTCATAACTGCAACAGTATTTAAATCAAAAATGTAATTGAATATTTACAACTGTTGTCTGTATTTATAATTTTATATGTAGTATAAATGGTGAAAATTTACCTAATAAACGACAGTTATCAAATACTTATATTTGTTATTTACCTTATTAATACCTTGTTAAATGTACGTGGCTACCACATTATGTGAGGGGGCGCGTTATGGTTCAATATTTCAAAGGGGGGCCCAAGACAGAAAGTTTGGGAACCGGTGCCTTAGATCACTTATGTCGTAAACATTATTGTAGCTAGAGGAATTATCTTCTAAATTTTGATGTTGTCGGTATATCAAACCTTATAAGAAGATTGCCACCCTCTTCTTACACGTTCCCCTCGTTATTTCCCCTAACACACAGACGCACACACACAAACAAACACACACACACACAAACAAGAATATGCACTTAAGTTTATCTTTATTTATTGCCTAAAATGTATTTAAACATTCAACCAATAAAACCTCTGTTTGTTGTACAAAATATTATTGTCATACGAGCTTGAGAGAGAGGAATAAATTTTATTGTTAAACAGGTTATTTTCAAACAAACATTGATCAAAACACAAATCGACGAGGTATTAAATCGGGAAATGCAGGAGTTTGATACCTTATCTTCTATTATGAGTGGGGAAACAGACAGGTGGGTTATCCCTGTTTGTTTAGTCCCTTGGGCGCGGTTGATTTTGAAACAATCTCGGTCAGAGTATCATAACACCCGCCCCACGGGAACGAAATTAAACCAACAATCAAACGCTGCTTTTAAACATAACCAAAATTTTATTATAATTTGCCTGCATTTAATTTTAATATATTTTAACGACGAAGGGTTTGCGTGGATCGGTCAAAAAAGTATAACATAAATTTTAAAATTATTTGTATCGACGTTTCGACAATATTTACTGTCATCATCAGGACCTGTGTTTCGGATACAAGAGAAAATATCAAACACAACAGATAAATTAGTTGCGTGAATGTGTGTGTGTGTGTGTGTGTGTGTGTGTGTGTGTGTGTGAGAGAGAGAGAGAGAGAGAGAGAGAGAGAAAGAGAGAGAGAGAGAGTTGTGTATGTGTGTGTGCGCGCACATATGTGTGTATGTGAGGAGTTGAAACAGTTTGTTTTGCATCATCAAAATAATTACATTATTACATATTGTTTTCCTTATATACATCGAGAAAATTATAATACCACAGAACATAATTTACACACTATTACCTGTTGTTTGATATTTTCCCTTATGTGTTGAAATAAACTAATTTCAGTTTTCACTGTAGACTAAACCAGTAAAATAAAAAAAGTCGTTTAACTAAAAACGATGTTTGATGAACAATATAAATATAAATATATAACAATATAAACAATAATATCCTCTGCATCGTTTTCAAGCATCATTTCTCAAATCTATTCACACAGAATATTTATTAAGCAGCTGTATTATATTTTCTTACTTAGAATTTAATATATTACCAGATGCCTTCAATGCAAATACTGTTATTTCTACTTTAAATTTAAAAATATTATTTTTTAAAATTTAAATTCACAATTCACTTGTTAATAGGGAATTCTTTTCTGTTAATAATGTTTTACGTTTTTCAAGCATTTTTGAACATATATTTTTTGATTTACACAAACGTGCGGTGTTCAGACAAAACGTGTACAAGTACCGTGATAATAATTCCAAATAACTTAACAAAGCATTCTTACTGTGGCAGTAACGCTAGTGTGCCATACAGCACAGTGTGCCAGAGTATAGGAAAAGGCAGCCCCTTATCCAAAATATTTTCTTTAATTGGAAATTTTTATTTTTTATATAAACTGTCATTTAAACAGTTTCTACGACTACAACGAAGTTAATAATTGTAAACCACAAATATTTTTAATATTTATAATATTCTTTGTACTTAGCACGATTTACTTTTAATTTTTCTTTTACAACTGTACAATTACTGTTCTTTTCTGTCATATAAATACAAATTTATATTTTTAACTGTTATTTCTTACTACATTCAACTGTTCCTACATTGATTATAGTTCATTGACCGCAATGATTACATAATATTTATAAAAAGTTATTCAGATTGCCGTGTTTGCGATTTATAACTACTGGCACAATTCTGAATACTTTCCGTGGGATTAATACCAATTGTTAGGCACAAAACAAGAGTGTGCCAAATCAGGGAGTGCCTTATCTCAGACGCT
Source organism: Magicicada septendecula (assembly GCA_034769895.1). Lineage (NCBI taxonomy): Eukaryota > Metazoa > Arthropoda > Insecta > Hemiptera > Cicadidae > Magicicada > Magicicada septendecula. The sequence continues at coordinate 485,445,905 of CM068367.1, read as the reverse complement.
AAATCAGTGCTGCTTTGGGTCTGTAATTAAAGCTAACGGAATGCACAGAGCATTATCTAATTTACACAAACGTCTACTTTATCTGTTTGAATTTATTGCTTGATTTAGTAACAAAACCTTAAAGCCCCAGCCATGGTCACAGGCTTAATAAATGCAGATGCTGGAAATTTATTGTAACCATTTTATAAACGAGAATGACTTTTCAGGTCAACATATTTAGAGCACAGCTTTGTCTGATACTTTATACGGAAAACACTGTGACGTTTGGTTAGTTAATGAAAACACTCTCCTCCATATTTCCCTGACTATCTCTCCTCTCACGAACAGTAGAAAGTCTCGTCTATCGTGATAATACACGTGTAGTAACTAGACACTTATAAGAAACATTATAGTATTTCTATGATATTAGTATGATGTTACTATGATTATAATACTCTGATGTTAGTATCTGTGATCAGTCTGCAAATACACGTCTTAATTCCAACAATTCCTTAATTTTCCTTTTTTCTCTTTCCCCATTAATCAGATACCTTGCCATCTCTGCCTTGTTAAAAATTCCAGCAAAGTCTAGTGTTATATCCATCGTCATCATCACCATCATCACCACTCCAAGGACTAGGCCTTAGACCTGGAGGAACCCATCTCCTCCTCGGTCTACCGGCACCTCTCTTCCCAGTAGGGTGGTCTTATATCAAAATCCAATAAATAGAAAGGTTCTTTTCTCAATTCCTTTAGAATATCAGGTAGTTCTTTTAAAAGTGTTTTTATCTTACATCTGCCAACTCTCCCTTGTACGGAATAGAAACTGGAATTTTGTATTTTTTGTAAATTGGTTCTACATCTCCTATTATAATTTGTTTTACTCCATTTGTAGTTTTATAGTTGTACCTAAGCAATATGGTAATTTGGTTTTTGATTATTATTATTATTATTACATATGGTAATCCATGTCTTGATAAATGAAAATTAGAAAATCTGGATCTAAGACAACTATTAAAAGATCCACAAGCTTCTTTCTTAATTAATAATTTACCATTCTGTTTTTCTTGTTTACAATCTAACACAGGTAATTTTAACTAGTATAATGTTATCGCAAAATGGTTTTGTAATCGATTTAAATTCTTCATCTTTTAGTTCTCCTTCTGTGTAGTTTATATGTCCAATATTTGTAACTAGATTATTATCATTTAGGTTTTCTGTAAGTAGTCATAGCCCAAATCTCTCATTAGTTGGCTTAGTTTTATTTCCTACAAATTTTGTAACAGAGTACTTACAAGCAGTTGTAATTGTTTTTTCGACTTCCATTTATATAGATTAATTATTAATAAGAAAGTTATAAAATGTAGTCGGAACTTAAAAATGTTACTGGTTAGAAATTTTATCTTACCATAACTTCCAAATTGTTTCAATAACCTTTAAAAAGATTGTACTAATTATACTGGGTATTAGAATGCATAAATCGAAAAGTAGTTGAACTGGGGTAGTTGGAGCATAGCAAGATGCCTTTTTTACCTATATGAGTTCACTAAAAGTTGAGCTCTTTCGTGAATTTTGGAGTAAAAGTTTAGGAAATTTTATAAGATATTTTAATGTTTTTTCTACAAAATTGTATAAAATTTCTAATGGCTTCAAAAGTGGAGTAGGCTTGGCATAATCACATCGACTTATATATGTGTGTGTGTGTGTGTGTATATATATTATAACAGCCGTTTTTCTATCAATCTACTTTCTATATATATAATGATAGAACAAATGTTACTTACCCGTGACTTTTTCTTTACCTAGGCGCCAGAAAAAATCCCAGATACAAATGACACGGATTCAGCTTAGCTCAGAGCATAGAGACACACTATCTCAGGATTCGTTCAGTGAGTGTGGAATTTAAGGGTAATCGTTACAAATAACTCTTAAAAATTGTTGAAGTTTGTTTAATTAGCGATTCTGTTATTGTATTAATTTCTGTAAAAGCTAAGTTAATGACTTATTGCTTACCTAAATCTTATTGTTTAATGAGTGTGCTTGAAAAGTGAAGCACATCATACTTCCTCTGTTTGCAATTCGTTTGATTACAGGTATTTGCAAACGTGATTTCAAAGATCTGACCACAGAATATTACTGCTTTGGTCTTTCTCTGTATGTGTGTGAAAACACCTAATTCGTACCTAGCCTAATTCTCTAGTTATATCTCTTGGCGTTCTTCTTCTGTATAACTTCTTTAAATGTTAATTATATTAGTTAATATTTTGGCTACTTATAGAGTTTTAATTGCTGAACACCATGCAGGTTTCAGAATTGCCGTATATTTATTAGTTTTGAAGATATTGCAGTTTTAATACATAAAATTAATTGAATAAAATTTTATGTCTGTGCCCGCATCAGTAGTAGCAGTGGCGATGTTAGACAGAGATGGCTGCGATTATTCCCTCTCTCTCTTGCTTACGCCGCTAGACTAGCACAGTTTGACACTTTCATATAACGATCTGATAGGTCGACTATATGAATCGTTATAATATATATATATATATATATATATATATATATTATAAAAACCTTTTGTCTATCTATTTTACTAATTAGCTATTTCTTCATCTATTTTATATGTAGCTTCTTTACTACTTTGTTCTATTTGGCTAGTTAAAGTTTCGTTTATTTGTTTCATTTCGCTAGATAAGTATTTATTAGTTTGCTCTATTTTATTATTAACATCATTTATACATTTTTTATTTTTTATTACTTTCTTCTATTTTTGATTATTTTCTTCAATTTTACTATTATTTTCATCCATTTTAGTGGTCAACTGCTTGAACATCTGCTGCCATATCTACTGCTTGTGATTTAGCTTTTTTTTTTTTTTACAATAACTATTTAACAAAGTTTATTTTAATATTTAACCCTTCAACAGTTATTTGTAAATTTGTAAAATTAAATTTAAATTCTCCACTTCGTTTCAAATTAAGTATTATTACAATTCAAACTAGTCACTTGGGTTAATATCGGTTTAATCGAGTTTAATCGGGCCCATTAGTTGCGGCGCCAAGTTATATAAAGACCTTTTGTCTATCTATCTATTTTCTGTATATAATGATAGAACAAATCTTACTTACCCGTGACTTTTTACTTTACCTGGGGGCCAGAACAAATCCCAGATACAAATGACACAGATTCAGCTTAGCTCAGAGCACAGAGACACACTATCTCAGGATTCGTTCAGTGAGTGGAATATTTAAGGGGAATCGTTACAAATAACTCTTAAATAATGTTGAAATTTGTTTAATTAATGACTTTGTTATTGAATAAATTTCTTTAAAAGTTAATTTAATGATTTATTGCTAACATAAATCTTATTGGTTAATGAGTGTGCCTGAAAAGTGAAGATTAAAACGTCCAAACGACCAATTGCTCTTATCTGGTTGATTTAGGATTATATATCACCCAAACCAGTGCTAAAGAACGGGTCTGGAATAATTTACACGTTCAATACTACACCTCACTCTCCATTCAACACTCCTATATTACTTTATATCTAATCTTAATAATTAAATACAAAAATTTGAATTTATATAGTGTCTTTTAAATGTTTATTGATTTAATTATTTATTTTGTTATTTTATGTTCATTGATCAATGAATGTATTTCTTATCTGATTGATGTGTCGACCGTAGATAGTAATCAGTAGAGATACTCCTTTTGATGGTTCGGCTCAGAAGAAATGATGTTGACCAATAACGTTGACTGATGATCCTGGACAATTACAGAAGCTGTAGCTATTCTGGTGCACAGGTCACTTCACTGTTAATTAATTATTATTTAATTAATTAATTAGTTATTACGCAGCGAGATTATTTATTGAACATTACTAGTTCCTCTACTACTGCGGACCACTTCGCGAACTGTTTATTTAAATAAATACTTTGCGTTGTTTGTGCAATTGAGATCGTATTTAACACACGTCTTGCTTATTTAATGCCCAAACGAAGAGTGCCCTATTCCCTCATTCTGAGTTAGCGTCTACTCTTAATACAGGGTTGTGATTGGTTGTTCCAAATAAATCATGTGTGTTTTCATTTGAAACAATATCGAACAGGTCGGTCAAACTCTCCTTAACAAGTTTGAGATGGTAGAGAATTTCTGGCTAATTTTATACTTCTTCTGTTTGCAAATCGTTTGATTACAGGTATTTGCAAACGTGTTTTCAAAGATCTGACCACAGAATATTATTGCTTTGGTCTTTCTCTGTATTTGTGTGAAAACACCTAATTCGTACCTAGCCTAATTCTCTAGTTATATCTCTTGGCGTTCTTCTTCTGTATAACTTCTTTAAATGTTAATTATATTAGTTGATATTTTGGCTACTTATAGAGCCTTAATTGCTGAACACTATGCAGGTTTCAGAATTGCCGTATATTTATTAGTTTTGAAGATATTGCAGTTTTAATAAATAAAATTAATTGAATAAAATTTCATGTCTGTGCACGCGTCAGTAGTAGCAGTGGCGAGGTTAGACAGAGATGGCTGTGATTATTCCCTCTCTCTCTTGCTTACGCCGCTAGACTAGCACAGTTTGTCACTTTCATATAACGATCTGATAGGTTGACTATATGAATCGTTATAATATATATATATATATATATATATATAGGCTTGAAGTAAACTCATTTCAGTTTTCACTGTAGATTAAGCCAGTAAAATAAAAATAATTCATGTAACTAAAAAGGGTGTTTCATAAACAATATAAATATATAACAATATAAACTATAATATCCTTTACATTGTTTTCCAGCATCGTTTGTTAAATCTATTAACGGTTTTGTGTTCTTCTTTGTCGTAATCTATGAATCAGATTGTTACAAAGCCTTAGTTTACACATAAGACTTTTTGTACAATTTTCTCAACCTGCGAAAAAAAAGATTTTTATTTTTCATTACTCTGATTTTTCATAAAGTTAACACTCTATTTTTTATAATGTTATTTTGTCTACCCATCTTAGAGTATTGCCTTTAGTGGATATTTCTTCAAACGAGACTCTGACACACATTTGCTTATAAGTTAATTATTTATGACTTTGAAATAATAGTTAACTTTTATATTGTTATGAACAAATTACTTAATTACTTAATTAACTTTTACTTTAAATTACTCAATTAAAGGGCTAAATTGGATTTATATATATTTGGTTTTTTGTATGCATTTAGGTGTTCAAAATAACGTTTTTTCAGCTGTTTTTTGTTTGTCCTATATAACATTTATTGCAATCTTGGCATTCAATTTTGTATATACCGTTGGTTGTTGTACTATCTTTGTTGTGTGAGCCCCACATGTTTGTTGTTTAGCCACACATGCAATAAACACAGGACATGAATTCCCAGACATAACCAATGTAACACTAAAAAACATATACCACACAAAGGCACCATAATGAACATTTGAGAAAATTTATAGATTTACAAACATAAAACACAAAACAAACTAATACCAGAACAAATACAAATCAATACAAAACATGACACGATATTCAAAGCACTCAACATCGAAAATACACAAAATACAAAAACAGATACCACAACCACACACAATAATGCAACTTTAAAAGACCAAAGACCAACAAACCACCTTAATAACATCCAGAAGCCAACACACAAATACTTCACCAGAAACAAGATGGCCAAGGCTGAAGATGAGAGTACAGGAACTCTCGAAACATGTTCCTAATAGGAAAAAAGTATATCTTGAGGTAAATTTAGTTATAAATATTAAAGTATTATATACATCAAGAAACGGACTGTAGCAGAAAGTGATTGAAATAATAATATAACTAATTGAACTTCCAAATTTATAACTTGATTAGTTTCTATATGTATGTTTAATGTCACAAATAATTTAAATGACAGTGTTGATTGTCTATTAGTTCACCGGAATCACAAGCACACTTTTAACAACCGCACAAAATAAACACGATTATAAACAACACAGCGCGCTTTAAAACTCGCACAACAGCAGTGAGACATGCCTCAACGCTACAGTGTGTAGAGCGCTGGTCAATCCCCCGCTCCCAGCACTGCACAGTCTCGTCCAACACATTGGTTACATACGATGTATACAGAAAACTCTGAGGCAGGTTCACGTTGCCTCATTCGCTTTAAACTAACTATGTCTGCTGTCACTTGTCACCGTCTAGCGGTCGCTGAGTAAAGCATGTAATTAGTAAATTCGACAATTACACTAACAATGTATAATCTTTACGTTACATACTTCATACGTATTTATAATTTTTAATCTACAGAATTTTTTAGGGTAGGCATTGCCTCAATTGCCTCCATGTAACTTCGCCACTGGTGGCGAACAGTGGTGTGCAACAGTGATTATTCTGTTTGTATGAAGTAATGATTCTGACACAAGTGAAGGTAACAGAGACGCTACTGGTGTTTTCAAGATAATTTAAATATTTTGTCAATGAAGTAATGTAGAGTACAGTAAATGATTTGTGTAAAGAGTAGAAAAGGACAGAAATATAGAAAAGGAGGTGATAGGTAGACGACGACGACGACGACGAAGACTGCAAACTGCATTTATTGCTTACACAATTACTCGAGGGAAACGTGAATGTTTATATACTGCATTGCTTAAAATCTACAGTTTATCGTATAAACAATACCTTAAAAATTCCTCCGTTTTATGATTTCTAATTTCCTCCGTTGGCTCTTTTAAGGTATTTACAAATCTCGTACACAGTCTGTCGGCAGGCACTTTACATTTGTTAAATTGATTACCTTTCAACTAAATTAAAACTAACGGCACAAGTGACTAACGCCGTTCATTGAATTGAGCACCGTCACGTCACTAGTTCCGAAACGTAGTAATTTCGCTTTAAGCCAATATTATACGTTTGGACAGCTGTTGGGCATGCAGATGTGAAGTAGTTACAGAGTACAGTACCCTCAATTACATTGATTACATTTGGTACGGACCGGTTATGTTGTCCTTTATTGACTGTAACAGCGTACTGAAAAACGTTCGTTTTTTATTTTCATTTTACTCAATTTAATTAATTGGGATTTAATTGTGTCGTTTCTAACGTGCAATTTTGTTGAAAATAATAATTTTATTGGACAAAATATTGCTAAAAATTTTAAATAATAGTGAATTGTCTTCCTCCTTTGAATTTTATTGCTCTGCTCCCGTTTGTAATAAATAAGCAAAGATTGTTATCACACACGCGCGCGCGCGCGCGCACACACACACACACACACACACACACACACACACACACACACACACACACACACACACACACACACACACACACACACACACACACACACACACACACACACACACACACACACACACACACACACACACACACACACACACACACACACACACACACACACACACACACACACACACACACACACACACACACACACACACACACACACACACACACACACACACACACACACACACACACACACACACACACACACACACACACACACACACACACACACACACACACACACGCACACACACACACACACCAAAGATTTTTGTAACTAAAATATTATTAAGATTTTTTTAATCACAAACGAAATCAAAAGATTTAAAAGCATTAATATTAAATAATTTCTAAAATAAAAAAAAATTAAGTTAACTTTTTTGTATTTTTTCTGATTATATATTTAGTATTTTTTTCAAACATAAATATCCTTTTTCACAAAACTAAGGCCCAGCGTTGATTGTTATTGCATGCCCAGTACTATGTAAACTGCAAAATTTTTCATGTTTAACTAAATTTCATGGCGTCATTAAATATTATTAAACATATATTTAGAAAAAGAACTATACAAGGCCCTACATGACGGAACAAGAACAGCTGTTAAAAATAATTGTAGAATATCTCAACAAATATCTGTTAATCAAGGTGTTAGACAAAGGTGCTATTTTTAACATTTATATTGACGATCTGGTAAAGAAGTGGAAATGTCTAATGAACCCTGGTTTTAAGTTAACACGAGACAGGTATTTGAATGTGCTGTTGTTTGCTGCCGACTTGCTTGTACTCCAATATACAGAATCTGATTTGCAAAAGTCTGTTTTTAAGCTTCATCAGATTTGCAAACAATACAACATGAAAATCTCCGATTTTCACATAAGAATCTCTAAATGAAAGTATAATCGGAAAATCTGGTTTCATTTTTAAAGAACGGTGATAGACGATAACATTTCTTTATATAAAAATGTAACATTAACCATTATACTAAGGCATGTCAGTAATAATGTTTCTTCTGTGGCCACACTTTTTGGCATATCAGTTAAGTAATGACAATCTTTGTAATCATCTGATGTATGTAAAAGAACCATATTTTATAATATTTTTAATACAGTTCCAAGAGTAATAAAAATATAGCTTTATTGTTGAAAATGTTATAGTCTTAAGCAACTGTGATATTTATAAGGATATTTTTACTAGTAAATACATTTTTGAACACGACAATTTCTGCAGTATATTGACGTATACTATATAATATTTTAATAATTTATGTATAAAAATAAAAGATTGACTTCTTAAAAATATACTATCTGCATATAATTTACACTCTTAAAAATATTGTTTCTTTCCAGCACAAGAGTGTTTAACTAGAGTAAAATTTATATCTTACGTGGAAAAATGTTATAAGGAACTTGGCTACAGCTTTCGAAGTCATCCTTGTATTTTTGAGCTAATGGCTTAAAAAAATTATAAGAACGGAAAACTTAAAGGGAAAACTTTTGTCTCTTAGTTTCTGATTTTAACGTGGCCAACAAAACATAGGCTTACATAAAACGAACACATTTTGTTTATAGTTACTTTTTAATAACGTTTTGTTACGAAAACTGACAAAGTATGGATGTGGTTTTGGTAAATAAGTAATTCAAATACCTTGTTAAGAATAACTTAAAAGTAGAATGTAAACACATGTACAGTGGGTAGGGTAAAACACTATGTAAATAATGAAATAAGTAGGCACAACTGTAACAGGATTACTATGCACAGCGGTGAGCCAATATACTGGCAAGACGAAGTAGACGCTGTAACTGGGTCAATATACCGGATTAGCTTATTCTAGTCCAGTAAGTCAACTCTGGATTCCTACTGCGACCTCAGAATTTCGCAGACACTGAGGTGGAAACTAAATTTTTTAGGCGCCTTTGGATTTAACGTTGCAAAGCAAGTACGTTAACTAAGGATTACTTTTACAATATTTAAAACACAACGCGCCACCCCCCCCCCCACACGATAGACACTACAATGATGCGATCATCTACATAGACACACATTATACAACGAACAATTTATTATTACAATTAACCAGGGAAACTGGAAAACGATACAGTTTTACTGATTGTTGTTTTTTATAACACGATTTTATTATGAATGCAAAAAATAAATTTAAATATACACCCAGTTTAGAATTATTTTTATCGATACAGTATTGTAACATAACAGTGCGATTATTCTGCAAAGTGATTACATGTTTATTTGGATGATGAAATTATAAACAACGCAATAAAGAAAGGTTCAAACCTATTCATAATTTCACATACTAAAGTACTATGTAAAGGAAACAATAGAATATGGAAACTAAATAATTTTTCAACAACGACACACTAAAGAATGATATTTACTAAATTGAATGCAATGATATTTTTTAAAGAAACAATTTATAAAATATTTTTTACCATACATAAATTCCTGCAAAACAAACATTAAAATATCCAAGAAATTTTAATATAATTTAATTTAAATTAAATAATATTTTATAAATATTATATTATAAATATTTAAAATTAAAATTTATAATAATATATCCATAAAAATATTCATAATAGATATTCTTAATGAAAGACATGGATTCTTTGAATTTAATAAATTTTTACAGTTTATGTATATTATATATTTATACAAACTTATAAAAATCTACACATAAATCTAATCACAAAATGTAAAATTAATTAACACCCGTAAATATTCATACAAGATACTAATAAATATAAATAAATACAAATAAATAATGAATACTAACTATTTGTAAAACATTAGGCACTACACTATATTACTACGTTACTACCAACACATAGCACTTGACCCCACCAACTAACAGTTAAAAGCCAAGGTTTTTTCTCCAGTGATTACGTGTTTGACGACGGGCGTTCAAATCAGCGTCCGAAGACATCTTCCAAGTGGGAATGCGAACCGACATCTTGGTCTCTGATTTCTTGGTACAGAAGGAAACGGAGAAGAAAAACGGAGTCACAATCCGGGCAAAACCCAACACGTCAGAAAATCTACATAAGTCTAATGCAGTATAAAATAGTTAGTAATAATACATAGAAATGTACAACTTTAGTAATAAGTTGTTTATCTTATTTTTATACGACAAGAATAGAACAGAATAACTCTTTCCTCAGTGTAATCTGTTCAGGGAATCGGAACACCAGAAGAATCAGATCTGAGAGTAGTTACAGAAAACACTTGAACACTTAACTGCGTACTAAAATGTCTTGTTATTTGACAAAAGATAAAACCGTTGACCAGATGTTTCCAAAAATGAATGTTTACTTTAAAGTACTCATTGATTTTGACTTCCTTCACATTCTTTTTATTACCATTCACAACTTTGTTCACTGGATTAACACATATCACTGTGATCTCAGGTTAGCTCATTCACGAAACATCAGAACAGTATAAAATATTTCCTCATATTATAGAGCGCAAACTGGATGTCTTCAAACTAAAGAAATCAGTCAGATTCGGTTATCAATTGAGGGAGAAAAGTGAACATAGTAATAAGAAAAATTCTGCGACTCTTGTCGTCGGTTTATTGTTAATTATTTTGATTTGTATTAAAAACAGTTTACCATTTGTTAATGAACAAGATTTGTTTTATATAAATATAGTGTACAACCAATGTCACAAAGATGACAGAAAATAATATGCAACACTGTGTTAATGGCAAACAGTAATAGTTAACTTTCTGAAAATTTTATGTTATTGTGAATAACGTATCTTTATACATAATTTATAAGAACGATCATTGTTTAGTAAAAAAGAAAAAACGAATAATTGTTTACCTCCAATCTTATTCGTGAACGAATTGACCCATTTTTCCCAATTGACTGTTGGTATGCTGAGAACCCAGATGTCTGTGCTCCCAAATTTTTCGTTATTCCATTTACGTCCTCTATTATGTGATGTTGAATTTGTTGAATTTTTTGAAAATAACTTCACATTGTTTAGACAATTAACACATGCTTTTGTTTTCTACGCACTTTTGTTTATACTTCTCGAGCGGTGACAGCATTTATTCGTTCGACCACTACGCTCTCTGTTTTTATCGGCAAATCGGTGTCACATTTTCCTTAATTACATTACCCATTGTAAGTGAAAATATACTTGAGAATTTGCAAACATTTGCCCCAAAATCTGTTACATCAGTGGTCCTGTATTTCTGTAAAAACAGAACTACTATTGAATAGCTTGAACACCTTGTAATTATATCTGAACCTAAATTGCAAGAAAGATTCTTAATAGGCATTAAGAAAATGTTTTGTCAGTTTTGTTTTATTAACAAAATTATACGAAACTGTTAGTTACTTTTCTCTAAAGCAGTCGCTCTATGTACTGAGTAGTCTTAAACGACTTCAAGTTACGGACTTCTTTCTTACGAAATCTATACAATGTGGATTACAGAAACGTTCACATATGCTCACAAGAATCAGACAACGGCAACGGCTAGGTCTTTTTAAACTAATATCGTTTCAAGGAGAACAAATCTCGAATTGCATTTTCCACTAGTAAAATTGATTTACTAGTGGAAACGCAGGAGGAAAGAGCAGTCGTTACTGAGGAAGCATAATTCATCGTCAAAACAAAAGCTTTCGAACAAATTTATTCTGGGGAAAAATTACCGTTTTTTGAAGCTTTAAAAATATTTTGCTTAAAGAATTCATATTGTGCTACAACAGTAGCCTCTGACGTTTACTGCGAAAGGACGGTGATACGTAATCGCCAGCGTGTCCTTTTATCTAAAGTGATTTTTGCAGCTACACGACGACGGAGCCCACGCTGCCGTCGTTACATGGGAGTGGAAGAACTTTAGCTATCCTCCGTTGAATATCAAGGTTCAGCTCAGGTAATATGTAACTCAAGTTTTTGAAAAATGTTTCGGGTTTACAAAGTTTCGTGAATACGGTGAGGTCAAAGTGTAGTTGAAACAATTAGCGGTAAACGCTTTTCTAAGAGAAATAAAGAAGCTCGTTTTTACAGCTAGGAAAAGTGATTTCACAACTTCACGAATGCGTTTATTTTTGGGAATTTTTAAAAGGTCGTGTACAGTATATGTGGTTACTGTCTCAGTGTAAGTGTGAAATTATTTAAACGTATATTACAGTAGCATGTGGCTTACATATTTGCTGCTTGTTCTTGATTCTGACGCACGGTGGATTTGTTACACAAACTTCCGCAAGACGGGTAAAAGTGAGTACTTGATAATATCATGTATATGAATAATGTAGGAGGTAGTATGCACATGAATAGCATATTATTGTTACTTGCGGTTCCAAAAAAGTGTGAGAGATGTTAATACTGATGTGCCTGTAACTGTTGTAAGATTGGCGGTTTTGGAACAAATATAAATTAAAAGTACAATTAAGTTACGCTAAATTTAGTCATAATTCTAATATAATATTTGTTAACTTTAAAATGATAATTAAAATAAGTTGAAGCAAATTAGATGAGTATTTAAGCGAATTCCATAATTTAAAAATATTCTAAAATAGTTTTGATAAATCTTCACCTACACTCATATGTTTTATTGCGTGTAGAGTTATCACATCTTATAAAAAAGAAAGGAATTCTGGTTTTATTTTAATATAGTTAGTTGAAACAACCTTTCTTACGCTTTATGGCTGTCTATATTATTATTATCCAGCTAACTTTTGCGGACCTACTTTTCTTCGTTCGAACTGGGACTTCTTTAAAATTCTTTCTTAATTTACATCAACTCTTACTGACGTTTAGCATGTCCCTCCATTTTCCAGTTATTTGGAGAATGAATGATAATAAGGTAAGAAGCGTAGGGTTGTTGGGGCTAAAATTACCGCCAAAGATGCTCATATATTGATTTTCGTGTGAATTTACTCTGAATGTTCGTGCTGACAAAAGGATCCTTTTATTACCTTTTTATTTTAAATAACGTTACATTAATAATATTGAACAAAAGAGGTGTACTGTTGCAGGTGTCTGGAATTTGATTATAGACACCTTGCAGTTTCTTTTTTCTGAAAGCAACACTCTCTTACAATGTCTTTTGCTTTTTTATAACTTAGTATCGTTAGAGGAATCTAGAGTACGGAAAAGAGGTGTGCAGTACTGCATACGGCAAAACAATAATAATTTTGTATATTTCAAAAATGTCCCTTTTTGTATAAGCAAAAGCTTCATACCGTATTTTCTTTAATATTAAACAAACTAACACACGTGCACACTCATGCACACAAACAAACGCACGTACACACACTTGTACTCGTACAGTCAATCATGACGATGAATGTATAACATTAATTATTATAATTTATTTATTAACATAATTTTTTTATAAGTTATTAAATACTAAATTGCATGCAGTATTTGATAAAAGGCGTTTGAGAGAAGAAACACTTCATTCGAAATATTGTGTGTTCATTTCAAAATTTACCAATGTAACTCATTCTGTAAAAATAGCAAAATAATTTGAAGTACCTATTCCGTAATGGGAATGTGATAATAACTAAAGCACAGGTAACCCAAGTCAGGTGGCCGGATATGGCTTATCAAGATTTAATACTAGTAATAGTCAGTAAAACGTGATACTTGTCAATAATGCCATGTTATTGAAAATGGAACATTCAAACAGTTTTACGAGAGGCAGTTAGTGGTATCATTTCATCATCGGTAGAAGAGATGGTTTGCAAATTGCGAGCTTTTGTAAATAACATGTTATTTGACGGCAACTATAATACCAAAATATATTTTGATTTACGACAATAGCTGGTATCAAAAATAATTTTTCTTAGGCTTCTGTATTATAAATATAAAATATTTCTCCCCGGCTAATTCTGCAGCAGGATGATGAATAAGTGATGCCGTCTCCACAAGGTAGGCCAAACGTCTCACACAGTACGTAAACACAGCAGGTCTACAGCGTTGGTTAACGTGGCAACGCATTGTGTGGTGATGTACGATTTATATAGCGCTGAGATAATCGTGGTTCACATTCACCGCACTTCTAAAACTTGTTTAATAAATTTTACATATAGCTTATGAAATTACCCATTAAAGTGTGATGTGACTGGCATTTATACGAAAATACTTATCACACCAAACCTTCATTAATCATTTCGTCTACTCCATATATTCTTATATTATTACCCTCTTTTATCCTTATTTCTGTTTTTAAAACACACACACACACACACACACACACACACACACACACACACACACACACACACACACACACACACACACACACACACACACACACACACACACACACACACACACACACACACACACACACACACACACACACACACACACACACAGTCACATATTGGTTTAGTAGTTACTATTTTCAATTGATTAAATTATTCCATACACATAAACGTTAAAAACAACACATTTCTTGTTCAGTTTAGGAAAAATTAGTTTCGCTTGTTGTGTGTGCGTTAGAAAGTATTAAATTTTTATTGTCTTCTACTTCCATAGAAGTTAAAATATTATGTCGAAGCAAACATTAATCAAAACTCTAATAGACGGTGTATTAAATAAACCGGGAAATGCAGGACTCTGTTACGTGAGAGGGGTTCAGACAGAACAGGTGGGTTAGCCTGCTTGGTCCCTTGGGTGTAGTTGATTTTGAACACCATCGGTTGGAGTTATCGTAACACACTCGACCAATGCAAAACAAGATTAAATCTCCTGCCACACAAAATTTTTTCAGTTTAATAAAAACTTCAGTTTGTTTTGCATAAGTCTTACTTTTATAATAATAAACATAGACCTACTTAGAAGTGAGAATGTGTTTTTAACAAATTATTACTGTTGACTTTCCTTTTTGAGAAAAGAGAAAGTAATATTAATTAGAAGGAAAATTCATTACAACTGAAAACTTTAAATAAGTATCTGTTTACAAATCATAAAAGAAGTGTATGAAAACACCAGCGTTTAAGTGTAGATGGTCAATCGATTACGGAAGCAAACTGTACTTTTAAAGGTTAACGAGGGATGAGACAGAGTTGACAATATATTAACGAGTTATTTTATTTATCGTGTTTGTAAACGAGTTCAGAAACACATTTACTAGCTCAGGTCCAACGTCCGGTCCAACGTGGAATAAGTATTAATAGCCGAAAGCAATGTGAGACAACAGTTAATCAGAAACGGGAGCGACTGCCAACTAATAAGTACACGTCACTCTATCTTCATAGAAGCCTAAATACGAAATTGATCCGTTATAGAATAGAAGAAAAAGAAAGAATTTCGACGAAACCGAAACATCGAAGCAACATAATATTTTTAATATTTACTATATAATACAAATATTTACTATATAACAAACATTATCATGTTAAAACGACAGAGACCGAAGATTTCTAGACTGTGGGGAATCGAAAGTGTGAAAGCGTTACATTTTTCGATGACGTTACATTTTTGTGGAATGACCCCCAGCCTAAAAACATTATCATGTTAAAATATCATAAAAAATAAAGGTGTGTCGGAAATTCTAAAAAATCTTGCTATTCCTGTATCGACCATGATATTTTCTTCTGTACTGGCTTGTTCAGTTCATAGGGCAAAACCTACATACGTTTACGTTGTTAAAACGTACTTATAAATATATTTAAAAATCTTCTTCTCTTCTTCCTCCATCATTGAATAGACAATCGCCTGTTCCGGTCCCAAAGAAATACATCCACTTCACCAACTAGGTATTTCTACACTTCTTTGTCCAATAGGCCTGTATTGCCAAACTTCTTTGGCAACCTGCCGTCTGGCATCCTATTCAGATAAGCAAACCATCTTTGTTTTCCGCGGTAAGATCTGGGATACTAAACAAAGTTCAACTATTTGCGAATGTCTTCATTGTAGAGTCTATCTCTTTGAGTACAGCCTTTAACATGTTGCAAGAATCTCATTTGCGATGACTGTATTCTATTCTGATGTTTTTTCACCGGAACCCAATTTTCAGAGCCATACAACAACACTGGCACAACAATTACCTTATAAACATTTAGCAGAGTCTCCTTCCTTGTTTCCTCGATAACATATTGACTGAATCTTAACCAACTTACGGTGAACATCCACATAATAAGCGATGTCACAACCAAGCTAGCGGAAATGTAACATCTTCTCTATACTCTTGCTATCCAACACAATCTTACTTCGCAAAGGGTATTTGCCCATAAATATTATAGTTTTTGTCTTCTGCACAGAGATTTTCATGTTGTAATTCGAACAGGCTTGTAACTTGAACATCACTCTCTGGAGTTCGCATTCATTGTTTTAGATGATTACTTGATCATTCGCAAACGGTACAATTTCAAGTATCTTCTATTATTTATTATTCCTCCTGAATCACTTGTAATTTTCACTCTCTAACTATGCCATCAATATAAATATTAAACCATGTTAGAGAAATGCTACAGCCTTACGAGAAGGGTTCGGTTTGACTTTCACCGATGTGAGAATTTACCACACAACGTTTCGACCACTATACAATCTGTGGCCGCCTTCAGGTGTAAGCTAAACTGATACATTAAATACAAACTAAGCTTACCCACTAACAAGCGTGAACCGTTGTTTTCTCCGTATAAACTTGTGTCAGTGTGGCTCTGCTTACCGGTTCTGTCCAGAGGACTTACAGTGTAAGTAATGATTCTTTTGTTATGTAGTTTTTGTATAGTTGTTTTTAACTTTGTAGGTTGGTGGTGGTTTATTCTTTTGACGGTTCACAACCGAACGAATCTCTGGTAGGCATAGTTTGTATTTAATGTACTAGTTTAGCTTACACCTGAACATGATAACAGATTTTTTAGTGGTCGAACGTTGTGTGGTAAATTCTAACGATGGTAACAGTCTGACTAATTCTTCTGATAATGTTTACGTACCATTGAAAGTAAGGTTTAAAGATTGTAATGCTACAAACTTTGATCAGTTCCTAATTAATGTAAATCTCATCTGTCAGATCTTATCCTATAGTAAATACTATCCTTCTTCTTCTTAGTCATCCTCTTCTACCCGTCGGGTCTCGAGGTTTTTGAGAGAGATCTCCATCTCGTCCTGTGCAGCGTCAAAACCCTGGCACGGGCCCAAACTGGTCCTCTGCCTTCTACACTCTTCTTGATGTTATCCTGCCATTTCATTCTAGGCGGACTTCTTCCTCTTCTACCTTCTGGTTTTGCCACCCATGCTCGTCTCGTGTACCTTTCCTCATTCATCCTACAGACGTGGCCAAACCAACGCAGTTGCGAGCTTTCAATTTTATCATTTAAAGAGAATATCTTTAAATTCTTCCGGATGTTAACGTTTCCCACCCTGTCTCTACGAGTTGTCAATACTATCCTAATATTGTAAAATCAAACCATATAAAGGTGGCACCAAAGTTAAACACCAAGTAGACATTGGTATAAAGTATAAAAATGTCAACAATTGGAAGACACTGCATTATCTACACCTACAGTATCTACGGGCTGGCCAAAGACGCCAACAACTACACATACTTCATGACACTCAAGAGTTGAAAAACATTCGTTATAAAACATTCCACAGTTCTTCTAGAAATTCATAATCAGTGAAATTCGTAAAGAAACAGCAACATTTCCTTCCGACGCGGAGATCCAGACAATGGGCATAAACATATGAAGGTGTTAATAAAACGACTATTTTTACAATTATAAATCTAAACACAAACATGAACAATAGGAAAGCAAACAATATTACTATATTTACATACAAAGTGACTTCCAAAATACGTGGCACCTCGATACCACGAACCTCAATAACACGAATTCACTGATAACACGAATATTTTTCAATCCCCTTGAATGTCCGATAACATTCAATGTTAAAAATACCTATATAACCAGAAACTCCTTAGTTACCAACCTTGATAAGCCGAATTTTCGTTGATTTGAAATTAAAATACTGTACAAATTAACCTTTATAACACGAATTATTACTCAGCAGAACCGCTGTAGCAAGAACTTGATCTCTATAAGACGAATTACCCACGGCAGCGAGCTCAGTAAGCCGAATGATATTAAGCAGGACCTTGATAACACGAACTTTTGTTATCTTAACCTTGATAGCACGAACCTCGCTTTGACGAATTCCTCGATAACAAAAAATTTTTTATAATCCCCTTGAGATTCGTGTTATCGAGGTTCCAATGTAGTATGTATTGTTAAATAATTTTGCTTACTTAGAAGATAATTAATGACCATAGCAGAACAATAATTTATGAATCATTATAATTCCTGTTATTGTAGCAACAATATCAACTTTTTAATTCGATTTGCACTGTGCGGAGTACGTGACATATTTTGAAACAAAAGTACAAACAGTAAAAAAGTATTTGCCAATTAAAGAAATAGTTTTAATTACATTAATCATATAAACTTTAATATACAAAAGCGAAACATATTTATATGTTAATCACATACGCGTAGTATATATTCTGCGGATTAACGATCCATAAAAACGTTCCAACGGTCATAGACTTCCGTTAAGAAAAAATAAATGCCAAAAGTACATACATCATTTGAAAAGTAAAACGAATTGCCAATATGTGTATTGTTAAGCCTGTGATAACGGGTGGGCCGCGTTTTAGATATTGTTGGTAAAGAAAGCAATAAATTCAAACAGATAAAGTAAAGGTTCGGTGTAACGCTATTGTGCGTCGTGTTTGCATTCCGTAAGCTTTAATTAAAGCACCACAGAAGCGGCGCGTCGGTTTAAATCCTCTGATAAGGCAGTAGCAGTAGCTGCTTGGCACACTGTTCTGTTGTGCCTAAACATCTCGCATTAATCCCGTAGAACGTGCACAATGTGAATCGCAAACATGCTAAGCAAAATACATTTTTTCTTATCATCATATCTTTATTTAAATCAAGAAACGCAGGTTAATAAATAACAACAATTTAACTTAATTAAAGAACAGATAAAAGAGTGGAAGAAATTCTGATATCAAAAAGAAAGATTGAAATTACAGCCGCAAAACAATTAAAATAAAATCGTACAAAGAGCATCCGTTCCAGAATATTAACTCTATTGTGCACATAGATCTTTTTAGTGTATCCACCAATATAAAAAGTAGATTGTTTTTGGTTAAGTATGTATGAACCAATATAATTTTTAATGAACGAATTCAAAATTGATGTCAAACACATAAGATTTTATATATGTGTGTGTGTGTGTGTGGGAGAGATGAGAGAGAGACAGACCGACCGATAGGCAGAGAGTCTACGATCCATTCAATCAAATATTTTAAAAAGCTTATGATGAAAATATTGTTTTCCGTGTGCTTAATCCGCTATCCGAAAATAATTTTCAAGAGAAACGAGACTGACGTAAAAAATCGTGTTTTATTTCATTTTACCATTTTAGTTAGAAAAAGTTTTCCTTCAGCAATAATGATGGGCTTCTTGGTGACCAGGGAGAAAGTTTCAGTATATCTAATGACCTCAACGCAAACAAAATTAATAATCTATTATTGTCTGTAATTCTGATTACTTTCAAACAGAAACTTCTTCTGTTTTCTATTATTTTTGAATTGCAGACCTTAAGCCGGTAATTCGTGTGTCAAATGTCCCTTTTGCATAATCTCATATAGACGATTTTTCGAGAGATTTCGAGATCACGTTAGAACTTCCTTTCGATATTTCTCTTCACTTATACATACGTATCTCTCTCTTTAGAAATTGTACAGTGGATAACGTAATCGCGCAGAGACAATTTAGCTTGTACAGATTTTTCCATATTTTCAGTCCGTTAAGAATTACGTGGGAACGAAAATGCAATTCAGAGAACGAATATCATAAAGAAAACACAATTGTTTAAATCGAATAAAGAGAAAATAAAAACAAAACTCTCCTCGCTACGATTTTAGACCTTTAGCTAAAACGGGAGAGTTTAATTGGTCAGGGACCAATGCAACCTATTTAACTGAGGCTAAAACTAATAACTATTCCACATCTAAATGCAAAGGGCTCTAAACCGCTGTAGCTATGAATAGTATCATTCTGCGTAGAAAACGTGCTTAATTTTTCGGCGGGCATGTCAATTATATTAATAGTGAAATATGAATTTCAATAACTTTTAAAAAGTTTTTTTTCTTTTTAAATATAGACCTGGCTATGAAACAGGTGGTCAGAGAACGGTTTGTTAGGTGAATATTATTGTATAATAATTGTAGAACTGATTGTGTGCAAGCCACATAAATTCTGCAGACGCTGCAACGTAATAAATTTGTAAATTTTTTTGGATCACTTTTGCAAGTTTGTGAATATTCACTTTTTATTTTATCTCTGGCTTCGTCTCCTCTTCCGATTTTCCTCCTCTCTCTTTGCCTTCTTCTTACCTATAAGAAGAATTCCGAATGTTTAGAAATGGGAAGAAAATATATAATAAGAATCAGCAAGTATAGTAAATTAATATTTAATATTTGAAGTAAATTAAATGAATGTATTTACTATTTATAGCATTTCTATGGAATTTAGTGTCCGTGATGTACAGTGTAAAGAACTCCGATGTTTAATTCAGGAACGATTTTACCATTCGTATAAATGTCATCGTAGCTTTAGTAATATGCTGATAAATTATTAAATGCTTTGAAGGTAATGCACATCAAGTACTCAGCAAGAGAGACTCTTGTCTATCTTGCACAGAGTAAATACTTTTCATCATAAGTAAATTACTCTAAGCTCGTGTAGATTAGTAATAGGGTATTTCTACATTTAATTTAAGACTGGTTAGAGTAAATAAGTTACTATACGCTCTAGTACATTAAAAATATAATATTTCTATATTTAAGACTCGTTCATGTAAGCTATATTTTAAATTGAAATATTGAGTCAACCAATCGATTCAAAGTATTTCCTATATGCAGAGTTTTATAAACTTTCTATACAATCCATTCTTTGGTATCAAATTCGATAATCAATAAAATAAAAAATTTAGTAATTTTCGTAACGTACGTAGGTTATGTCTGCTATTAGACTCTATTAAATAATATTTAAAGATAGAACTGGTGGAAGCTATACACAGATTAAAGACGTGGCAGCTCCTGACAAGATTATACTTTACAGATAATGATAAGCGTTTTATTGAAAATGGGAACAAAGATCCTGTATTTATTGAGTCGGGTAAAGAAACGAGTGAAAAATGCTTTATATTTGGAGAATTAGTTTAATTTTTCCGTTACATAAAAAGGGGATGCCGGAATTGCTACAGCTACTGAGGTATAACCTTTTGGAGCATGGTAAGAAAGTTACGTAATGGAAGGTTAAGAACTGTTGTAGAAAAGTCAATGGTGGTGTCATAGTGTGGTTTCAGATAGGAGAGGGGCAGAGTAATAAAATTGGCTAAAAATGTGGAAACTGTAGACCTAATAGGCATATGTTTTACAGATCTGGAGAGAGCCTTGAATATAATTAAAATCAAGACGTATAGAGAGTGCTGAAAGCATGAAGAGTAGGCTACATGAAGAGCTGATAGAGTGTATAAAACCCATAAATGTAAACGCGTAGAGTTATGTAAAAATAAGAAATGAATAGTTTAACACTTTGAAAACGCTAAAAGAAGAATGCTTTCTAAGTCCTTGATTATATAATTTAACTTTGGATGAACTATAAAAAATTGTGAAAAGAATTTAAGGAGTGAAAGTGGAGATACTGGAGAATGAATGTGTTGGGTTTGGCGGAGATGCTACGCGGATGATAAGGCAATCTTCGAGAAACAAAATAAAAACTACAAAGTCATGTAAGTGTAATAAGTGAACAGATAATGATGATATATACGGAAATAAATACAACTGAAACTAGAGTTGTAGCAATAGCAAGTACTGTACAAGGTAAATATGAGGAGCAAGGTAGACAAGGATGACTGAGTGATATAAAGCAAGTGAACAGCTTTAAATATCGGGGAGGTATGCTAAACAATACGGGAAGGTAACGAATATACCTTATGTAAGAATACAAAAGGAATACACCTGATCGAAGTACGCAAAACGAATAAAACTGATCGAAGTACGCTAAACGAATACACCTGACGTAAGAATGAAAAAGGAATACACTTGATGTAAGTACGCAAAACGAATAAACCTGATCGAAGTACGCAAAACGAATAAACCTGATCGAAATACACAAAACGAATAAACCTAATCGAAGTACGCAAAACGAATAAACCTGATCGAAGTATGCAAAACGAATACACCTGACGTAAGAATACAAAAGGATACACTTGATGTAAGTACGCAAAACGGATACATCTGTTGTAAGGACGCAAAACGAATATACCTTATGTAAGAATACAAAAGGAATACAGTTGATGTATGTACGCAAAACGAATACACCTGGCGTAAGAATACAAAAGGAATACACTTGATGTAAGTACGCAAAACGGATACACCCCATGTAAGTACGCAAAACGATTACACCCCATGTAAGTACGAAAACCGAATACACCCCATGTAAGTACGCAAAACGAATACACCCGATGTAAGTAGACCTACGCAAAATGGATACACCTGATGTAAGTATGCAAAATGGATACACCCCATGTAAGTATGCAAAATGAATACACCTGATGTAAGTACCCAAAACGATTACACCTGATGTAAGTACGCAAAATGGATACACCTGATGTAAGTACGCAAAACGGATACACCTGTTGTAAGTACGCAAAATGGATACACCTGATGTACTTACGCAAAACGTATACACCTGATGTAAGTACGCAAAACGAACAAGAAATTAACATTTTTTGTATAAACTGTAGGCCTACAATATTAGAATCAACTGCCCAAATTTAAGATATTCAACAATACCGCCTGGATCTCCAACTTTTCAAAATTGGTACACCACAAAGTATAAAAACCTGTCTATCCAACCTCTGAACTTCTAATATCTTTCTTGTAATGCCCATTTTAGTGTAATCCAACATTTCTGAACCCGACTAAAAGTTGAAGTTGTTACAAGTAGAATTTAAAAAGTGTTGGACTTGGGCAGTTGTGACTCTCTCGATTTATATTTTTGTGATACGCCAGTACAACAAAATATCTTCGATTACAAATCATAGTGTTGACGTAATGGGTCCTTCTGTTTGAAGTAGACTTTCCAGTTTTACTTTACGATAATATATTTGAACCTCGGAAACAAATCAATGTATGCTTCTAGAATGTAGCTTAAACGTAGCAGAACAATAAAATTAAATCAAGTCAACATTTATCTATTTGTTTAAAATTAGATAATGCATGAGTCCCATAAATATTCTGATTGTTTCAGTCAATAAGAAAAGGTAAACTGTCATTATTTTTCCTTATTATCATAAAGCACTGTGTGTGTGTGTGTGTGTGTGTGTATGTGTGTGTAATGATCGTATCCCAGCTATCATCCGAACAGGCTGAGTCAACGTGGAGCTTTGTTTAAAACACATCTTGTTGTCGGAAATCAAGCTCGGAATCTTTCAAAATCCACTCAGATCCGTAGCTATAAAATGCATGATTTCACAACTGTTTATCATTGCACTTAATTATATTTGAATGTTCTTACTATGATAAGCACTAAGAGTATAGAGGTTTAGTCTATTTATTCTGAATGTGTTTATATATTTGGATATTTTTATTAACATATTACATTACATTACTAATTACATATATGTAATAATATAATATAATATATATATAGTTGTGTGTGTGTGTGTGTGTGATTTAAACATGTTTATGCATATATACATAGTTAATATTTTTTAGTGGTAGAAGCAAATTAAATTTTTGTTCATTCACTATGATTTTTATTTTGTAAATGTTGGAGTAAGATGTTAAAAATAAAATTTATTTTCATAATGTAACAGAATGACGTTGTATTCAAAGTGTACATGTAGAATTGCTTGTAACAGTGGACTATATTTTCAGTAGTCAAATATTGTATTACAAAAAAACAGTAAAAATTCTTTTGTTTCACGCAATATAGAGACTAAAAAATCTTTCAGTAGTATTACTTGTTAACTCAACAATTATCAAGCTAATTGACAGCTATATTTGAAAATGCAACCTGATTCGATGTAACAGTCAAGACAATTGAACATTAGGAAAACTATGCAAGCAGCAAAGGTACATCTTCACTGTCTAATTCTAATGTCAAATTTTTCACTGAAATTGAATAGACTAAATACAGAAAGAAGTTTATAATATTTACAGTTTATTGATATCATGAATTCATCGAAATTCCATTTTAAGAGAAATGCTTCACCTTATGAATGTAGTGGAATAGTTATATTATGTGAATTAGTATCATGTGAAATATTTTTATGTTATAGTAATATAGTATTACACCGTTATAGAATTGGCCATTTTGTTCTAATATTATTCTATTCACTTACGTAATGCTGGATTCTATCAAAAACTGTATCAGATATATAGTGCTTTTAGATTGATCAACATAAATCAAAATTTCAGAATGTGACGATTTTAAATGTATCAAAAAATCGCACAGATTAAAATTTTTTAATTTTAATAAGTAAGAGTATCATACACCCTTACCTATACCCAGATTCCTGAATCAACTTGAAACCTTCCAGTACCAACACGCCAAGAAACGTATTAAGTAGTAAATAATAATAATAATTACTTAAATAATTAAAAAAATGCGACTAGAGAAATAAAGAAATCCCTAAGTCATAATAAAATAAACATAAAGTATTTATCTTCTAATTAATGAATAAATAATAATAGGAAAAGTACGAACTATTTTCTTAGTGCGTAAATACGCCCTAGCTTACTGAGCCCTCTCCCCTAAACCGTACGCGCATTCGGCCGTAGAACGTCGCAATGAGTAGATGTGAGTTTTGGTGTTGTACACATATACGTATGTGTATGTTCTCTAGAAGTATATCCAGCGTGAAATCTTGTTATTGTGAATAATGTAGTGTCTAGAGTTTGTGAGAAAACATATAAATAAAATAGAAAAAGGTAGCCAACACATCTCTTAAAAACAAAATCAAATGTAAGTGTAACATAGTTAACTACTAGACTGTAGTACTGCAAAGTGAGAACTATAACTGTAATTAAAATAAAGAAAATGTGAACTACAAGAATCTGCACTAAGAAAAGTGAAATTACAACATGTGGAACTTCAAGTAAACAACCTATCTTCGAGAGCTTCAAGTAAACTAAAAATCAACCCGATGTAGATACACCAAGAACAACGTACTCAACCCGTAGAAGACAACTGGAGATGTCCCAAGAATACAACAACAACCTCAGGTGATATCAAACCACAACTTTTGTAAATTTCCCCTTAATAAGAAGTAACAAAGAACTTTAAAGAACTTTCGCAATGTAATGAACAAATTATCAGGTTTGTATATTTTGTAATTTTGTAAGAAGTAATAGTAACCGTAATGTATATATTGCTAAATTAATAATTTTGAGAAAATTGAGACCCGGATCCGTGGTATTAAAAGCAACAGTTATATGAATAAATTTTGATATAACAAGAATAATATAATTAAGATCTTTGAAGCAGTAAAAGCGCTATTTACTAAAATAACTTTCTTTAAAATCAGGAATAATGTTTGATTAATATTTCAATAGCAATAAAGAGATGTTTTAGCTAATACCTAGTGAGTGAATAAGTTTATGCAAACCTTGTCAGTTTCCTATATCATACTTGTTTTGTAATTTGTTAGTAAGAGTTTTTAACAACGGCAGCTGGTTTAGTTTACTGGTAAATAATTAAACTAGTTCCCGATTTTTGTGTTGTCTTGCCAAGGGGCGGCACAAGAACCGTTCTCTGTACGGATGTCATTAGAAACTGCAAACTTCACTTAATAATTATGCCACTTGATAGGCATAGTATAACATACAATTCCATAGTCATGCAGTGACACTGTAACTTGTGTGTGTGCGTCGACGTGTTGTGTATTGTAAGTCACCCGCACTGCAAACACAGCGCTGTTGCCAACACAACCAAAACACAAAGCTCCGATTGTAATAAAAGCTTTGCAAATATTAGTCCTCATTGGCGCGGCTGCTCCGACTTGGTTCGGTGCCATAATTTTTATTGCAATCTATGCACACTGAGTGTAGACGTATTTTTGTTTGTTTGTCACTGATGAAATATATCTCGCGAAAGGGATACGCACTACAGAAACAAAAACATGGTATAAACAAATTGTCGATTGGCGTTTATTATTATAATTCGGGAATAACGAAAAATTAATGTAGTCCCGTGTGTTTTCTTAATCTTATGCTAGTTTTTTTGGATATTTTATGTTTTAAGTATATATATCATTGCTCTCAAACAGGAGAATTTCTGATTTTTCATATTATGGGTTTTAGACGACAGGGAAGAAACACTTTTCATCACTTTTGTTAATCAAATATTACGGAATCTTGCACTGACATTATAATACGTAACATCAATTTAATTTGTATTGTTTTCTAGTCGGACTACTCCAATTCGTGCGCCAACTGATAACGAGTGGTACTTTCCAATAACCGTACCTGCACTAATCTTAAATATTTCCATTATGCCATAGTCGGTTCCGGTATGCAGTAATTATCGCTTATAATTTCATTACAATTAATGAAAGCGTGTTAATTGATTGTTTTATACTATTAAATTGTTCGTTTTCGGTAGTAATCGCTTTTTGTTGTCATGGACTTTTATACGAAACCTTTCTGTCAATATTATAGATTACACCTGCGCCTGTAGCCTAATAACAATCTGTAGGTGTCATTAGGTTACCAGAAAAACTGATAGAAAAATGAAAAACCCATACACTTTTTAAATAAAACTTACTTTTTGTGTAAATCACAAAACAACCCATCTCGAATTAACGAGAAACGTGAAGAAAAACGTGTGTTTTTGCAATACATTCAGTAACACAATCATTTATAAACGGTACACTTATTATTCACTGCGTGACGTATCGATACAAACATGGCGTATTTAAAATGTCGAATACGAGTGTGTAGTGCACGGTACAGTTACTCTTAGGGAAAGAACAGAGTTTCTCTTACATTATGCTTACGGCGTACTGACAAATTTTTCAAATTGTGTCTAGTTAAATAATTTTCCAGTAAAAGGAATTTCTTAATATACGCATACACATTAACTAATATAATTTTGTTTAATTAATATGAAAAGAAAATGTAAGATTGGTAGACGGAATGCAAAGGATTTTCGGTTGTGGTCATCAACTGTATCCCCCCCACCTTAAATGGCCTTCCCCAGTCTTTCCAACGCTGTTTGGGGTGTTTACGCTCTGAGGTATATCGCTTCAAATCCGACTTGTATAGCCCCATTATAAAAAGCAAGGAGTCGTTTAAGAGAACCAACGCAGTTGTAGCTGACAACAGTAATGGATTAAATGGATTAAGAATATTTGTATATATGTTCCAGAATATAAGAAAACAAAAATGTAGGTTAAACACCTTATAACGTCTCTCCTGTTAAGTCATTATAACATAGGGAACCAGTTTAATTGTTTGCTGTTAATTAAACTAGCTGCCGTAGTTAGTAAAAATTACTTACCAACAAATTATGACAATGTATATATCAGGAATTTGTCCAAGGTTTCATAAATTTATTCACTCTCTGGATATTAGCGAAAACATCTCTTTATTATTGTATTTTAACTACGGATATAAACATAATA
Organism: Magicicada septendecula; assembly: GCA_034769895.1. Taxonomy (NCBI): domain Eukaryota; kingdom Metazoa; phylum Arthropoda; class Insecta; order Hemiptera; family Cicadidae; genus Magicicada; species Magicicada septendecula. The sequence continues at coordinate 485,417,941 of CM068367.1, read as the reverse complement.
GCTTTAATGATCATCTTTTGTTTTTTACTTTACTTTTAAAAGAAAATTCTTATAGATTGCATTAAATACTCTTTAAATTGTTACTCTTAGTATCTCAAAATCATACAGCTGTGTATTACTTTGATTACCACGGATCCGGGTTCTAACTTTGTAATATTCTAACATACTTTAACATCATCCAAACTATTTGAAGAATAGTCTGATGTAATTTCAGATTAACTTTACCTTTAAACATCATCAGGTTATTACTATAGCATTACAGAAATTACAAACATTAATATGCTAATATTTATGTGATCTAAAAAGTCTTTACAAGAAACTTTACTGTTCTTTTTGCTGCGGTTGTTAAAAAACAATGTATGCACAGAAGTTATGTTTTAGTGTCACCTGAATATAACGTGAGTCTGCGGCTGGTGGTCGAGATGATCCTCTTCAGTAGGTCTTCTTGGGTGTAGTTCGTTGTCCATCTGGATACTCCATTTAGTTGGTTGTTTCTGTATTGTGGTCTAGGTCATGGCGCTGGAATTCTGCTACTTGGAGTTCGTACAGTTGTTGTAGTAACTTCTCTCCTGGCGTTGGTGTTCACTTTTCACATTTAATTCCTTTTTATTTTAACAGCACTGATGTTACCTTTTACATGGTAAGGAACATATCTTACCACTTACTTTTTTATAAAGAGATGTATCGGCTAAGTTTTTTATTTATTAAGAATATTTTCTCAACGTCTGAACTACATTACTAGTTTTTAATCTTCGTTTCGCTTACGCTACATTGGATTAATTAAGTGAGAAGCACTAACTTCTTGTTATATCGTTTTTTAGCAATAAACGCAAGTTTAACTTCACGACACATTTTCGAGCTGCTTACATGTCAGAGATTCTCCGGCGACTGGCGTTAGTTTAGCGGCAGGGAGTATGGAAGCTGGCGCGGTTTACGCGCTGAGAGAAAAGTAGTTCGTTCTTTTACTATTATTAATTGTCCATTAATTAACTACAATAAATTATCCTACCTTTTCTTAGTTAGGAGTTAGATATTTCCTTTATTATTATTACGTCTTTTATTTAAATAAAATGATTATTAGTTTTCGCTTATTAACATTGTACTTTGCATGTTCGTACTGGACTTTTTGCAAGTTGATACAGGTGTCTAGGTACAAAGGGGGTGGATTATACTCTCACTTGTTAGCAGAACAAAAAAATTAATTTGTGCTATTTAAATAATTTTTAAATCGTCACAACCTGTTGTGAAAGATAAAAACATTATTTCATTATTAATTTATTACTAAATCCAGCCGATATAAAGAAGACTAGTTTATTTTGATTTTTTGTCGGCGTATTTTGTACTCATATTTTCTATTTTTGATGGTTACAATAGGAAAATCCGGTTGTGTACTATATTCGGATAGCTAGAACGTTAAACAGATTGTTGCTGTTGGCAGAATTCTGGGTCGAAAGACATAGGATATGGCTTAAGAAAAGTTTATTACAAGATTTGTTTTCAGAACCGGTTAATTACACAAATTGTTTATTTTTGTTCTAAGTGTAGCACAATATTGAATATATTAAATGTATAAATACTTTGGAATCACGAAAAAATTCTTTGTGCGTATTAATACCTTCTGTTTTTGTGGCTAGAACCTTTTACACGCCAGTCAATAGTTGTATTTACTTACCCTTATACACAATAATAAGGAATATAATTATCAGCTACTCGTGGGTGGACAAATACATTTAATCAATACGTATATACTGGCAGATTTAACGGTCTGCTGCTCGGAACAAGATACAGTAACAACGAATTGTTACACAGAACGTAGTGGCCAATATCTGAGGCCTAAGTACGGTATTTGGACAGCAGTGACGGGCAGTTTGTATGCAGATGCGGTGTAATTACAATGTACAGTAACCTTAATAACCTTGCCTACATTGCCAGCCGAGCATACACAATTCTGATATTGTTAGATTCGGTTACGTTTTAATTTAGAAGTTTATCAATTTTACTAAGTTTTTAGTCCTACTATAATACGGTTTGTATTTTTTCTGGCCGTACCTGCAAAAATAGCAAATGTAACGCTTGACGTTTTTGTATGAGCTATTTTTAATGAATAACAGAGTAGTGGATAATTCGATTAAACATAAGTCGAACAGATGTTTGAAGATACCTTTTTCACACCGAATATCAGACACAGTAGTCTAGTAATTAAGTTTTTACTTTTGTTGTTAAAGCGGTAAATCTTTCGATGTTCATTCTTAATTACAATCCGATAATTACACGAAGTGTACAAAGTGTAGGAACTTTGAGTCACTGCTGAACAAACATACAATCCTAATTTTTTTTATATCTATCTCCTTTTTCTATCACCCTCTGTAAAACACACTCACTCTTTCTTTCTCCCCCTCCCCCTCTCCCCCTATCACTACCCCTCCCCCTCTTCCCCTCTCACCCTCTCTCTGTATCACACACGCGCGCGCGCGCGCGATCGCATTCCTAAAAATAGTATTTCAATTAAGTCCCTTATAATTGCAGTCTTTTATATTCTAATTCAGAAACTTATAACGTACATTTGTACTCTGGAAATATCTGTATATCCAACAGATAGACGTACCGCTTCTACTGTCTGGCATTCCCAGTATATCCTTCTCAAGTTCAACGAGCAAAGCGAGTTCTCAGTTTTGTTTCGACCGTTTGGCATTTGTGTATTATATATATTGTAACGTACTAAATAATGATCTCTATCGTATCGTTTACTAGCCACGCATTGGTTGAGTTGAATCAATTTGTAACATACACGTTAAGAAAATGTATTTTTTTATTATAAAATTTCAGTAATTTTAAGGATTATTATGTTGTCAGGGTAATGTTTGTTGAGCACCAATTTGCAATCGTATGTTGCAAATAAAATGTATTGGTTAATCTGTAATTAATATTGCATATATCAATGTTGTACATTGGAGAACGTTGTTCTACTCTTTTCTCGGCTATTCCCGCAGCTGCAATAAGTACGTGACACTTGACATGCGAAGCAGTATTACGAAATGCGGAACATCTCGTGTGTTCGATGGTGTCGTTCTAGAAGCTTCTAGACTAGCCCAACGGTGTATGTTTCTGCCATGGCCATGCTGAAGTATTCCCTAGAATTTTCAAGTATTTGTTAAAGACGAGACTATAAAGTATTATAACGAGACTATAAGTATTATGGAACCCTGAGACTATAAATAGTCCATACCTGCCACTTAGAGTTCAGTGTTATGTCGGGCGATTTACACAGTGCGTCGTCGCAAGTGGTGTATTAGTGAAAAGTGATTATTGTGCGCGACTCTATTAGTTGACAGTTTTATTGCGTGTGGTCAAATCTAACTGGAATTATTGTACGAGTTGATTATAAACTGTTATTTGTGATAATTAAAGCTGGTTTTTAGTGATTTCATTGGTGTCTTTGTTTTCCATTGTACCATACGATGATCAAGGAGACCGTCGTAACAATACTTTGAGATGTTAGCAAACATAAGCACCATATTAGTTGACTCCAATATCGTAGTTGATACGCACGACATTGTAGTTCCTGTTTTGACATGGAATCCATAGGTATGTAATGTCTTACTCGCACGTTTCGCGAAAATCGACCGTTATGTTTCAAATGTACTTTCGGCATACCACTATCTCACGAACCGCTCAACCAATCCCAGCAAACCAGGTGTCAGGTGATCGAGTCACTCGGCCCCCTTCCAACAATAGTACTGAGAATTTTGACAACTGACTTCAGTCGCCTCTAGGCTTTGTCTGCGTGAGGGTGTTTTTGCGCCGAAAATTTCTAAATTGCTCCACTAAAACTTAAATATCTCGGGAACTACAAGTCCGATCGCAAAAATACAAAGTGCGTTGTGATCCTCAAAACTAAGTCTCTCCAGTAACACCAATTCCGAGTACCAGAAGCACTCACAGAAAATAATAACAACATTTGAACTCACAAATTTGAAATGCCTTAAACTAAAAATCGCGATAAAACTCGAACCAAAAATTTCAAACCGAAAACCGGCAAATCCTATGCAGAGCGTCAACAGGCCTATCGTTTGAGACTAAAATCAAAGAAATCGGCCGAGAACGTAGAAAATGGCAACCATTTGAAGATTGACGAAACCCCGTCAGCGCCCAAGCGGCCCGCATCTCCGATACCTGGGTCATCCGGTGTGCCCCCAAAGCGACTCAGATCGAGCGTGCGGCTAGCTAGCAAGAAAACAGACTATGAGAACATTAATAACTTGTGCTTCAACAACATTGGACCCTCGATGCTCTGCGCAGAACAGCCCGGTCCAAGTCGCCGCTTCAATGGAGTCGACGAGGAATTCTCTAAGCACTTTATTAACAATCCGTTCGGCTCGGTGTGTGGGATCTGCGATCGCTTGTGGTTCAAGAGTGATCTAAGACCGTGCGTACCATCATACATAAGTCTCTTGGCCACAGTGTTCGGAGCGGACGAGTACTCAAGTGCGAGTAATATGGAAGGCGTGTGCTCTAAGTGTGTTGCAAGTCTCAAACAAGGCAACGTACCGCCGCTGTGCAAATCATCGGCTTCCAATATCCACCGATCCCGCCAAACTTGCCGCCTCTGAATCCCGTTGAAGAGAGACTTATATGCCCGCGGTTACCGTTCATGCAGATTAGTCGGCTCCGCTATGTAGACGGTATGTATGGGATCGTGGGCCAAGTCATAAATGTGCCAGTGAAGGTAGACAACATGGTTAACGTGCTGCCTCGCACTATCGAAGACGATTACGCCATCAACGTTAACATCAAGAGGCAGATAATTCACAAGGCCTCATATCTCTCCGGGACTGTGCGCAAGTCAGTACTGACTCCTTGGTTGAAGTATCTAGTCGAGACACCGCTGTACAAGCGATACAATGTAACCGCTAACTTGCAACTCGTAGACCGAACTTGCCCGACACCGAAGTCTTGTATCTTATACATCGCGGGCTCGGCAGATACGGCAAGTCCATCAGTAAAGTGATCCCTAAGATGATCGCCGACATGACTACACCAATAATGCTCTGCGGCGACTTCAACAAGCATGCACCCGATCACGAGAACCTACTACAGGACATCAACGACGAGTACGGCCTACAACTCCATATCTTACCATCAACTACACTCGGAAACACGATCATAGACCTGACGTTCAGTCGCAACATGCAACTCTTCGCCCAGATATTCGTATCGTACTTCAGCTACCATCGCTCCATATTTCATCAACTAGCGTTAGGTGACTCTGTAAATTCTGAAAATTCTGAATAAATAAAATACATTGAAACTTATGTAGCTGTTTATTTAACCAACCCTTCATTCCTTCCCAAAGCACAAGTGTGCCCATGATTCCATGTCTATCGGTAGTCCCACGACTACCAGGTTTAATTTTTTTTTGAGTAAAAATAATATATTTTCTTGTTTACAATGTCTTCTGGCAATGCGAGTCTCGCGTTTTAAACATTGCTGTGATTACCACGAACAATCTATCACACACTTTCTTTGAAAGGTCAATTTTTGTTATTTTCCTATCTGTCTGGGGCGTTTCTATTTTGTACACCATTTAAGATTTTGTTTTTGGAGTCTTCTTCAGGTATGGACTGCGTCAAAAATGGTCTTGTACGACAACGTTTCACCCATGTTACAATAAGTATCCTTAGATCTATGGGACCAAGTACACCTGAGGATACTGATTGTAATATGGGTGAAACTTTGTTTTACAAGACTTTCTTGACACGCTCCATACCGGGAGAAGACTTCAAAACTAGAATGGACACTGGTGCAGTTGAGGACATTTAAGATTTGTCAAATGTTTAAACTAGGTTCAGAACACTTTTTATTTGTCTGCCGTCAACATCAAATATTTCAGGTCTTCAATACTTAAAAGCTTCTTTGTGTATTCCTTCTATCACCCGTTTCTGTTCAGGGGATGAACAGCCTTACATTCTCATTTTCAATCGTAGTGTTTATAACGCATTTTCCCAAAATGTTCAAAAATTAACGTGCAAATTATTTTTAATATTACACTATCGTCTTTTACCAGTAACTAAATAAATTGTATTTAGAGAGTGTTCACAGTATACGTTATTCAGTAATTCCGACATTATCAGTAGTTACAGATGCCTTTCTTCTGATGTGGCCCAGAGATTCTTCACTTTGGTCTGCAGTTGGCTGTAAATGATTCTTGACGTGGCAGCAGTTTTGTTGTGACACATTCACCTTCAGTAACAAATCTCAGACAAAATGCATTGTCTGCACAACAATGATAGTGTTTTGACTTGGTATTAGTAAGGAAACGGTACAGTTTAAATAAGTTTTCATTAAAATAATAATTTAAACTTACAAATGTTATCCTCACGGAAATTTAAGTTATTACGGACGGTGTACAACTAGTTCCACATTTCTAGAGTTTGTCACGTGTCAATTAGCTATTCTGCACGCATCGTTCAACACGCACACAACGTTTTATTATTAAGTGACGTAACGTTTTATCTAGTTGTTCAGTTCTAAGTACCAAAAGCTCTGCATTTTCCTTACGTTCACAGTAAAACATGTAAGAATTTGGAAACAACCGTATTTAGATATTATCCCCCCACCACAATCCTCAGTATAGATATCGATTATCGTAAATGTCGATGCATTGGATGTTTTAGTCGCAATTATGGTAGATTAAAAAACAGAGGGTTGGTATTGGGTAGACGGAATGACATGGGAAAGTTGATAAAATTTAAGCTATTTAACGATGAAATAGAACTTTTCTATTAGAAAATATGCCATGTTACGTAACGTATTTACACTCGAGATTAGAAAAAGCGGCTTTGTCTCCATCATTTATTTGCATCCATGTGTGCATTACACGGGATGGATGTTAATGTTAGCCGGGTTTCCCTGTCGTGGGCAGAGTTAGGTAAGCTGGCTTTTGTTTTATTTATTTATGTATTCAGTAGGAGTTTTGTTTACAGCTAAACCAAAACCAGCTTGCCTAACCTTTCACTTGTATATGTGAAACTTGTTGGATGATTACATATCTTTTACTTTGTGGTAGTCCATCCACCGAACACACTCCCTCCTTTTTATGTTAAAAACTCTTTGTTCGGCCGCGCTATCGTTTGTTCGAAGTAGTCCGGCCAACTGTAGAATAACAAATAAATAATCGTTGAATTAATTAATAGCTGATATATGGTAAATAAAACACATTAGTAATGCGCAAGATTAGAAAGAATTTATTGTTTTGTATCCATATGTCCGTAAATTACACCAAAACCAGCTCTCCTAACTTTTCTCAAATTACTCCGACCAAGCGTAGTCTGTCCTAACGATAATACCTAGCCTTGAATGTGTCAATTATCGATATCGGTAGTTTTAATGCACACGTATCAAAACAACTCATATTTAAATGTTTATGTTTAAACTATTTTTAATGCAAAAATTAATGTATATTACTTGGTTTTGATGTTTCTTATTAAGACATAAAAATAATAATACACAAACTGTGAGTTAAAAAAACTATTAAATATTGGCTCTAAATGGTAGACTACGAAATACATTAGTGGAGATGAATGAATCAGAATATGGTGTCGTTTGTTTTGTTTGTTGATAATTAGTACATAGAATGATTAGACTTGTATTATATACAATTACAAAAACTGTATATTGAGCAGTTTTCCGATTCAAAGTCGTATACATATGGTTTCGTATCAATTATTACTGCTTATGGTATTTTTTGAATCGCTTATAATTCGAATATAAACTATGTTTTTGTATTACTTGCCTAATTCGTGTTATTGTTAATGTATTGTCGTATATACCATTTTGGCGTGTTCCGTGTTAATTTATATTTACTTACAACAGATATTTTGTAGTTTCTTCTTACACTGCTGTTATTCGTACTATTTTGAGCGAACTTGCAACTTTTTTACTCACATAAATTGTGAGAAGATAGTGCAAACATGATATTAAACTTACAATAAAAAATCACATTCATATACAAGGGAACATAAAAACTAGTTATGGAGGAACATATAATATGGGTTCTTAAAGGAAGAATGCAGATTGTCGCGCACCGTTCGCACAGAAAGTAGAAAAAAGAAGAAAAATAAGTTCAAGGCAAAGAAAAATATGAAAAAAAGAGAAGAAGATGATATAGGAGGCTATGATTCGTAAATATGTAGAAAACGAAAGAAAAGTAGAAGAGGAGGAAGAAAAGAGACAATTTCCTTACAAACGCAAGTTAAAAAAATATAAAATTTATTTTAAAGTGAATTATATAGAAACTGTTGTCAGTAAGCATTTTCGAAAAACTATTTTGTTTATAGTTTATTCCACGGTTAGCAATAATCAAGTAAAATTTTCGAGTATGTGTCAAATTGAATTCCTTTCAGATAAATTAAAACTAATGACACAAGTCATCAAGGCTATTTCAAAACAGTCACTTCGCTGGTGTTCAAACGTAGTAATTTCGCTTTAAGCCAATATTATACTTTTGGACAGCTGTTGGGCTGTTTGTATGCAGATGTGAAGTAGTTACAGAGTACAGTACTCTCAGTTACATTGATTACATTTGGTACGGACCGGTTATGTTGTCCTTTATTAACTGTAACAGCATAGTACAGAGTTTTCTTTCAGTTTTTATTTAAAAAAAATTTAGTTAACTGGAATTTAATTGCTCTGTTCATAGTACGCAGTGTCTGGTAAAGGTAACAATTTTCATTAGGTATAATACTATTTTAAAGTAAACATGAAAGAAACAACGCTATGATTTAGCAGCTGATAGTCTTTTCTTTTGTATTTGATCACGCCGTTTCACTTTGACAAAGGAACAAAAAGACTAAATCCTCCTATCAACCGATCTCATTCAACTGTATTATTATAGGCTAATGTTGCCAAAAAGATTTGTTGTAGCTTTATTTGTTTGCGTTTATTATTAAATGTGGAAGAAGATTCAATTTGGATGTTGTTATTGAGGTACAAGTCATGTGTGGTGTAGCAACTATAAAGTTAGGATGACTTCTGCAGGTAAACGCTTATATTTATGTTGTTATGGACTGAGCGTTTGTAGTAAATGCTGATGACTTTTGGCTGGCAGTAGTACCAAAAGTATTCTGCTCCGAAGAGAAAAGAAGTAGTTGTCATATCTATGCAAATCGATCTTAGGAAAGTCCGCTTAATTGATGAACTCGAGATTTTTTCAAATAAAACGTCATGTGTACTTTCTGTTGAACATAACTTGAAAATTTTATTACGTTTCATATCCTAAGCATTGTTGAGAATGAATTACCTAAACACGTGAAACCTGTTTTTGAGGTTTAAGCAATCAAAATACCCTTAAGTGGGTAAAATATTTAAATACTTCCTTACAGTTTTGTTATAAGTAAAATAGGCCTACATCGTTTTGAAGGAAATACTTAATGCATGTCATATCAACATACATACATTGATTAGACTGGAGATCTTGCAGTCTTGCATGAATATTAAATTTCTCATGTAGGTGGAATTAAAGTTGTTGATTGTGGCAAGGTTTAAGAATGCCAAGCGTCAAGATACATCATGCACTCTAGTTGGAAGCTACCAATTTTGTGTTTTCAGAGAACAACGTGATACCATTGTTCTCTGAAAATCCCAGCTTAGTCAAACGATTTCGCTAACGCACTGTTGTTACAGCAGACAGTGACGTAGTAAAACTAAGAAAGGAAGTCTAAAAGATCAACAGTTAAGAATAATGCAAGCTGAGGGCAAAAGACAGAAGGCTTAAATGCTGTAACTGGGGAAACGTGGCACATTATATCACAATGCTGACGAATAATGAAACAGAGCAATGCATCTGATTTTAAATTAAAGGAGTAACGTCCTCTACAATAGTTGTACCTCACAAAAACAGAGAAAATTGTATTGCCATTGATCAATTCTAGAACAAGTAACCTCAATTATTACGGTATTACAGCTGATATGGACACCACAGTGACCATTTTGCTTCTAGAAGTAGTGACGAGCTTCAGCTTGTTTGACTTCTTACACCAAATGACTACCACCAAAAGACTGGAAGACCCGAGAAATTATTCGGAAATGATCTGGTACATAATGCCTAAACTGATCGCGTTTGACCATCAAGCATACGTTGCAGATATTGCCGGCGAAGCTATACTTGAGACGGGTTACATAAACGTATATCGGATTTTAAGAAAAATAGCAAAATCCTGAAACTTAGTATGATGTCCTGAAAGATAGCAAAAAATAGATAACTGTGTACAGTTGGTATTACATAAATTGACATTTTCGATTATAGTTGTTGACTAGTTTTTCTAGTGTTTCGTGTTCGACTGACGTAATTGACTAGTTGGTGATGGCCGAAGGAGGAGCAAAAAGATAAATCTTCAGTGGCGTACACAGGGATGGAAGAAGAACTGAAAGATGAAGTACCCATAGTTACTACAACGGGAAAGGTGATTTAAAAGGGAAAGGTAATCGTCGTGGAGAATCCCGTCTCGGATAAAAATAACTGTTCCTGAGTTGTTGGAAGAGACTATATGAGACGTTTCCAAATAAAAAATAATTGGCTTCAATTGAACAGATTCAGTAAACGAACTGACATTACGGATGTGTTTTTTGTTGTACTATGCCTTACTAGGTGCAAACAAATATTAAATACTCCTGATATCAGTCACATTGTAATAACGATGTAGGAACAATGTGCTAACGATGTCGGTATGGCAATGTTGTTGCTCCACACGTCCTCAATAGTCAGTACACTATAAACATGACTTAGCCTAGCTGTGGGCGTCCTGCCTAACCTGAAGTTGTCTCATACTGCGATGTGATCTAAAATAGACGTCATGCGACTTCTACAAACATTTATATAATAAAAATATTTTTAAAAGCCTTAACATTAAACGTTACAAAGAATATTAGTCTGATAAGGATTAGTTTCCAAGTCTATTCATTAATAACAATCAATAGGTATAATTAATTCGCGAATATCGATTAAAAATTGTGTTCAATAAATAAGCCAAATAAAATGAATAAAAAATCCTTCTTATTGATAATTGTTTTAAACAATATTGTATTACAATTTATCAGGATAAACAAATTTAATGAAGAACACAGTGTTAAATTATTTATTTTATCTATAGTTTATTACACGACAGTAGAATGAGTAATTCTCCGAAAACATTAAATTTTACGTATACTTATCGTAAAACGGATTGGAAAATTAGTGTTCATTACAGATAAAATGTAAACAGTCATGCATGAACTAAGCTAACAATTTTAATATGAATAATGACTAACATAGTATACCCTATGAAATGAATAAAATGTATGTAAATACTACACGTTAACTAATCGCAGGTCTAGCAGAAAATATGCCTTAGTTATAAGTATTATGTATTATAAATACGGCTATTATGTAGAAATATTAAATGATGCATGATGACTTACTAAGAAAAGACGAAACGAATAACGGAACACAGCGTAATTAACCTTTAATTAAATTCTGTCTCACCAAATAAAAAAATGGATGAAATGGTGTATGTAATGTGTAATAAAATAAATATCATACACTGACTGAAATTTGTTGCATTTCCAAATAAAAAACCCTAAATTTAAGTTAAAATTTAGTACGATTCGTAATATAGTACGGTCATGCACAAGAACATGCATCATCATAAGTTTGAACCTTGTAATCTGTTTATAATTTATAAATTTATAAGTTTAAAATTGATTTTTATAACGACCCTTCTTTGTTACAAGTCGTTCTTATAAATAAAGGGAATGTGAATATTTAGTGTGTTTTCAAATATTGTCTGTCTAGTATTTATAGATCTCAAACATTTGTTAACACTAAAAACAATGCCTCCTTTATCAAAATTATTTAACAAAAATTATTAAGCCCTAGAATTTGGCTTCTGGAATACTGACTTTAAATGTGGATTAGTTGACGATATGCTCTTAGAGTACCCGTTAAATTTTGGGGGGGGGGGGGCGGGGGAAGTTTAACATTCTAATATAATATTTACATTTTAAAATAATGTTGAGAAGTTTTATAGATTTGATAATGGACGCTTACTGTAAAGGCCCGAAGAAACATTGAACTTCAATTTAATTTTAAATAGTACGCTAATTTTTAAAAATTCGGTAGAAGTAACAGGTTAAAAACTGTTTATGTTATTATCGTAAGCCTATAAGCCTAGGTAGGCCATATAGTCGATATACTAAAAATAGATTTTTTACCTCTTATTATTGTTGGTAACAAAATATTGACATGGTAATACGTCAGCTATAGAAAATTAACAACAAAATTAGGTTTTTTAATGTGTAGAATAAATTTTAACAAATATATTTTATGACATTAAAATACATGCATTTGTCCTTAAAATGCATTTTAATTTATCTCTCTAAGATTATTTTGATACTTATTTTTATTTTCGCCTAATATATAGTGACGTCTAATAAAATGAATTAAAATGAGACTTTTTGAGTCTCTATGTAACTTACGCCATGCCATTATGAATTTTAAAACTTTTTACATCAAACCAGTGAATTGACAAAACGTTCCAAAAGTACATAATTTTTTTAGAATTTTCTATTAGCCCTTTTTAGCATTCGGGAGTTTATTAAATATTTCCATTATTTACATTCTGAAAAACCGTTTTTTAAAAGGAATTTTAGCAAACATTTTGTGGTTCGTTATCCTTTCATACATTTTCATTACAATATAATTTTTTATCTAATTTGACTATATTATATAGAACATTTCTATAATAAGAATTGAGTGCTTCCATTATAGCGTGTTGCAGCTCCGTTCTAGCCTACATTAAGAGTACACAGTACTTTAATCAGTAGAGCAGAACTATTGTAGTTTGTATCCCGATACAAAGTAATTGTAGAGCGTGTTGTATTTATTGCCAATGTGTGCAGAGAGGCTCGGTTACATAATGAGAAATATTTACATTTTGTTGCTTCCACTGATATACAAACAAACGATTTTATGACACATTATGAATGGGTCCGTAATGATGTGTGACTGAGCAAAATTGTAACTGCGGCCTAATTACCCTTATGTTTCATACATAATTTTTTCTGTCTGAAAAATAAATGCACAGACACAAATATAACCACACAAGAATCACATATATTAATCCGTGCGAGTAAGAAAGATGGAAGGAAACAGGAAAAAAGAGAAATTTAAATAAAAGAGAGATATTTTAAATACAGAATGTTTCAAGTAGGGCAGTCTGTAAATCTAAATAATTTCTGAGCAGAAAAATGTTTACGTACACTTTATTTTGCAAACTGAGTACAGAAAATATGGTACAGTACGAAAACATGCCTAATAGTTTCATTCGTTTAAAGGGAGATATCGCGTATTATATAACTATCTCCCATCAAATCCTGAAACAGCCAAACCCGTCGTACGTATAGTACCGAACCAACTCAGCTAAAACGTACTCACAGCTTTACTAGCATTACCGCTCAACCCAAAACGTGCACATGTTTTTATTCAACGAGATAATTACATGCAATTTTAAATCTAATATCGTTACATGCATCTGTATAAGACCTCGCCGAGGACACCGACATTTTTCCACTTTCGAATTTTCCGAAGCGGCACGTATCTTTTGCTCTTAGAGCCCTTTTCTAGAAATCGTCTATGACAGGTTTGAATGAGCCACGTCAGAATAAAATTCCTCGCAGAACATCAATATGGAATTCTACCTAGGCTAGAGGAACTTTTGAAATTGTTAACTCATCACAAATCTAACACACTTCTTGTTAATGAATCTTATTTTATTAAATGTCACAGAGTGTATCTTGGAAGTAAATAAGAACTAGCCAGGTCGATTTATGGTATTATATAGCATGAACTTCTATTAGCCATCACTACTCGGTATTACCCCCACGGAATTACACGGAGGGCGCCAAATTTTCGGGTTCTTGGAAACGCCCATATATTGTGGATTGAAAATCTCGCCGAAGACTGAGACATTACATGGAGATCTGAGTGCCATCTTCGTACCACACAGGAAGGCCGTTCTAACAATCTGAACTGCAACATTCCAATTGGTCGACTTCCTGTGGTAAAAGACTGCACAAGCTCTACACTCCAGCTACTGGACAATTTTTTGATCAAGCAATAACCACAAATTCAGCGAGGCATTTTCTTATGCTTTGGATATCATAATTTTCAAGTGTCGACTAAAGTATTTGTTTTGTTATAACTCTCAGCTGACTACTAACCTAGATAGCACACTCAGCCAACTGCACGCCGCTGGCAAGAGCATTCAGCATAGTCGATTTTAATCGATACGATCATGACTTCGGTCGATAGTTACTTTTCTACTTTCAACTCGATTTTTTCCACTATATCGAAGAGGTGTTTACCAGTGTGTATGACGTCTTTATGCTGAGTCGTGTTTACGGACTAAACAATATCTCACTTCCAACTGCCACCGGATCCACGAAGTCTTGTCGGCTGATTTTACAGACGAAAAAAATTTGAAAATAGTGGTAGTGCACAAGAAATCTAATTCACAAAACAGCCTGCAATTGGACAGTTTATAATTTATGTTTAGATATTCAGATTAATCAACTCCAGGGCGTTTGCTGTGCCAGCTGGTAAGGTAACCTCCGAATTGACAGGGAAGAGGTGCTACCATCTGGTCCGCCCATCGTTGCACTTTTCCTATAATCCCTTATCAAACCGGAGTAAAGGTTGAATTTCTAGGTCTGGGGTAATTGCGTATGCCTCCGTAAATCTGAATAGAAACGCTCACATTGCTCTAGTTTGGTTTGAGATTCAACCTAAGTGGGATAAGTGGGATATTACCTAAAATTGGACCGAGAATTCAGAAGTATTCTTGACCAGACGCAATAAGTTTTCGGGATAACTTATTGTAGTCTGCCATGAAATTAAGTGCCACCATGACGTCGTCGAATCATGGAGGACACGCTTTCTCTATCCATTGAACGATGCCAAGGAAAATACAGTAAGATTAATCATCAGTCCCTCGTCGTACAAAGTCTACAGCAGGCCATCAAGTCTATCGGGTATCGAACCATGCTATTTTAATCACTTGACGTTTTCTCCTGAACGCCATCATTAAAACCATTTCCAAGAGTTTCGTCTGATTCAAGGAAAACTCTCTCATATCAGGCCTTCGTCAATACTAATCTGATTCCGAAGAAGCTTGAGACTTCTGGAATCACTGCAAACATGAATACATGGTGCTCCACGGGGTGTAACAGGACACACTGCCATCTGTATAGTAATTTATCCCTGTGCCGTGGTGGAATCTAAACTTGAGGAACCATACCAAGCATCAAAATTGTCTTCCCTGTTTGTAGAACACATGTTTTCACCTCATGGAAATATTTTTTCTACCCCATTCCGTCTTATGTTATATTACAAGAAAATGCCGTTGAATGAGATAGTCCCTTTTACGTGACCAATGTTACAGCAACATTCTTCCTCATAACACGTTGCTCATGATTTAAATTTCTTAAGTCGTAGTGAACGCACTAACATACTGAACGAAACTCCACTCGTTTATTAAATATCTTTAGTAACATAACATCTGATTACAGGGCGGAACAAATGTTACAAAAATATTATAATTGTTTGTAACAATAAATTATACTATTTAATTATGTTTTTTAAGCTTTATCAAACCAAAGATTCTTGGATATTTCTACAACTAATTGATGACTAGTAAACAACCGAATTAAAATCAAATAGCTTTTACCCAATTTGTGCGTGAACAATGTTTACTAGTGATTATTGGTGTTTGGTTAAGCCACAACGCTGCGAAGCCAGTTGGTCGTGTTTCCCACCATTACTGTTATTCCATTTACGTAGTCTACTCTAACCACAGTTTGTTGCTTTTGTGTTTCGTATTGTCGAGATGAATTAACACAACGCCAGTGTCTTTGTTTCTTACGCACTATTGTTCAAATTCTTTGCACTGTGACAGCAATATTTATCTACGTGTTTTTTTTTTCAATGACAGTCTTTGTTCTCATGCAGTAAATCAGCTAATTCTTAAACAGTTTCATCAAGTTCAATTAACATAAATGAGCTCCTCCGTACTTCGCGGGTAAAGAATTTGGCAAACGTGGTTATTTATTTAACGAAATTGAAGGAAAGAGGTCTACAGATAATAAGATTAAACTGAAAGCGTAGCCAAAAAAAAAAAAAAATAGTTTTAGCCTCAGAAATCTATTATTAAGGACAATTGAATGCACTGTGTAGAATAAACTATAGAATTGTGTCACTTTCCAGTAATTTAGTATGTAATTTGATTTTAAATAGAGTTCACTTTTAAACAGATGTTTTGAAAAAATGGAAAATTTAACTAATGCATTAAGGACACAGAGTGATATATGTTTTTATCATTCCGAAATAAATAATTGATTTTTTTGCATTGGGTTTAAGAGTATTTCAAACTTACGACTCTGTACCGTAGATTAAGATGTTAGTGCTTTTTTGGTTCGTAAGTGCTTTGATATTAGTAAGATTAATGGTTTGTTCTTCATTGAAGAAGGCGCAAAGACGTTTTGATTTAAAATAAAGATTAATAACTACGTTGTGCTTTTGTTGCAGGATGAAAGAACTGGAGCCGGGCTTCATGCCAAATACTTCACACAGTATCTTGTTAATCTTAAGCATAACAAATGCGTTATTCAATGAGAAAGCAATGCAGATCAAGTTTCGTTACCGCTTAGCAATTCCCATTTGTATGAATTAATGGAGTATTCGGCAGCAGGCCAAAATGCATCCAACTGATGCGTAAACTACAAGCAGAGGATTGCGCTCGCACGCACGCACGCACGCACGCACGCACGCACGCACACACACACACACACACACACACACACACACACACACACACACACACACACACACACACACACACACACACACACACACACACACACACACACACACACACACACACACACACACACACTTGTACGTAAATAAAACATTGAGAATGATGTATTTATTTAATTGTTATATCAATGACGTCAATAAGTTAATATTTATTTCCAGTTGAAGATCTGGACTTCATCTCAATTCTTGGATTAAGTTGTGGGCTTTACCAGTTTCAAAACAAATTTTAAAATACAAATGATAGAAAAACTAGGCTAACAACTAAATTATTAATTGATTATTAACAATTAGAATTATTAATTGAATGAAAACGGATTATAATTGACTGACAGTTATCTGGAAAATGCCTTGGACCCGCATACAGTGAATAGGTTTATTATTTACGGATAATTGGGAAAAAAGAGGAAGAATTGCAAAAGGGATTATACAAACTGCAGCAAATTAGCGAAGGATACAATTTAAAATTTCAATTCATAAAACAAAAATAATGGCATTCGCAGGAAAAGAGCCAATAAGAGCCAAAATCATCTTAAACGATAAAACACTGGATAAAATAAAACATTTTAAACACCTAGGTTGTAATATTAAAAGCCAGGAAAGAGACAATCTTGAAATTTTATACAACAATGGCTGTCCCCGCACTTATATATGGCAGCGAAACATGGGTAACAACAAAGGCACAAGAAAATCGAATTCAGGCACAGGAAATGAGATTCTTAAGACGAGTTAAGGGCTGTAGTCGAATAGACAGAATAAGAAATGAAACGATTAGACAAGAACTTCAGGTATTCAACTTAAATGAAAAGATTAAATTTAATAGAAACAAGTGGCAAGAACATTTAGAAAGAATGCAACAATACAGGATTCCAGTAAGAGCTAGAAAATACAAAGCCAGAGGAAGAAGAAATTTAGGTAGACCAGGGAAAAGGTGGGAACCGTAACAGGCAGAATGCCTAAAACATGAAGTGAAGAAGAAGAAGAAGAAGAAGAAGAAGAAGAAGAAGAAGAAGAAGAAGAAGAAGAAGAAGAAGAAGAAGAAGAAGAAGAAGAAGAAGAAGAAGAAGAAGAAGAAGAAGATTTACGGATAACTGTAATTATGTACGTTGTAGTTTCATTGAGACGTCTTCTAGTTTGTTCACTGTGCTTATATACACTTAAACCCAACGGTAACAGGTTCTTAAGTGTAGTATTACAGTACTCGTGGGTTGGTGTATTACTACTGAAATTATTACTGTATTAGAATTATGAAATGTTCTGAAAATTATGATAATAATTTAATTTTGTGTACCTGCTAATAAATTAGTTTATATTTAATTGTACTATTTATGTAATTCGATAATTATTTGCAGTATTTCATGAGAAATGACTGTAGACAAAGGTTTGCGTTTACATTCCTCCATAAATTGTAAGTAGTAGTTCTACACTACAGTTTAACAATATAACCTATTTATTACTACATAATGCCTACATGGTAACCATCATTCTTATCTAATAAAACATGTAAACTTTAATTTGTTTTAAATTAAGAAACAAAATTCCTTAATGAAGCTGAAGCTTGTGACGAAGTATATAAAATTATCGGAGTAACCTCATAATTTGAAAAACTTTATTGTGCTAAATTCTTGGATTTCGTTGTCCATGACGTGCCCGTTACTTAACTAAATATAATTAATTCACTACCGACTCGGGGCACAAAGTTTTTTACGGGTAAAAACTTAAATGTTTTACCTTACAGCCTGAACCGGTTTTCGCTTTTAAAAAGCTTCTTCAGAGGGTGCTGTTGGGAGCACTGTCCGTCTTGTTCTTGGCGACGGTATAGACTTTTGAAAGATCGATGTGTGGGTGGGGTGTGATATGTTCGAATAATGCGTGTGATTTGAATTGTGTCTGTTCATTTAGGATGTCGTTTTTATGTGTTTTCGTGTGTTTTTATATTTCCAATTGTTCTAGAGTGTCTAGTTTTCGGCCTTTTGTGTGTACGTGTAGAATGTCCATGTTATTGTCGATGTTTTTGTAAGTGTGGTTTGCTTCAATGAGGTGGTTTGCAAAGGTGGATTCTGTAGTGGAGTGTAATGCCTTTCTGTGTTTAATGTATCTTTGTTTGAAGCTACGTCCTGTCTGGCCTATGTAGAATTTATTGCAATCTGAGCAGTTTAATTTGTAAACACCAGGTAGATAAACATTCACAAAAACATAACCTTTACTGCCGAATACGGACACAACAATAGCATAAACTTCTTAGACCTCTCCATCACAAAATTTTATCACAGGCACAAATTCAATATATACAGAAAACCGACTACAACTGACACACTAATACACAACTCCTTCAATCACCCAATACAACACAAACTAGCTGCCTTCAGAACTATGATACATAGAGTTAACAACATCACACTAGATGAAAAAGACTACAAAGACGAACTAAACACGATCAAATATCTAGCAGAATCCAACGGATACAACAGAACAATAGTCATTAAGCTCCTACACAAAACACAAAACAAACAACAGACAAAGACAAAAAACAACAAATTCATAACACTAACATACATCAACAACCAAACTGAAAAAATAGCCCACAAATTCAAAAAAGCAGGATACAGAATCGCATTCTTCTTTTGAACTACTAACAAAACAGAACACACACTATCAAAACACACACACAAAACAAATTCTATCTACCTGGTGTTTACAAACTAAATTGAACTCACAAAGGCACTACACTCCACTACAGTATCCACCTTTGCAAACCACCTCATTGAAGCAAACCCCACATACAAAAACATCGACAATAACATGGACATTCTACACGTACACACAAAAGGCCGAAAACTAGACACTCTAGAACAATTGGAAATATACAAACACACGAAAACACGATAAAAAATGACATCCTAAACGAACAGACACATTTGTAAACCACGATATATACGAACATATCACACCCCACACACATATCGATCTTTCAAAATTCGATACCATCGCCAAGAACAAGAAGTACAGTGCTCCCAACGGCAGCCTCTGAAGAAGCTTTTTAAAAGCGAAAACCGGTTCAGGCTATAAGGTAAAACTTTTACGTTTTTACCCGTAAAAACTTTGTGTCCCGAATCGGTAGTGAATTAATTATATTTAGTTTATTGTGCGTCTTAAATATTTCTTGTTATATAAGAATTCGTTATTTAAATAACAATTTTTGTTTTTACAGTTATCAACTCCAAAGAGAGAAGGATAGCATTACCTTGTACATTAAGAACTTTAAAATCTTCCAACTGTTTTACCTTGAAACTAAAGTATTAGGATAAGTATAAATTTAAAGTATAAAACTTAAGTATAAACTTGAAGTATAAGTATTTTATAGTTTAATTGTGTTCTGAATTTTGAAAGTGTCATATTTTCAAACAGACATTAGCAGGTCCTCACAGAAAACAAAAGAAGCAATACATTATGATTATTTAATGACTTATTTAATATTTAATAAAAGTCACGTGTCTTTATAGAACATGTTTATAATTTGTCGGTCTGTGCAGAACACCAGTAAGTTGGTTGGAACATCAGAGTAATGAAACGGTTATAATAAATGAATGGTAGGAGATGAATATGCTAACACATTACAAGGAATTGTAGGAAAAGAAGACCAACTAAATTCAGCAGTTTTACACCTTACAGTACAAAGTATAAGATCAAGTGTCTAAACGTAAAAACATATATGTAAATCGCATATTAATATTACTGCGATGACTGAAGTCTGCTACTAAATATTAACACAATTCTTTGTAATATGTATACTTTTTATTAGAAATTTCACTGGTCAAAATGTGTTCGTCTTTCTAAGGTTACATCCCAAATTCGTTTCTTGTGGCTACTGCCTTGATAGATATCCGCAAGAAACAACCAAATGTGGTAACAGGGGCAAATAATATGAGGTTTTCACTTCAAAAATAAAATTTAGTTTTCAATTACAATTTTTGGTAATTTGCAAGTTGCTTCTTAGAAGCATTAATTATAAAATATGAGTAATACCGGAAAAAATAATGAAGGGTACGCATTGAAGAAAAAGATATTTAGGCTATTTAAAATTAATTAAAATTTAACGAAACTAAGATTATAATTACTGTGTAACTTGTACATAATATATTTCCTAGGAAGGTTACATAACTTATTTCCTATATGTGTCGTCGAGAACGTGGTTGAATTTGACACAAGGAGACTTGACAAAAGGCGTGCACAATTTTTTGTAAACACAATTCATGACAAAGTTGCTAAATTGTAACATTTGTGAGATTATTTTGTATAATTTAAATACACTAAGATGAGAATATAAATTTAAATTTGAATATAAATAATTTTAAATTTATACACTGCAATGAGAATAATCTTGGAATATTTCAAATAAACATGCGAAAATATGAAGTGCGGCTAAAGTAATGAGAACTGACTTTTACAGTTAAATAATCAAATCAATTAGCATTAGTAAATTGTTGAAATGTACAATTAACGACCATAGCTAATGAATCAGATCTGAGAATTTTATGGATTATCGTAGAAAACTTAATTTAAGGGTAAAGTTAACTCCATATTATTATGAGAACTGATACAATGTGATGCCGATGGCTTACGAGGAAGTGAAACGCAGGAAGGAAGTTACAGTGTAAACGGTTCTAGCTAGAGCAAACATGACAAGAGGGGAGTTGAGTTTATAATCGGATACTAATTTACATTGTTTTTACTGCGAATAATATTCACAAAAGGGCTGTATTCAGCATGTTACACGTACTTGTACGAGTATCGTTGGGTGCAGAAAGTTCATAGTGATTAATGTATTAATAACACTAAACGCAGGGACAATGGCTTGTATTCTTTAAAAATAACAAAATACAATCAGGAAAAAACAGGGACACTTAAGTTCTCTTTCACTCAGTTAGCCTTGTTATTCGCTCGTGTACTGCTGGTCAATGCAGTCAAATTGAAAAAGTCAATTTCAGTTTTTCTTTAAACATTGTGTGTATTATTAACAAAAAGCTACTATTAAGTTAAAGGATTGATCGATGTTACTTAAAGAAAAGGCGTATTCATATTTTTTCTAATTTTTCATAATTGTATTTTTCTTGCATAATTGTAATAACCCTCTGAGATCTTTGAAAAATAAAGTACCATGAATTTATCGATTACTTTTTGTTTATTTAATACCATATACGTATATTTACTACATCTGTTTGCACTTATGTATATTATATTTGTACAAGTTGTTAACATCACACACAAACACACAAATATAAGTAAATAAATAAATAAATTATACATATTATGCTGGAAATAAGGTGGTGGAAACTCAGATTACTGAGAGAGAAAATTATCTCAAAACTGTACACGTTGCTAATAAAAAGTTACGTCAGAGACGAGAGAACGTTTTAAATGCAAACTGAAATTAAAGTACGGTGCGTTTTTCATATAATTTCTCTCTGTTAGCGAGGTTTGTGCTGTGTAATCTTATCTTTCCTTAAATTAATGCTGCATATGTGTGTGTGTGTGTGTGTGTGTGTGTGAGAGAGAGAGAGAGAGAGAGAGAGAGAGAGAGAGAGAGTGAGAGGGGAGGGTGCATTATTTTTGTTTAATGCAACCAGTTACTTTACAAATGATCTAATACAAATCACTTATATTTACATTGTCAGAATTGTATATTTATGTGAATTATGTGAGTTAATAAATTTCACTACTAAACACAGGTTAGAAAGTAATTTCCAAGCTTTCCAGTCCGAGAACCGAAATCATATATTCTCAACTTTCAAAGTTATAATGTTAATGACATCAAACCTGTTTTAGTTTGAACAACTGGCTGCTTTTGAACAAGTAATTCTGAAACGTTGGGTTTAGTGTCCGATAATTTCAATATTAAGACATTGTTAACTTCAAGTTTATTTCTTATCTTTGATTTCAGGTACGTGAGGTGAAGGAAAACGTTTTTTGCATAAATAAGTAGTGGAAAATGCAATTATGAACTTTAAATAATTTTTTACGAGTTCAGGATATTAAGTAATGCATAACCAAAAGATAAAGAGTTGTTATTTTTGAAACTGTGATTTTAATATATAGTCAGTTACACTCTCGTGTAAAGCTAGCTGCCTATAATATTTTATATGGATTGTTGCGGACATCAGCGTTATTCAAATGGGTTGTAAACAGATTTCCAACATGTCATATCTTAAACAAATCGTTAAACCTGTTAGTTAGATATTACTTTTAAAATTAGCGCAAACAAAATTACTGGGATATAGTACTAATACTTTTAGATTATTAAATTTAGATTTTAAAGCACAACAAAGTTGTATGTTCTATATTTTTTTAGACAATATATTCTATTTTCTCTTAAAAAGTGCGTTGTCCTCACTTTAGGTACCACTGGTGTAGACTGATAATCGTTACTTCCAGGAAGCTGTCATCTGTATATAATACTACAAAGAAAATAAATCATTGGGCCTCAAAATGGACCTTCAATAACAGTGAATTTAAGTAAATATTTTTATTCAACCAATTTGAGTAACAAAATTGAAAACATTATTTTAATAAAATATGAGTCATGATTTTAGGTTTAGAAAAAAAATGGGATTTCGGTGATGGACAGATAAAGTTGACTCGGGAACATCACTTCAGCGAAATATTCATGTGAATGCACTGCTTTATGCAGATGACAAGGCAATGATACAGAAAACAGAAGACCAGTTACCAGCGGGCGACATTTACTTCAATAGCATCATACAAGACTATGGGTTACAAATCTCTGCTACAAAATCTAAAACTTGGCATTTCAGGGCAGGCATCCTATAAGAACTAAGCTAGTCGTGAATAATCAGATTTTGGATCAGGTTAGTCATTTTAATTACCTGGGTTGTAATATCTCATATGGATCTGACATTGATTGGGATAGTTAGCTAACAAAATTTAGACGCATCTGTGGAACGATTCATAAGTACCTGAAAAATAAAACACGGAAGGATACTCGAATGAAATTTTATAAAACTGCGGCTGTCCGCACATTCCTGTATGCTAGTGAGACATCGACGTTTGGTACGTGCAGAGGATTCAGGCAGCCGAAATTAAATTTCTAAGAGAGACGCAAGGTTATTCTCTCTTGGATCGGAGAAGGAACGAGGATATTAGACGCGATTTAAACATTGTATCATTACACCAGAAGACTGAAGACCACAGAAGGAAATGGTGTGAACACTTGAATCGCATGCCTGATATCCGTCTACCTGTGGCTGGCTTGGATTATCATCCTACTAGGAAGAGAGATGTCGGTAGACCGAGGAGGAGATGGGTTCTGGAACAGGTCTAAGGCCTAGTCCTTGAAGTGGTGATGATGATGAAAACGAAAATGGGAAGGACGCGTCCCCGCTGTGGCGCTAATGTTTAGCATATGTGTACATACATATGTACATACATTACATATGTGCGTGTGTATGCGTCCGCGCCCGCGCGCGCAATTATTTGTAAAAATCACAATTAATTGTTAACAATTGCTCAGTACTAAAGACTGTACCAACAACTTTGAAGAATACATTTTTATTTATGAAAAATTTTAACTAAAAGTTTAATTTTCCGTAAATTCTTTTGGAATTATATTAGTCATCGTCTGATTTAACCATAGACTTAAGATGGCATTTACATTCACATGTAGACTTTATGTGCTGTGAGCAGGAACATAAATCAAAAACAGAAAAACAATATAGATGTTATAATAATACAAGTGGATTATATGTCTGTTGACATGTAGACAAATGGAGCACTCTGAAAAACAGCAAAACAACAGAGAACTATAGTCTACGAAAGAAGACTATAAATGAGATAGTTATATCGCGAGGATTTCTGTAATACCTGAAATATTGAAATGTTTGAAAACTGGAAAAACCACCTTAGTATAAATTCCATTATATCAAAACAAGTAATGAAATAACAAAAGCAAAAATAATACTTCTGGATAATACATAAACATAGGGTACAATAAAATATGCATATTCGTCATAAATAGAGGCGAACAAAACATTTTCATAGACACAGGCAGTAACTAGTTTTATAAATAAAATTTTACAGCCCAAATTAACTTTGCCTAAAAATGTAAATGACTAAATTCGAAAAATATACGATTCCGACATTCTACAGTAAATTCAAAAATAACGATTCCGCAAGTAATATATAATTAAAAGTGAATTCTTAGAGTAAATAGATATAGTCGGACATGATTACAAACATTCGTACAGGCCTACACAAATTGGAGCGTATGCATTTACGGAAAGATAAGGTTACATAATAACTCTTTGCTGCCAAAGAGAAATTAGATGCAAATAGAGAAAGCTGGAAACAACACATTAGCAGAATGGGCAGTTACAGATTCTCCAAGATAGTCTTATTGTATCAGCGGAAAGGGAAGAGAAGCCTGGGAAGACCGAAGAAGAGATGGTCCGGCCAGTTTGGAGCCGGAACAGACTAAACAGTCTAAGCCGTGAAGAAGAAGAAGAAAATATCGACGAAACGATAGTCATTATAAAATTAATGATACTAATTAAGATACGATTAGATACAATAGAATTAATAACATTTTCGTACAATACGGATAAATGCTTCATGTAGCTAGAAGCACAGTAATGGTTAGTGTATTCTCAAATTATCTGAAGAGAAAATTATCTCACAAGAGTTAATGTTGCTAATAAAAACTTATGGGAGAGCTGAGAGAACTTTATGTATAAACTTCATTTAAATTACGGTGCACTTCACATTACATCTGGCAACTAAGATTGTATTATGTATCTTATCTTTCAGTAAATGCATGCACGGCGGCACCCGGGTTTGTGTATATGAATGTTTGTAGCTGTGTGCATTCTGAAATGCAATCAGAATTGAATCACTTGCATGTGCCTTGCTAAAAGCGTATATTTTTTGAAGTTAATAATTTAGACCATTAGACAAAATTAATCTCAACTATAATATTTAAGGTATTTTTTCCTGTATCTAGGACAGCGGTTTGTATCCTCTCGGTGTTTATGCGCGTATGTACAGAAATCAACGGTATAGCGTTATATAAGAGTTCCTTTTGTCGGTGTAGGAAGGTGCGTGCCAATTGTGGCTCGTCAGTTAAGAGACTGGAGGGCGCGGCTACTTAGGCTTCTCAATTATTTTTCAATATTCAATTTAACGCATGGCCGAGATTTTTAGCTTCTGATCCAATCATTTTGTATGCATCTTTGGAATGAAGTTTCTTTTCAAAATATGGTTTCCACTTTTCTTAATTTATGTTTTTACCATCTGAATTTAGGAGTCGGACCAACTACTCATTCCAATTCATGTTTTTGATCAAGAGTTAATCTTAAAAGGTTATAGTCTTAACCGCCTGCAATAAATTATTCACTTCAAATAAAATATTAAAACACAGCCGCATAAGTAAACTCTTTATTATTTGCCCAAATTATCCCAAATGGGGCTACAAAAGAAACTTTAATTCTAAACTCTAAACACTAATAAAAGGAGACATTCCACATTCCTTCCACTCCATCAATCAGATTGACAATGATCCTCTAGTCCCACTGAATGAATCACGTTAGTGTCTGTCTTATCCATAATTGGCGGTTGCAAACGCGCTGATTATTAATGGGTATGCTACTAAATGTTTACGAGCTGATTCTATCTTCGGTGAGGATACAACAGACATGGAGCATTGGCGCTTCTGAATCAGAGCCGAGATGCATAACGATTCAAAAATATTCCCGGCTTATAACTAAACCGGAAACATTTTCTGATTGAAAGTATTACGGCAAGCTACAACTTTCCAGGTTAGTAAAAATTGATTATTTAATTTTATGATTTAAACTGATGGGGGCTCGCGCCCTTAGTACGTACCGAACTCGCTGCGAGTGTCGAGTCAGCCAGAAACTCTGGGTGTGCAAAACGTTTCTATTATTGAAGTGAAACTTCTTTTGGCACTGTAGGAAAAATTTTCGTTACGTGTTACGCGTTACGCGTTATGCGTTATATGCATGAAACTTCTTTGGGCACGGTAAGAACAATGTTTGTTACGCGTTACGCGTTATGCGTTATGCGTCATATGCATGCATGTGTGTGTATATGTGTTTAGTAGTATACCAAAACGAGGAAATGTACAGTTATATATAATTATTGTTACGAATATTTAAGTTAACGATATGTAAAAAATAATCTACCTAGTCCTACATAATTTAATGACATATACGTTAAAAATTGTTTATGAATACGATCGACGTCATTCTCAATCATTATTATACGTTGCTTTATCACGTGTGATGAGTATTGAAGGATTACATATTACGACACAGAACAACGAGAAGATATTCTACCATGGCCGAAGACGATCATCATCAACAATTGATTTGCAAGAGGAATTTAAACGACTTTCACTAAACAAACTAGAAACTATAAATGAAAATTTAGTTAATTTCATCAATAACAGAAAAGGTTTATCAGTATTCACTTTTAATTGCCAAAGTCTTACAGCTCATGCTGTTGATCTAAAAGATATAGTTGTGAAAAATTCAAATGTCATAGTTTTATCAGAAACTTGGCTGGCCAATGAAGATGACGTATCTGTTCTTAATTTCAACTGCATTGTGAAATATAAACGACCAAATATTAGAGCGGGAGGTGTCGGGATATTTCAAAGTTCTGACGATATTATTAACATTATAACTCCATCCATGGATTTTTCCGTTACTCAATCTGATGTCTATGGTTCAATGGCATCTACAGTTGGCGATTTGTGTATGGCTGAATGTAAAATGGAAAATGGGCAAAAAGTTGTGATTGTAGCAGTGTATATTTCTCCTAATAAAACATTACATGATATTATTGATTTTCTCCATCGTTCATTATTATCGTATACATCACAAGGTGCCGCCGTACTTCGTAAAGATTATCATAAAATACCTATGATTTTAAGTGGAGATTTCAATGTCAATTTTGCATTAGACAAATCTATAAAACTGGTTCAACTTTTAAAAGATAATTTAAACCTGTCTATACAAAATGATAAAAAAATATCTACGACAAAATCGATTACGACAATTGATGCAGTATTCACAAGGTTTCTGGATAATATTGAATGTAAAACATACATTTCTTATTTTAGTTACCATAAACCTTTGGTTACAAAAGTGTATGATGAAATATCACTAAATATTAACGAAATAGATGAATAATAATAATAATAATAATAATAATTTCTGTAAATGTATATAATAAAATATTTTTAATTTACTAAAAATGAAAATTTTCTTATACTGATACCTCTTCCATCCTATTAAATTTTAAGTATACAATTAAAAATAATAATAATAATAATGGATAAACAAAAAATAATGGATATAACCCAAAGAAGTTTCACTTCTTCAGCGTGTACACACTTACTGATACACGCACCCAAACTTTTTTTTAAATTCAGTTATTTACTGTTTGCTTTCTTTGTTTAACATTTGTTTGTTAGATTACGGGTTTTATTATATATAAATCATTGTTTATATCAACTGTTTTATAACGTTACCTTTGATCTCTGGAAAGAAACAGCAGTGCTTAAAAATTCATAGAAACGCCGCTTTAAAGAAGCTTCTATTAGTAGATGTTAGAAGTGGGATGTTAGTAGTGAAAATTTTACGAAATTTGAAAGTAGACGATAACATATCAAAAACAACAATGAAATAATTTTAACAGTTACTTCCGAAACTCGATAAGTTGGCGCGTTAAAATTATTGTAAAATCTGGTTGTAGTTAATCCTTAGACGGTGGTCAGAATCAAAAGTGCTACTCCTCCACATTCATTTTTATGTTTTTTATATTGTATTTTTATTACAGAAAAATACTTCAAGTTTAAACTTGAAAAAATTGATAATTCGAACTATCTATGGCTGCTTTTAATAGGGATCACCGACTGTCTACAGTACTCCGGATTTCAAGTAGACCTACTGAACCTGTCACATTTTGCGTTTATTTAACTTTATTGATACTGTTTACATAGTGGGAAAGTTATTAAACCAAGCATTGCAGGAGACCGAGGCAGTGTGTGAATGTAACTTAATCTGTAGTGAGGAATAGGCCTATAGGTACTAACTTTCTTATCGTCTCTTTAGTAGTATCCAAAATTACTAAAGTGCATATTAATGTGGTAATTAAATTAGCAGATCATTTAAGAAAAATTATGATAAATGTACAACGTGATTTTAGGATAACTAGAGTGTATCGACAAAACTACACAAGTTTGTCTTCAACAGAACAGACACACGTTGTTTGGAGACACGGTGTCACATGTCAGAAAGGAAATGAGGCTCAAGGGAAATATGATTGCAAGATTGGCAAAACTGCAAACCTATACGTGAGGTATGTAGGGGTAACGTAACAGGAAACAAGGGTAAACCCAGACATTTGTCAAACGGTTTCAACACCGTAGTACGAAAGTATTTTATTCACTACAAGGTTTCCTATGAATAAGAAATGTATTTAAAATATGTTGTGTATGTATGTTTAAGGTATGGATTGCTAAGATATACGTACCTTAAAATATCTCTGTATAACGTGTACCATATAGAAAAATAGTCACACACAAATTTAGTTCGATAAATGGGATAAAATATGATATGAGGAAGCTGTGCATTCTAAATTGGATGAGGCCAAAGCATTATTATATTGAACGTATTGCATGTGGAGCACGAAAAGTAATATAATTGGCAACCCAAAATGAAAAAAAATATAAACTAATGATAATCAATAGTAATAATAATAATAATAATAATAATAATAATAATAATAATAATAATAATAATAATAATTTACGAGTGAGACTGGAATACTAATGTTTGCCGCAAGAGGGTCCGCACTCCTACGGTGTGTGCGTGTGTGTGGGAATCGTACCACCAAAACCACAAACCCTTTTGCCCACGGCATGGATCCACCTCGGGACTCAGCTTTCAGAATACTTCAGGGTGGTGTCATTTGTCATCTGTTTTAAACCTTCAGCGGGTCCACGTCACTTGTTTTCTGGGATTATGTCAGCGGGCCTAGCCGCAAGATCATTTTCTTATTTCTTGTTTTTGCTTAGTACCTTCGCTATGGAGGCTGCTACCTGATCCCTACGGTGGTATTCGCTCTTCAGCAGTAGTCCTGTTCCACTACATTTTCCAGGGTTTGCGTCTCCGTTTTCCATCTGTCACAGGTAAAAACATGTGGTTCACATCGTCTACTTCCTGTTTGCAGAAAATGCAGTCTGCTCTGTCTACTTTCCCCATCCGATATAGGTAAGCCCGGACTCACATCTGATATGTCAGCCCTAGGGCTCACATCTGACCGTTATCCTTCTATATTGTATTGTCCAAATCTGTCTTCTTCGCCCAAAGAATCTTTTCTGCGAAGCATGCCACACGGTTCCAGGCGTCCTCCCCTTGAAGGATCACTTCAACGATGTTATAAAGGGAGATCTGCTGCCTAATATCATCTTGCAACGATCTCCTATGTTGCTCCCATCTGTCGCAGACGAAGAGTGTATGGCTGGCATCATCCGCAGCTCCCGGGCAGTACGGTACTCTGGTGACTCGATCTTTCCAACTTTCTTCAGGTAAGATCGAAAATATCAGTGTTCACTCCGAAGTAACTGGGTGAGGTAATAGTCGATCTCCCCATGCTTCCACTCCGTCCACGGCTGCACCTGCTTGATGAGCCTTCTTGTCCAGCAACATTGCTCTTCTTGCTCCCAAGCTCTCTGCCAGTTCTCCAGCGTCTGGCGTCGAGCATCTTGGTGTGCAGCTTCACTACCTACCTCCTTCTTTCTCTAAAAGACGATCTTAAGTCCCTTGGCGAGGAGGTCAATCGGCAAAGACCAAGACAGCCGGCTCGGAAATCATGCGGTAGACAACTCGAAGAGCAAGTAGTTTTACACCTGGGCTAGATTCTTCTTCTAAATCTGACGATTCAGGGAGTCTGCAACTCACTTGCGCTCTATACAGTAGGACTGACTGGACAGCTGCCATCAAAAGTCTTCTAGTTGACTTCGGGCCGCCGATGTTAGCCATGAGCCGACCAAGCGCCATCATTTCCTTTGCCGCTTTGTCCAAAGTACGCTCTATCTGCTCAAAAAAGCTCAACTTGGAGTCGATCATCACTTGCTGGCTTTGATTCGACCACTTCGTCTCCGACTCGTACCGGGATTACAGTGAGTCACTCTTCTTGGTCAATAGCACGATTTTCGTCTTGTTGAGGAAACAATATAAACACATTTTGGATATCATTGAATTCTAATAATGGTAAGTCGGATTTCGAGAAGGTGACTCTAAAAATGAATGACAATAAAATAAACAAGTTATTGTGACATACCATTTAACAGTCCAAAGATTTAAAGTATACTGTAGTCTAACACAATGTCCAAAGCCATCGTTGCGTACTTCAGCAAATCGGTATGGTTCATTTAGGGTAGAAACAACGTACACTTAAAAAAATTAAGAATTTACTGCATCTATCAGTAGCAGGACAAGTTACAGGACGATATAATTGTCTACACAAAGCCAAAGAACTCACATAATATGGTCTGAAAATCATTATTGATGAGGCGTCCGATAGCCGCCAAAGGATGGTTACTTGATTAAAAATCTATTAATAGCATACTTTATTCGCATTACTAATTGTCGTAGGTTGTATACAAATATTGAGAAGGTATAAACAGGCAAAAATATTTAACATATGTTAATGAAATAGATAAATGTTTAAAACATAAATCATGTTTATGGAAACGTTTACATATCGCCATGGATATGCTAAATGCGTATACAACGCATACAAATCTTAAGTAATCTAAAACGTACCGTTATATTTCGAATAATTACAGTTTTACGGATTCAGGTGAATATTCTGAGAATAAAGTGCTAATATCAAAATAACTTCAAAACTGTCCAATTGCCACTCGGAGCGTTTCAGATTTAAGTCGGAATTTTTAACTACGGTGAGCCGCCATCATTTAAAATAGCACCCATAAAGTTAAACAAAAAGTACTTTGCAATCAGCGGACTTCAAAATGGATATTTATGCAGAAACCTTGTCAAAAAATAGCACATGTTACACTATATGTTTTTTACTGGTGCGGTCGTGAAAGTAACATGCTTCTTACTTTTTGTGCCATTAGTGAAGACAAATCTTGACGTAGGAAACCAATTACTGCTGACGCGTAGTCAGCTTTCGATTATGGAGAGCTCTGTGTCAGCAGTAGAGTGCTTGGCCACGAAGTCGTTCATTAAAAATTAAATTATTTACGTTATACCTTTATCGTTTGAAATATTTAAAACTAAAAATTCTTCGTTGAAGCTACTGATCGTCAACTTGGTTAATTACTATTATAACATCCGTGATGAGGCAAGTGGATGAATAAAACTCTACTTTCTATAGTTTAACCTGAGTATTGTGTCATGTTGAGCCGCTTAAATAGCGGAACATTTCATAACAACGGTCTTCTGATCGTCGTATGGTTCAGTGGAAAACAAAAATACAAGACACCAATTAGGTCACTAATCAACAGCTTTAATTATCACAATTAAAAAGTTTGTAATCAACAAGATAGTCTCTTACAACAAATAAAAATAAAAATTGTTCACACGCAATAATGATGTCGACGAGTATAAAACAGAATTATATTACAATTGTCCCGCGCAAATATAAAACACATAACACTTTGCCACAATAGTTCGAACCGCACTGAAATAAATCGCAACTCAAACTGAACTAAGAGCCGCTGAAGTCTTGTATTTATACCTCGCTGAGATATCTAGAACAATCCATAGTACGCATCAAGAACGTTGCTAGAAAGTACCAGAAGGTAATTGATTGCGACCTTGACACAGTGCGCGGGGCCGGCGAATTTGGAACAGTCTGGCTAATGCATGTTGAGATCACATACGCACACACATTACAGCCGTATTTCACTGGAATAGCCGAGAATGTTCTCTAATGATGTAAAACTTTTCCGCATTACTTAACAATATGCCGCAGTCATATGCCTTGCTTTTTGGATTTTTAGTTTGTTATCATAAACCAGATCTAACAAGCGGTGTCAACTGTCCTGCTCTGTTACGTCTCTTTAATTGCAACTCAACTAACACAGCAGATTCTACCAAAATATATAGCCTTTTAGTATAAACCGATTCTAAATTCAATATTAAAGTTGACATCGAAACCTTTGATGGGACTGTATTTTATAACTGTCGCAGGTTTGTTTCTAGAGTTTCGTTGAGTGTTTCCTAAACATTACTTTATATCGGCTTAATTTTTATATTCTTTATGTTTACATTATTTAAATGATTTAGAAGTCAATTCACACAATTCACAAAGATATTTAAAAATTAATCAGATGTAACCTATAAAAAAATGGTGATAGAAGAAATTGAAGCACTGTTGTTTGAATTATTCAAGCTTTATGGTATTTGCAATTTTTAATCACAGAATTTATTGGTAAGAATAAGTTATTATGTAATAACTATTTCAGCCATCATAAACTTCTAAATAAAATCAACACTTTAAACCTCGCTACTCATCAACATGACGTGACTATGACGCCCCAAGATTGGAAGTGAGCAAAAACAAGAGAACATGAGCCTATCAAAATGTCTTGATATGTTAATAACTTATTACTACCGGAGTAACACGCTGAAAGAATATATTATTTTTAATTTAATTCAATTTTTATTATCAAGATTTAAATTAAGAGCATTATAGGAGCTATTCCTTTAAGGGATCACTTAGCCGTCTAAAAGGGAAATTAACAGTGCACGTAGGGTGTATTGAACTTCAGTGCCCTAAATTTAAACTGAACACTACGTATTTCAGTGTTTTGGACGGTTTTTATTTTTAATATTAATCTTATGACTTATAATTGTTATTTTTTATACATTTTTCTTTTTTTTTCTGATAGACTTAGTTTCACAGGCGCGTGATAATGATCAATTTTCTTAATCGCAGATATTGAGATAACAGATTAGTAATATAACAGGTCTTAAAAATATGTCAGTTCTGCAGCAAGTACCTTTGTCTAGATAAATCTTCTACATAACACAGATTTCATGTCGCAGCACAATACAGATAAAAGAATCGATGCTATCAATGTCACAAACAATTTCATTTTTTAAAAATTGTATTCATACTTTTACTTAATAATAATGGAACATCATTTTTAATTTTGTTTAGACTTTAAATTACGTGCCACATGTGCAGATCTTCTAAAGTTAATTGTAGTCTAATCCTTTGTGTAAAATCAAGTGTAGTCTTAGACAAGATTAAATATATACTCATACCTGTTTTCAAGCAAATATCGGTGTGGAGAACCATACATTGGAGACATCGATGTTCTAAGATTTATATTCCGATCCCCATCATTAATGATACTAACACTTTCATAGAGTAATAGTTTAATCATATGTAATTGCTAAGGTATCTTATCCTTCAAAATAAAATAATCGTACTTTAATTGATATCAGTAAAGTAATTTTAAAGAATCACCCCTTCCCCTTCAACTACCCTCTCCATTTATAGATGCAGTGGATTAATATGACTTTTTTTCGGGGCAATTATTTATCAAAATTAAGTACTTTACTATTGTTAGAACACAAAACAATGCAGGTAAACTACCCCTCCCCTTTAACCGAACAACCCATTTTTTATATTTACACTTTTATTGAGTAATAGTTTCATTATATGTAATTACAGAGGTAGCTTATCCTTCAAAATGAAGTAGTTTATTCGACATCAGAAAGGTAGTTTTCGAAAAATTACCCTCACCCCTTCAACTTCCCTTTCCATTTATAGATATTTCATCTATCTTTCTACAGTGGATTATTACGACCTTCTTTTTAGGATCAAAATTAAGTACTTTACTCTTGTTAAAACGTAAAACGTTGCAGGTAAACTACCTCTCCCCCTTAACCGATCTTCACCAAAATCAATAGGCATTGAATCCTCTACAACTCGAAAACATCCATAAAATTATTGGATTTTGTTTGAATTTGCGGCAGTTATAGTTCACCATTAAAAAAATTCTACATACAGACACACAGGCGCACAGACAGACACAAATACAGACACTTTTCGGAAAATTACTTTTCTTCATGTTTTGAGGGTAGTAGAATCAGAATGAACCCTTATCTCAAACACGATTTTTTTCGCTATCACCATAATTTCAATTCCTTACGGATTATGGAAGTAATAAAAATAAAAATAAAACGCATAGGCGACCTTTCGTTTAAATTTACGTCTCCGTCTTTTAAAAACATGTTCTTCATCCCAACTTTGAGTATACAGACTCGTTTATGAGATAATTAAAATCAGCTTTCTGTACATAACAACATTAGTCAATTAAACTAGTACTCGATGACTGTTTCTTACCCATTAATCTTTTTATACTAAAACATTTTTTCTAGTGCATTCTTATACGTTAAGTTGAAAAACAAATACGTTAAGTTGACTTCAGTTCACGTGTAACATTGTTTACGTCATAAAAATCAAGGTGTTCGTGTAATTATTACTGACCCTCCGTGTTGTAATTTTTTCAACGTGTATGTTGTGTGTATTCATAATTTTATATTTCTTTATAACAGAGAAATATTTATTTTAAATAACGATTTTGTACACTTAGAGTTAGAGGAAAAACATAATTGTTTGTGGATAAGAACAGTAAAAAATATTTATTTGAAACCATGGAATTATTATTTCAGATTAGTATTAATGTGGGACTCATCAGTGTTTACGTTAAAATAATTAGACTACCATTTTTCTAATGTTATTAACATTTTTATGTCAATATTTATTAACTTGTATCAAAAATATAGTTGTTTAGAAGTTGATATTTGAGGTGAAAGTTTTGTCACCAAAGTCGGTAAAGCAATCCCTAGTTTTGTTAAACACTTTTATCCAAAACATTTAAGTAATAAATTTTCAACACAACACAATACACTATGCCACTTCGCAGTATTTAAAACAAACAGTTCCAATCTCCAACGTTAGTAAGTTTACGAAACCACAGTTAAATAAGAAACACTTACACAAATCAAATTAATTACAACTTATAATTATATCGATATAAAAAAACTGGTAGATAAAGTCAGGAAATATACTTTAATGTGTTGTTTGCGGGCCATTTCGCACCACATCGGTGCCTTCGGTATCTGATAATCATCGACACTTCCTGCGTCGCCGTGATTATTGTTCTAGACAATACACTTATTTGTGTGCAACTAAAGTACTAAAGTCTAGATTTTCTAGTTTTAAGAGTTGAAAATAATTAGCGTATGTTGTAAATTTTAAAGAACAAACAAGTAAGGAAATAAAGTTGTGTGTTACATTTGTGTGTTATGTCAGGATATAAATTAGTGTGTGTTTATGTCAGGATATAAATTAGTTACAGAGTTTCAGTTGCTATAAAAAATACATTCCTCTTATTGAAAATAAGGTATGACAGTAGACGTCATATGGCAGTATGTGAACTACTTTAATGGTGATAAGCAACAAGGTTGAGATAGCGGAGTTGTTCAATCGGTATTATATTGACGTAGCTTATAAACTCAGTGAAACGGCGTCTGAGCCAACCGGTGTTCCTTCCCCCAGTATTTATCAGCAGACTGCTAGCACGGAAAACTCTTTGTTCATTTCTCCAGTTACTGCTAATGAAAGTGACAAAATTGTTTTAAGTTTTAAGCATCGATAAGCTCCTGTTATGATAATATTAGTTTAGATGCACTAAAATGCATATGCCTGAAATATATTGTGAAAGTCCACTAGGTTAACCTCACATTTTTGACAAGAAATTTCCCTAGAGGTTTAAAAAATCTGTTGTAATACCCAAACCCAAGACGACAAAAGCCATCAGTTATCAGAATTCATACCAATTTCATCAATCTCGGTGTTGCTAAGCTACTTGAAAAAGGTATGAAAAATAGGCAAGTTACATTTTTGGAATCCTAAAATATACTTACTGACAAACAGTTTAGTTTTGTCAGTTTAGGTTTACCACTGAATCTAGGTTTAGTAATGTACACTATTACAATTTATAATAAAAGCTTACTTGGCCATTAATGATAGCCAATTAGCATGTGGGCTTTTCTTAGATTTTTGTAAAGCCTTTGATGTAGATTAACAAGTTTTATAAAAAAAGTAAATTATTACTAAATACGGGGAGTTTTCATGATTATTATTGGTTTTCGTCTTATCTCTTAAAGAGGAAACAATATCTGAGGACTGAAAATGTTTTCAGTGGTGAACGAGAAGTGAGAAGGGGTGTGCCCCACGGTTCAGTCGTTGAACCGGAAAATATTGTTAAAAACATTTATTCTGCTTTAGTTCATTCAAAATTAACATATGGAATTGATTTTTGGGGCGGGACGTACGTATCATATTTGATTCCTTTGTGTGTGCTATATTTATGAGTATATGTAGATTTAGCTGTAATGTGAAAGTATTTACGATTTATTTATTACTAAAATTTGTTAACAATTATCATAACAATTTTGTTCATTTTTCAAAGAAACAAAATCAATATTTCCATATTTAGTTTTGAAGATTCCATATTTATTACTGAAAATTGTCATAACTTCCAATTTAATTATTTTATATTATTAATAATTGTTAATACTATATCTTAGTTGTAATCACTGATGTGAATTAACGTTAAAGAAGGATTGTTTCAGTTGGGATTAATATGGAAATGTTTGGGATCTATTTTCTAGTATACATTAATAGTTAGTATAGTCTGTATAAGGTTTAGTGACTGAACAATAAATATGTGACAAAAGTGTTCTCGATAAGACTAATTGGACCTATGAGAGATTGTTTTTTGTTGAATTAAATATATAGCAAGGACGTTAATAAACCTTAACTTGTCACTGCTCACAGTACGTGGTGAGCAGTAATTCCTAGTGCTGTGAATGTAATGAACATTGTAAACTTTAATAATGGAAATAAAGATACTATTATACTTTGGAGTTAAAAACATTCCAAATTTCTAATCGTCGAAGGATTTAGTATTTGATAACAGACTAGGAATTGTTTATTTGTAATTAACTCTTGACGTTTCTAGGAAGATTTGTATATTACATATATGCTATCAAAAAAAAAATTGTATTTTGTTCATTTTTATCTCTGTGTTTACATATGACTCACGTTTCACAGAATCAATCTGTGTCATCAGCGGTGTCTAATAGTGTTTGATTTTAAAATTTGTAACTGTAGTTCGTATAGAAACCTCTGATGATACAGACTGACTTTCTGAAACCTGCAACATACGTAAATACAGAGATAAAAAGTAGGCAACATGTACTTGCATATTTGATAAACACACACATACACACACACACACACACACGCACACAAGATTCGAAATCGTATAAATAAATTTACAATATACCCCTAATCGTTCTACTATTAGGCGTGTGATAAATATCACTCACTTAGTATTTTATTTCAGTTTTACCGACTGGTTCGTAGCATTGTTTAGTAACGTATGTACTTATTTAAGCATTACACTTATTAATTTAAAAATACAATGTAATCCAAAATTATGTGATACATAATTTATTGTTACATACAACTAATAACTGTGTGCCGAGGCACATTTTAAATTGGAAGACCTCGGCCTGAATTTAATTTAAACCGCCGCCACCGCGAGTCGTTTTTAAATTTGTCAGTGCGCTACGCTTGTTGGATCGTGGTTCAAGGTCGCCGTGGCAGCGACGCTGACTATCGATATTACGTGCAACGAAGAAATTTAGTAAACTATATCAGCTGTTTACAGTGACCTTGCAATTCGCTACGGTTAGCTGTGCTCTGGGCACAGGTGTTTCCTTCTCATTTCTACCCCATTCTTGCTGATGTGAACAACTGGTCCGGCGGTGATGTTAACTATCTTTTACATGCATTCGTGACGTGCTAAAGCGTCTCAGGTAATTATCTTATATAACAATTATTCAATAAAGAAGCGGCATGTGTTTAATTAAATAGGGAATGTTACGTTTGTAATTTAATTGTGTGTTTGTTAAGCGTGGATGTGTGTTACTTCCGGCAGAGATGTGAGCACGTGCTAATAAAGTTTGAGTATTTCATAACTTAAAAGATTTAAAGTGAATTAATAACCCACAAGGTAACTAGTACAATAGAACACTAAGGTCAGACCAGACAAATCATTGTAAACATAATTTAATGTAGACGTTCTGATTACTTACATGTATTGACAGAAACTGTAATGGTAAACTCACAAGATCATTCTTGATATTGAACCATATTGCCGGCAACTAAAAGTCAATTTGTGTAATTGGTGATCGGTGTGCGTGAGTGGTAAAAGGGATTGTGAGACGAGAAATATATAGGGGTTGATGAAGTTCTGATAGCATATTACAATTATCATTTATTATTAGGGTCCTCGCTCACTAGCCGAGAGTGACGGAGTCCGATGTGGAAAACTAGATCTTCTCCACCGGCAGAGCAACACATCTAGCTCCATCGCCGTCGGGCCGACAGAGAAATGGATGATTTCAGACCAAATTCACATCAACCCAGCTCAAGAGGACTTCTGCAACACAGTTCAACACCCTCGCTTTGCGTACATCATCTACCTCTGATCACAGGTGGGATCAAACTAGTTACTTATTTAAAACACAACTTAGAGACAGCAATGGACACCCGAGATGTTAAAAAGAGACATTTTGTTAGACGAACTCGCCGCATGCGAATCAATTATTCATGTTGTTGATTGTTGACTTTATAATTCATTTAATTTGCATTGTATCGGTACTTAATCTAAATTCCAATTGAATACAAGTATATTGCCGTCTAAAAAAGCGTGTTCACACCTCAATAGTTAAAACTTAATTAGAGAACGTCTTGCACAGGCAATTCTGGCTCTGCCATTATGCAGTGGGTTGTAGTCATACTACTCTAGTAGATTCTGTTTAAATGCAATTTATCATGAATATGTAAATGGATCCTTAATGTAATTGTTAAAAATATGTGTGGTAAATTGAGTAGTAATTGCAAGCTGTAATTAAAATTTGTGAAGGTGTCTTATTCATGCACTGTTAGAAATTATTGTATCAGCTGAGGTCATGTTCATGCAAGACTTACCTTGTTCTTTAATTTTAATGTTTTGTCTATATTGTACGAAAGGTCTATAACAATTTATTAATTTATTAACGCATGCATTTATGTATATAAATGTATGTATATATATATAAATACATATATAAATGTATTATATATATATATATATATATTTGATGATGTAACGAAATATTCAGAGCAACTAGTACTTATGAATTTTTTTATATAGCTTGGTGATGTAATGAAATAGCCAGAGCTACTATAACAATACTATTTAATTGTATAGCTGAATTATTTGAGCAGGTTGTTAATATAACTTCACATATATACTTATATATTTTGGTGATGCTGTGAAGTGCTGTAACTTATTATCGCACATGTAAAGATTTGCTTATGAAACACTAATAAAAACTGTTGATTTTGAAACCAACGTTTTAATTGGAAGTTCTGTCACCATGGGCCCCGCATATTTTATCTTCCGTCTAGACTAGTTTTAAAATTTAAGTGAAATTCACTACTCCTCGGTCTAGTTTTAAAATTTAAGTGACGCTCCTCAAAAAAAAGTCTACAAAATTTTCTACACAAAAATAAAAAGCGGGGGTGGCGTTTCAACTGTATTAAACGTATTTCACATATAACGTGATTTAAAACTATATCAATATTCTCTTAGCCAATTTAATGTTTATTTTTAACAATGATTACTAGTACGATTTGATCTTTCACAGGAAAACAGTCATCACAGACACAGTGTCGTAATAACACATGTGTAAGTTCCAGTCGCAGAGAAGGAAGTAATGAAAGGGATATTTAATTCGAACAATCGGTTATAAGCCTACTCATCCTATGCATGACGTAATGTAGGCCTACAAAATGTATTTTATTGCAAGCAAAGAGTTGGTATATGTTGCCTGATGTGTGTATTCTTACAATTGGAATTGAAAGACGTCTGCAGGGAACCTGAGTGAATCTTAATAAAACTGACAAGCTTAAGTGGAATACAGGCGAAACAGGAAGCGAGAATAGACATAGCTGGCTGTCACAGGGCATTTACGAAACTGCCTGCAATACAGAACACATGCAGACCTCCGCATGCAAGCTTAAACGTACGTATACACAAAACAAGCACAACATACATTTTGTACTGACAAAAACAAAACTGTTTTTAAGACAAGAATACAAATGATTTTTACGAAATCGTATACATTATTCTAGCAAAGTAGTATTATTTAATTATAGAATATTTCACGTCCTAGACACCGTCTCTTCCATAACAGTGTTGCTGACTATAACGGAAACCTTCTCTATATTCTAGCATGGTGAATTCTACAGTTTCTAATTCCTTGTTGTTTCTCGTCCACGACGTTTTCTTCTTACCGATTCCTTTTCGTCCGCTAATCTTACCTCACAAATACATCTCTGCAGCACTTGAATACGACTCTATACTCCTTTTCCAAACCGTGCAAATGTTTTTGAAATAACCTTCAGTAACTGCATAAATCTGTTACGAGCCGTCAGGTCTGTGACAGGAGTAAATCAACAATCATTAACCTAGTTCTAATTTGTACAATTCTCAATAAAAGATTCTGATAAATGCCCGTCCATTGTAATTTCAATAAATGTATAACTTTACTACATTAAGACTACATCTACTCTACTAAAAATTATATTTTGAACTTACTGGGTTATTTCAAACAAACAGTGCGCTCCTACATAACCTCAAACGTCAGTAATCACAATCTCAAAAGCCCCATGTTGTAAAAAATCACATCACTGCTTAAAACTGATAAAACGATTTAAAAGGAAATATAATACGGACTGACAGAAACAACAGGAGAAATACCTATTCGTGTGATTTTGTTTTTTACAAAGAAATATTATCTAAGGTAAAAATTTGTAAATAATTAATACCCTGAACGCTTCGCAGACCTTTCACGTGGTCTGACTGGTTGTTGGAACCGGAATATTTGTCTGGCCACTTGTAAGACGTTATAAAAATAGATTACAAAAAACATATATAAAATTCAGCTTTGATGCTATAACGTTAATAATACATTTATTTTAGCATTTTTAAATCGTCTGTCAGCAACTTGGAATCGAGAAAAGTGTCTGGAAATTGTCTTTTTAATTTATTATATTATAAAATTCAATACATAAAAAATCCAGACATACTGCTATAGGGTTTCATTTATTTATTTTTTAATCCTTTAAGGCCTTGAAGGAGCTAGGGAAAGACCCCAAGTTTGCCGAGAACCTTCGGCCTATCAGCCTGCTGTCGTTCACATCGACAGTCTTCGAACGACTTTTATAGTCCAGCGGCGACTAGCGGATCACTTTCAACTATTCGACATTCTGGTCCCCGAGCAATTCGGTTTTCGAGGCGAGTACTCCTCGATGCATCAATTGATGCGCTTCGTGGAGACCATGGCCGAGGCTGGTTGCTCGCGAGAGCAGACCGTTACCGTTTCCCTTGATGTCGAGAAGGCGTTCGTTCGTGTTTGGCATCCAGGCCTACTTTACAAACTTACGGAGATTCTGCTTCCGGATTGCTACATTTATCTGATAGCTAGCTTTCTTCGGAACAGAACCTTTTGCGTGAGAGTTGGTAACACCCTTTCTTCGGCAAGGGCTATTACGGCTGGTGTACTATTGGGCCCCCTGCTTTTCACTGTGTACGTCAACGACGTGCCCAAGTTGCCTGGTACAAGGTTGGCCATGTTCGCTGACGACACGGCGGTGTATGCCGTCGATCGTCGAGCTGAAACGGCAGTTATCTGGCTCCAGGAACAATTGGACGAATACGTTGAGTGGGCAGAGAGATGGTGGGTTGCCAACAACGTGGCCAAGAGCACAGCCTTAGTCTTCTCCAGACGCTTAAGGCTCCCAGACAGACTATACGTAGGCGATACTCTGTTGCCCTGGTCTCGAGAGGTCAAGTACCTTGGGGTCCACCTTGACCGTCGTCTTACCTGGCGGACACACTCTGCACAAGTAGCCCGGAAGACCGCCAATTGCCTATATCAACTCCGTCCCGTGCTATGCAGCAATGCCATGACTCGCCGCCTAGGGAAACTTATCGTCTCCATCTATGTTGTGCCGATGGTTACCTACGCGATCCCCGTTTGGGGCTACTTGGCCAAGACCCATAAGCGAAAGCTTCAGTCTCTTCTTGACCGAGGATTGGGCTGGGCGTGCAAAGCCCACTATCTGACATCAAATAGTACCATCCGTGAAGCCCTGCGTGTCCGTTCCTTGAACGTCACTATACGGGCACTGTCCCGCAAATTCTATTACCGCTCCGCCCGATTCCAGGG
The DNA here is from genome assembly GCA_034769895.1 of Magicicada septendecula. NCBI lineage: Eukaryota > Metazoa > Arthropoda > Insecta > Hemiptera > Cicadidae > Magicicada > Magicicada septendecula. Next base: position 485,374,597 of record CM068367.1, on the reverse strand, counting down.
CAACCACCTCATTAGCGCCCTCGGTCGCTACCAGTCTGTGCCAGGAGAATCTTGGACCCGGCCTCGGCGTACTCTCACCCTCAGTTAACTGATAATTAATTGAAAACCCACGGCGAATAGTAGACCACACCCTAAATCCAGTCCTATCTATCGTCCCTGCGGCAGGAACTCTATTTGAAGCTCGGGACGCAGTATACGAGCGGGCGACGAGCATGCCCTTCGGTCCGCACAGCCCTCGAACTTGTGGCAAGGGAACCGGTAGCAAGCCGCCAGACACCCCACTCCGTTTGTAGCAAGTCATGTTGAATTTCTGTACAAAGTATCAAGCGTACTGAAATACCACAAGCATTTTCGTCGTCTACGTAAATTAACCTCTTGGTCTACAGGTTATTGTTATACTCGTTATCTGTGTGCTTTAAGCATTTAATTTCATAACTAGGTTTGTTTGATTTCTGGTTCCTTGTTAATTGGGACGTACAGTTACCAAGTAACTGAGAAGTACTTGCTAACTCACTTCTTACGAGTAACTGAGAAGTACAGTGCACATTAGCTTATGATATAAAAAAATTTTTCACGTATTTACAACATGGTGGTGATAAAGCTGCGATTTGTTGACCGTTGTGCTACGCAAATTTCATACGTAACATATTTTGACTCTGGTTATTATATAAAGGGTAGCCTATGTATAATCAGTTGTAACTGTTAAATGTTTCACGTAATTTGAATAAAAAACCTTCCGACATAGGTTCATTGTCCCTTTCATTTCAGTCAGTTAATTAATATTATATCTAGGATATTTGTGCAAAAACAAACCCAATATGTCGACACTGCTTCTCTTGCTTTGCTCTTCTTCTTGTGAGGATACGGTAAGGAGCTCCCACTTGCACACTTACCTGTCAATGTGCAACCCATAGTCTACAGAAGACATTGAATACATCACATATAATTCATACTTTCAACCCGCAAATTTATTTATGCTTTCAAATGATAACTAATTAACTCGCATAATGTGTAAAAATATTACAGACAATTTTGCGATCATATACAAAAATATACTTCGATTATTAAGAGTCAAAAGATTATGAAGAACGCAAACTACAATATGTAATGGTGGACGGTAATATGCGACTCTATTTTTTAGGGGTATGGTTGTGTGGTAATTTAAGTAATATGATCTGAAATTTTATCTGGAGAGTAACATTTGATGAAGCGTGTAAAGTCTTAAGTGGAATAACAATTGTTACCAGTTTACGAAAGGAACAATGTTAAATGGTAAACGCATAAAATATCATATGTCTTGCAATTATAATTAAAGTTTAAGACAGTAATTATTTTAACATTAATTTATGTAGTCATATAACTTGGAGAGCTGATAGCGAATTTAAAGTAATAGATTTATAATTGTTTGCACATATATTTTGCATGCGTTTTCCAAGAAAAAAAAAATCGGCTCTCAATTATACGAAAATACTTTTTGAAGGAATACGTTTGCTAAAACAAAATTTTTTAAGCTTACCGCAAACTTAAAAAAATATATTTTTAATTTACGTACTCTAAATGTGCTCTTTCTGTTATTCCAGGAAATTTAAGTGCACCAGTTGCTCAAAAACAAGAATTTGTTGTCACAAAACGTTAACCGTCATGTAGAATATGATTAAATAGTCTCCATACACTATATCCATAACCGGGAGCAGTTCGCATCCTCCTTATGCGCAAAGATTATCCGAATCGTGTCCCCCACATTTCGCGAGTTCAAGCTCGGAACACGTCATGATCATGAGAAACGGGCTTCCCCTCTCCGTTACACTGTATGTTCATCTCTAATCTCATGAATTATCAAAGAGATTTGAAAATGTATGGCAGTTTTGACATTCGCATGAAAATATTTTTCCTTTATTTGTCTGTAAAGGTCAACTAAAAATGTGTCATTTTGAAAATGCCATAGTTACATTTTTAATAGTGTCATATTTTGAAAATGCACTATTTCAGCTGAGAGTCATTTTGTAATAAAATAATACAATTTATTGGCTAGAAATAATTTTCACATATTTCATACAGTATGTGTATTACCCTTAAAACTTGTCTTCATACATATAGGCCTATATAAAAACATTTTATGTGAAGAATAATAAATCTTAAACAAAGCATTGTATTCAACCGCAGTGTACTTTAGGCAACCCATCTGTGAAATTTTTGAAGCATTCTTTGCAAAGAAGATGAGAAAAGACTTTATAATATCCCGTTGTCCTCAGGCAAATCTTTCTATGTTTTGGGGTGTTTGACATGTACAGCGCCTCGCCCCTTTCTCATTTTTGGAAGTGTATAGCAATTTCAATGAAGGAATAACTTTTGAAAACGTATAGATTTACTTCTCTATTTTTAATTACTGTTTAAAAATACTATTAGGACCAAATTAAGATGGAAAGAACGATGAATTTATGGAATTGAATTAACTAATGTAATGCAATGTAAAACCGTAATACAACCATCAAAGGTAAACGCTACGTTCAGTTTGTAAAGTAGGCCTTTACACCGGTCAGAAGCAGGTAATATAACGAGTGGTTCATCAAACAGATTTCATACTTGGTTTTTAAGTTTACTCATTCTCTAATCGAATTCAGTTGTGTGTTTGTATGTGTGTGTGTGTACAACTAAAATTTATTTTATATATATCTATGCATATTGTGCTACTATTGGTACTGCTGGTGACTCAAATTAAACAAAATGCTCAATTGTTAATTAGTTTTTATTTTAAAGCATGCACATTAGATTCTCAGTCTCAGGACATGTAGTATAGGACCTATATAATACAAACAAACAATTACTAAAATTTTATTAATTTTTATGTTTGTTTGAATTACTATTACTAACTATTAATTTACAATTATTAATGTTCAGTTTATTCAAAATATTTTAAAAATAACCAGGCAGAGCCGCCGTCTTAGCTACTTCAAACTCCCATCTATTTAATATAGCCGATGCCAACAACTAACGCTAACCTCACAATTCGTTTTAACTAAAGTTTAATCTTGAATGTTTATTTTATACTATTTAATTTTACGATTTACTATTTAAAGTTAGCATTATTAAAATTAAAAGCAACACCGTTAATGTTGCGCAATAATGTATACAGTTTAAATGTTTAGATTAGTTATGCAGACAAAATATCAGAGTCTAGGAAGAGTTGTGTTTGTAATGTAATTAAGGTTATATGGCTACCTTGGATGAATGTGTTTTACGAATATAACACTACTCTTTACCTGGTAAGTATTTTGTATATTTCGTAATATCACTAAGTTATTTATTTGTCACTAGGCTCTTCGTTGTACGTTGGAAGTTATAATTAATCTTGAAAATTATTTTCCTTGTATAATGTTAATAATATTGTTTTTGTAAATTATTTTCTTTTTATCTTTTAACCATTATGAGATCTATTATTCACTGTGACTTCTTATTTATTTCATACTACCTACTTGACTCTAACAATTAATTACTCTACCGCACCTGTTTGGCTTTAATATTAACTGATCAGATGCTTAAACAAGAGGGTTATCGTCTTTATCTAAAATGCACTATTCTTAAAAACCGCTTGGTTATTCGGCTTTTGATTTATTTGTATACTATAATGTTTTAAAATTCTTATTCTTGTCTGTAACATGGCTTTTTTGTGTTCACCACATTGTTTAAATACACTTATTTTTATCTAATTTACACTTTGTTGACATTTTACACTACTTCATATTTATAATATTCATTATAGTACCTAACTTGACATAATGCTTGTGATTCCTTGATCATGTCTACGTACGATTTTAATGTCTGTTTCTTACAAACTACTTCTACATTTTATATATTATGACTGAGTTTTGCTTATCTGCACTACTACATACACAATTTTAGGTTAACTATTTTCAGATTTTACATACATTACTCAATATTACATTTTAATTTTTGTTTTAAATCATTTGTCATACTTTCTAATTCTAATATAATTTGATATTTCACCTACTAAAACAGTGGTTCCCAACCGGTGGTACGCGGAGGGATCCAAGGTAGTACGCAAGAGGATCTAGCTAGCAAAAGTATTTACTTTGTGTTCAAAACAACAATAAATTTTCATCGGACATGATTTAAAACGATTACCCTTATAAAAACATAAAAAACCTAAACACTTTGCGGTAATGTTTCATTAGATTATTCATTAAAGTTTAGAGGTGGTGGTACTGGAAATGAACGCGGAAGACCAAAGTGGTACGCGGGTCTGAAAAGGTTGGGAACCACTGTACTAAAATATGGGTGAAAGCTTTCGTCCCTCTTTCTAACATAACCTTGTTACAGACTTTACAATTTTCAATTATTTTGACAAGATTTATTTATGTACTGTAAGAATTTACAGCAGTACAGTACACACACAACACATATAATTGTGTGTGAGATTAATATAGCCTATAATTATTGATATAAAACTGTAACTATAAAAGGTAAGAGAAAAAGTGTAAGGAAAATGTGCACACACACACACACACGCGCGCGCGCGCGCGCGCGCACATGTATATTGCGATGTGCAAGTCGCATAGAATAAGTAGTCGATAATTAGATAATGGAATGTTTCGGATTTATTAAAGAGTTTCCTTAATTTTAAAAATTTCACAAATATTTTACTATAGTTTATGATAGCACAAAAAAATTAATTGAAAGTTTCTGATACAAATAAAATAAATTAATAGTTCTGTTAAAGTAAAATTAATTACTGCTTCTGTTGCAAAATAAAATTAGTGAACAGTTTCTTCTGCTAAATAAAGTTAATTAACAATTTCTGTTGACCTATTCTTTACTTAAACTAATTCTTTTCTACACTATAATTACATAAATCTTAATTTCTACAGGTTTTTCTGTATCTTTTAGTTTATAATTGCTTCAATTGAGTTTATATAAATGGTTTTACTTTCATTGTTTGATGAACAATACGGTGTTGCTTCTCTTTTCCTCATAAGTGTCGATAGATGTTCCTTTCAGGTAGACGTTCAGGATTACTGCTGTTCCTGTTGTTCCTTCAGGATCTCCTCCTGCTTTCCAGCTCTCAGGGTCGTTTCCGGGTTGGGTTCTTCTACGAACAGAGTCGAATTACTAATTTATTAATGATTTGTATGTTCCGGCTAACTTGACATGTTCATAAATGCCTACGCTTGCAATCTTTAACTTTACCGTACTAGCACTCGAGATTAATTCAGTCGCACAATTTACTACATTTAAAATTCATAAACATAAATTATGTTGTAGGAGGTTCTTAGGTACACCCTTGAATCAAATTTGTATAGTGCCGACGTTTCGTCCTGTAATCCCGGAACCTTTTCAAAAAATTTTCCTTGAAAATGTCCTGCTTGAGTACATATGTCCGGTATTCAATCTAATTGAACAGCGCTTGTAAGGACTTGCAGTAGCCTCGTGTGAGTCGCGAGTCGCACTGACGAAGAGGCCACAGCAGTTTCTTAAAAGCGTTACGCGAAATACAAAATCAGTTGTTGATAATTGGTTTTATCGAATTAGTATTTTATACAGATGCGTTAATATATAAGTATTATATTATATTAGGCTATGTTTTGTATATTAAATATAATTTGGTAATATTTATCTGATCTGTTCTTCTGTGTTATATGTTATAAAAAAACGTTCATTTAGTGTTTTATTTTAGTTGTACGAGCTAATATGTCATCCATAGGCCTACTTATTACAAAATATTTATATGAAATTCAATGCAGCACAATATATTATTGTAGACACAGTTTAGTAGACAACACACGTATTGGCTACATTTAAAATTACAGAGTTTCATATTTAACATATTGTTACAACGGTCTAACTTGATCGTCGTATGGTACAGTGGAAAACAAAATACAAGAAAACAATTAAGTCACTAATCACCAGCTTTAATTATCACAAACAGTTTGTAATCAACAAGATAGTCTCTTACAACAAATCAAATAAAAATTGTTCACACGCAATGAAAATGTCAACTAATATAAAACACAATTGTATTAACACAATAATTCTTCACTTCGACAAACAGTCGATAACAAAAATCGCTCACGTAATTGAACTGACAACGCCAGAGGCTCTGCTTTTATAAGTCGCGCAGAGTTCTAGAATTAACGTTCCATCCTTAATTTGCACGCCACTTAATGCTGACGCTAATGCGTATCCCAAGTGGTCTCTTGATGAGTCTAGAACAAACTTGAACGCGGCCTTGACTAGGCACACCTGCCACACTGGGCGAGGGGAAGAGTGGAGAATGTTCTGGGTTGTTTGGTACGCTTCCCGTAACAATATAATTAACAGACTTTGTTTGGATTGTGAATTTGTTTCCGATCCAAAAATCAGTAAAAGCCTCAAAAGCGCTCATCGCAAGCGTTGAACTAGTGGACTGCAGCAAGTGGTTTCTATATTTGTGGAATTTATTTTTTATTGTTTGTAGATGTTTTTTCATGTAACATTTAATACCTTAATATAGAGACATGTTAACTTCTTCCCTTAACTGAGCTTTAAAATACATACATCTCGTTAGTCCAAAAAAATCGCTAATACAAAACAGTCGAATATTTGTTACTTGAACTACTGAACATGAACTGAATTATCAATTAAGTATACGTCAACATAATTGTAAAATTATAATACAATGTATAATAATATTTCGTTGTTCGTGTATCTACCTTAAACTTGAGAGACGGCATGAAACTGTATTTAAGTGTAAAAAGCACAACCTAGACTAGAGAGAGTATGAAAGAAAATATGTAGCTTAGGCAAACAGACAACCACGGACCACCGAGACAAAACGTAGATAAAGCGCGCACTTCAGGACCTCAGGTTTCAAGAGAAAAGTAAAATATTTTGTAAATGTATTTGTTACTATAAAGAATTTGCGCCCAGGCGACTTTTTGCTAATTTTTTGATTAGTCAGTCGCTTTCATTCTCATAAGCGCTATGTATAAACTACACTAGACAAATAAGTAAATATATATATATATATATATATATATGTAACGTAACAAAATTGTAGTTACATATTAATAATATCTAATACATTGAATAAGAATATACCACGAACATGTCTGAGCCAAAATGAGAAAAAATACCTAAAGTATTAAACCCAAGTGTGTATCCACATACAAGTAATGTCGAAGCAAACCAACGCAGGAGAAGGAAGAACTATAATGATAGCAGCATCAATGTAATAAGAAGAGGAGAGTATATAAAAAGCCAAACAAATACGTTAGCAACAAAGGCCCAATAGATCATACAAGTGAGGGAACAACACATAATATGAATACGACCAATAGATCATACAAGTGAGGGAACAACACAATATGAATACGACGAATAGATCATACAAGTGAGGAAACAACAAATACCCTATAAGTGAAGAACCATATATATATATGAAGAAGAAGAAACCTGAACACTAGAAGAGAAGAAGAGGAATGTATAATAAATAATGAAGAATATTTAACAAGGACAAGACAATAACATACCCAGTGTAAGGAATGCAATACGACCAGGAAGATAATAAGGCATGTGTGAGGAATGCCGGACTAGTGGATTATAATACCCTCCAACAAGGAAGAATATAATAAAGAAGAGATAACCGAGAATCAAGTGTTGACAACTTAATAAGTAGCCACAAACAATGATGGTGAGTGTCTTATATGAGTGCATCGATTCATAGTAAAATAACACAACCCCAAATAAACACCACAGACAATAAAAGTGTAATGTTTATGTAAAAGGAAGATAAAAAGTGTGAACAAGTAAAAATAGTGAACCCCAAATAAACGACACAAACATTTAGTGTATGTTTTATGAACCAAGATTACGACAAAATACAAAGATAGTAAGACCACAAATATACTGAGAATAAAGGGAGAAATAATTGCTCAATAACAACTGAAACTGAATACAAAATCCTTAGTAATATATGTGTTTAAGTATCAAAAGAGTAGAGAGTAAAAAACCAATATGTAATGTAATAATTAATGTATTGTAAATGAGACAATCTGCTATAGAGAGACAAGACAAGTTACCCAAGCCAAAATATAAGCACATAACATGTACAATTATAACAAGTAAGAATTATGTAATAATGTATGAACAAATAGTATAAAATGTGTATAAATTAGTGAGAATATTGTAATATACAATAGTAATAACATTTTCATAACAAAGTTATAATAATTAAGCAGAATGATGAACAGATTAGGATGTGTATTGTTGTCAAATCAGTAAGAGACACACAACCTCAACTGAGCAGGATCTACAACATAAAACCACAAGTAATAATTAGAAAATTGCAATTATAAGTAACTGTTCAAATCAACAACCAAAATAGGATAAATGAGTAACCTAATGAACCCAATATGAGTAAAGAAATACATCTACATAATCTATATTATTTAAACAAACAATAGCCAGATTAACAAACCACAAGATGGCCATCAAAGTTAGACTAATTACTCACTTAAACTTGATAAAAGAAAGGAAAGTAGGTTGACAGTAGCAACTAGAGTATTCAATACCTCTATGAGAACCTTTAGCAAACACTAAATACAGAAGTATATATGTAAACAATAATAAACAAGTATACATGACCCAGGAGGCTAGATGTAAAAAGCCATCTTACTGTAATTTAATGAATGTTGGACACAACAAAAAAGTGTTATACACTATAGACAAACTATGTACAAGGTCCAGGTACACTCTAATGGATTAAAACACATTCATTAAGTACAATTAATGATAAACTATGTATATAAAAATAACAAAATGATGACATGGTATGTTAAAGCCATCTAATATAGGTATATGAAAAGCAATAAGTGGAAACAAAGCTGCACTAAAGGTGTAAAAATAGTTGAGGTACAAACTAAACACATAAGAAATGTGTTAATATGAAAAAATGTACTAGAAATAAGAGATACAAATGCAAGGACATGTAGGGTTGATACGCCCAAAGAGCATTTGACAAAAGTGTAAATATTTTAATATCTAGAAATAATTATAAAGAGAAATGGACTCTAAACAGTTTAGAATAAGCATTAGAATAATAATATAGCATAATAAGGTGGAAAAGACTTAATTGTGATTAAGAACCACGAAAAGTGAATTATCAAAAGTGACATAGGTTAATTTTGAACGGATTTATAGCTTGTTTGAACTCTAAATAATGAGCCAAGCGTCCGCAAGACAATGATACCATTCACGTCTTAATTAGTAAAATATTAAGAAAGATATGAACAATTGAAGATTTTCTGTCAATTCCGAAAAGGATTGAACGCGTCATAGCATACTCTCGAACCCAAAGACTGATGCTAAGAAATTAAATTTTTAACTTTATTAAGCCATATGGTGTCGAGATTATCAATTTCTCAACCAATAGGAAGAGCTGATTTCGGGAGACGCCGACAGCAGCTTCGGAAGAAAGAATTAATTGTTCTTGGACCATCAGAGCGGACGGAACGTATGTTAGTCGGTGACCAGATTTTTAAATTAGTGCGCGTTCCCCCCAGTATAAACAAGTATTCTAACCTAACCACAGTGCATAACCATTACGTGTGAAAGTGCAACGAGTGATGTGATAAAATAATAACCATCGCCAGTGTATAATAAAGGCGATGATGAGTGGGAAACTAAGGGAGTACTTATTATTATTAACAATTTTTATAATGCAAATTTAATGTTTACCAACAAAATTTTCTCGTTGGTACTACTTTAACCAAGTACAACCATAATGGTTAAACTAGTTTATAAAAAGTTAATTAACCAGTATTGAAATAAAAGTTCTCAATCGTTTTAATTTAAATAAAATATTATTAATTTTTAGAAGGAAATGATGAATAAAGATAACATTACAATGAATATCAATGTAAACAATGCAGAATATAGATGCTAACTTGACTACTATTAATACGAAAACAGATCATTTATTGAAAATTAACAGAGAACAGTCAGTACAGTTAATGAACAAATACTTGTCAGTAATAAATATTATGTAAAGTTTTAAGAGTTTAAATGCAAGCAAAATGAATATTTTATTAAATCACTTTGAATAATAGGTAGTCTAACCATACTAGTGACGTACGAAGGTTGATTAACCATACTTAACCATGTTTTAACTCTATAATCGCTTGAATATACTCAGTTAATAAGAATTCTTGAATTAATTATAATGCTTTTCATTATTAATACTGATCCAAATAACATTATTTTGACACACAACATTTGTAACCGTGTCAGACACATAACTATTTAACTGATAATTTGATACCAGTGGTACCATAATACGATAGTTTCCAATATCGTAATTAAACTTGTTTTCTTGAATTTTGAATACTCTCTATTAAGTAATATTGTTATATTTAACCATTTTTGTACCTTGTATCATGTTCACTAAAAGAACACACGAATTTTGGTAATTGTAAACCAAATTAGATTAACAGTTATACGATATACGATAATCAGTATTACCAGCCCTGAGCAGTAAGATTCTCAGTACCTATTTCAATCGTTTTTGATGATCATTAATTGTTCAAAAGGATAATAACTTCAAATTAACTTATTGTCAACAAAATAATAATTTTCATACCTTGAATCAGTTTCTTTATTTCAAAGTAGGCGAAAGAAAAATTTATTTACAGAGCAATTATTTTCAAAGTGGCAGCCCGACCTTAGAGCGGTCAATATTCGAATTTTAAAGCAGTATCGAATATACAGAATCAGATTGTTTACTGTACATACACTATTAAACCGATGACATATCATAATCTGTGTTGTGACTTTTCAGTGTATTACAGGGCCTATTTTGGAAGACTGACAACCTTCACCATTGGTAAGTGAAACGGTAAATATACCCAGTGCTTCAAGAGAGTTTTAACAGTCTTTTTTAAACAAACATTTCGAGCTTTACTTCGAACAAACCTTAAACATAATTAAACACTAATGAAACATTTTTAAGATCATCACAAGGTTATATTACAACGTGACGAATCCAACGCGGGATTGTAGAATTTGAACATAACTAAATAAAACAATACACAAGAACAATAATCGCAGATGGTATGTTACAATATATATATATATATATATATATATATATATTTAATGTTTATACCTTAGCACCCCATGGATCACTTTTAATCCGCAGACTACTGGAACACCGGTTGTGGACAACTGGCCAGAGGAAAAACCTGTGGAAATAATGATAAAGGCCTAGGGTCAATGATTTCACGGCTAAATTAATACACGAATTGGTTCGTAGTTTTACAAACAACGCTATTGGAAATACAAATAAGAGTAATTTCGCCGTCATTTTAATTTACGGCGTTACGATTGTGTTCCGTCAATACACGCAATCAATACATGGGTACTAAATTTTGAAATTTTGAGAGAACCTGTTCGGAACTGAAGAATACACCGTTAGACAGGGTTGCGGAACATAACGAAGCTGTTCAAGCTGTTGTTATGAGAAACCGACGGCGTTTAGTACATTTCCAGGCAGCGTCTGTACATACTCATAGAGTTCGAGTGCCGCAGTTGCCCAGATCATCCAGGAACTTCGACCCAATGCGACAACAATCCTGTTAACGAATGCTCGAAAACATAAACGACGACGAAGAATTAATTAACAATTTGTGGATGTCGGATGAAGTCCATTACCATCTGACTGACTACGTGAATTTCGTTATTTGACCCACTGGCTTACACCAGCATACATCACACATTGCCAATAAGGTTACCTTGTAGTGTTCAATATAACCGTATAACATAATATTATTTAGAGGACGAGTGTAGCCTTGCGACTCCTCCTAGGGTGGGAGCCTGGGGGTACCAAAAGTTCTCAACATTAAATGTAATTGACCACATCATCAGCGCAAGCTAAAAATATATAAAATTTATATTTTTAAAAATTTGTGCATTTACTTGAAGGGCAGTTTAAATAAACAGACGTTATTCGTTAACCAATAAAACCGGTGGATATCTAATTGTTCAAGGTTTCTCAGGTGTGTTTATTTATCACTGTAACCATCAGTGTTCTAGTGAAACAATTACCCGTAAATATGCTTAGGTAATTCGGACAGATAGTAAAGCATGAACGGGGCTAAAGTTTGTTTCGCGCGCATGGAGTGCAATTATCCTGTGGTGGAAGTGGCCCGTTATGTTCTCTTTTGAAAACCACTGCAACTGTAAATAAACTGAAAATGTCAGTAAACTGAAAATATCTGTAGTTCAAGCTAACTTCATTTCCATGAAAATGTAAACTTGTTTGGTTTTATTCTCTTTCTTCCCGTATGTACATTGACTAAGGGTTAAATAGGTTTCACTACGTTACTGGAGTTGGACTGCGAGCTCAGTCTTAAATGTGGCTAAGCCACAAGTTATTTGGTTGCAACCGCACGTTGGAGATGAGCTTCGGGGCTTACCATTATGTCTCGTAGGACAGTAGAAACAGCTTTCTTTGATAAAGAATAACATCAAGTATAATAAAATATAATTTGTTAACAGATTCAGTATACTACATTACATAGCTACTCGTCTGTTTTTTCCCCTCGTTCCTTTATTGAATCTTACTTGTTTTTTTTCTGTTCACCTTTAGTTTTTTCGCACTTTTATGGCTCAAGTTAATTTTTTAATTTAAGGTAATCTATTTTATTACTGAAACTATAAAAATAAATATTTTATAAATATAATAATACTTTCTTAAATATTGTGGTAATATACTTCACTTTTAAATAAAAATAATATGTTCTTTAATATTTCAATATTTGAGAAACAAATTTATTAATGATTGGAGTATCCTAAAAAACAACTAATAATAACAATAATTCTAATTACTGTTAATCTCATAGTCGATAAGTGTTTGTATTTTCTAATTTTTCTAATAGACTGTGTAGGTAAATCAAATCAACAAAATCAAGTTCATAATATACCGAAATATAACAAAAAACCCGTTATACGGAAATATTATTTGAATAATATTATTGTTTAATACCTTGATTTCTGTTTAATAACTTCGTTTTATAATACGCGTTATTCAGTGATGCAATAAATTTATAATATCTACAGTGTGTTTGTAATAACTGCAAACTTGCTGACTATTAAATTATTTTTTCTGTTTTGAAAATAATTTTCGTTATTAATTAAAAAAAAGAAAATAGAAATAATTTAATGCAGATCCTTTACCTTACGCTCTTGTTTAAATTCTTAGGAAATGGTACGACTGGATTCTTCAGTATAGACCTACTTATGTTATTTATAGATAAAGGAAACTTATCTGATTCGATATTATTCTGTTTACATGAACGTTTACTGTTTACGTATGAGTAATTTGTTGACAGTAAAACTGTCTGTGTCTTTAAAAATGACCAACCAGCACCTTAAAAATGTGTGTAAATATAAGTGCCTCAATGGGACAGAACAGCCTTTGTTTGTATACGTTCGCGGGCGTTTGTGATCTATGTTCCCGCGCCACTGTTGGTATTCGTTCGCGGGTGTTGTGATCTATGTTCCCTCGTCACTGCAGATGTACGTCATCGGGACGGACGAAACGTCTGGAATTAAACAATCTAGACCACGGTCTAACAGACCGGAAATCTGTGACACCGGCGGTAAAAGCTTACGTTTATTTGTCTTAGCCTTTGTTTATTACTTTTTAAGACACATAATATATGCAATAAAAATTTTAAAAGAAGGCGATTGCAGTCAGTATATGTTTACTGATTAGTTTATTGAATTATAAACTACTACTAATAATGTGTTATGTCGGTCATCTGTTTTACTTCTTTATAAATATGTGATATGTACTATGTGAACCTAATTATGACCGTCAGTTGACAAACGTGTTGTACAATACAATTACATAAATCTAAAATATAATAGTAAAGTAAATGATAACATGTACTTGCTTGACTTATATGGAACAAAGTGAAACTAAAAAATGACAAACAATAAAAAGTTTACGTTTCAACAATACTGTTTTGGAGAAAATAATATTTGTTTATTTATTGTACTGAAAAAAAAAACTACTTTCATTGGTACAAAATGAGCGGGAGCGGGTGTGTTGCGTGTTGTAGGCGTCTGTTGCGTGTTTCACACATTTCTGTAAATGTCCTGTGACAGCTGCGCTGTGTTTGGTCTCGTTTCCCGTTACCCCTGCTTTCCACTTACGCTTGTCAGTTTCATTAAGATTACCCACATACACTTTTTCTCCCATCTATTAGTCTCAATGTAAAAATGTTACTTTCGAACAACGCATGAAAATTCTGTGTGCTTCTTCTCAACCAGCTAAATTTATTTTTTGTATTAGCGTAGCGCCCGCATCAGCCGTATACATCGAAAAAAACTTGTTCGGTGTATTTCTAGTACACGCCCGTAAACTTGTTTATAGTTACTTTTTCCCTGAAGAGGAATCAGATGGTGTTAACAAAAAATAAAAGGAATCGCTGTCTTTGATAAGGCATAACCCCGCTATGTAGTCTCCGCTCCTCTGACGACCAGCGTCGTGTCGTGACCTATCGCAGTCTTTCGTTTGGTACTACCCCTTCTACTAACACCTTTCCATACAACTATCCTGATACACTGCATTACACACAACAACATTAACCATTCTCTCCTGACCGGGTGCCTCCACCATTCTCTGCTCTGGTCTGTAATGACGTATACACAAAATTCGCTGTATCCAAATTGCCTGAATGAGGTTCGCCCCTAATCAACAAGTCTTGAAAAACACGAAAAAAGATAAGGAATATTAATGTGATTTCCGTTAATTCACCAAAGTTGATTGCTCTACGGTTTCACCATTTAAATACGTATTTTGAAACAGTTAAGCGTGACTTTATCGTACAGTTCTCTAAATTAATACTTGAACATAGTGTAAACAGTGGTGCAATACAAATGCAAACGTTACATACAGTTAAAGTGGATTACACAGCGTCGGAAACCGCAAACAGAGGAGAAATTAAAAGCAAGACGAAGCACACGTAAACACACGCTAGAGTATCGTTTCATTCTCTTACATTTTTTTTGCCTACATAAACCCGTGTAAAATAAACGGTTCCTACAGTTTTTCTCAATGAAGATTTTAAGATTAAATAATTGTAAAACTTTAACGATGTATAACAGATTTTGGAACTCTGCAAAGACAATTCTATTGAATTTTTAAAAACGCAAATTAACGTTCGCAAATCATTGCAAGGAATTGTTATAAACCATATCCATTACCTGGAAGCCCCGCGTTTGTGTATTTTTACTTTTTTCCTATCTGTCTTCTTTTTATTCTCTCCCCTTCTCTTGTCATTTACCAGTGCGTGTGTATGTGTGACCACAAGAGTGGAGAATGTTATAAAATCTGTGGATGGCACGCAGAAGCATGGGGAAAACTATGCTAGGAATAGAAAGGTCAACAGGGAACTATAAAATGCATACCAAATCAAACTAGATGTTATAATAAATTATAACAAATTAAAGTTAGTCACGATATTTTGCCAGACAAGTTATGGTTATGGCTATGGTTTTAAATTTATGTCTATTTGAATAATGTAATTATTTATAGTTTTCTTGTTAATTGTTTCGTTCCATTTATTTTTCTTTGGTTTTATAGAGTTATAATAACTTCGGAAAATTCTCAAGTCACCCAGTTTATTGCCTTGTAAGTCGCGTTTTACCAATTAGTGCTTTAAGAGTATTCGTTCAAATTGTCCACGGCACTACTTTCGTTTTTGTTCTGTCGGTCTTTGTTTTGGCCCCATACGTAAGAATTTGTTGGCAATTGTATCTGCATATTTCAACTTTGATAATTATCTGTGACAGCATTTTTTGTTCAAAAGTGTCTTTTTAAAACGTTTTTCTCCACTCGCTGTGGTGTCTGTCTGTCCGGGTGGAATCTTGTGATTGATTTTTAACTACCTTCCAGAATAGCTAGAGCTTTGAAATTTGGCACACTTATGTATCTCCGATGACAATACAATAATCCATTGAAAAATTGTAAAAATTGTGAATTTTGCAAAAATTGTGAAAATTTAAAATTTTGCACACTTATGTATCTCAGATGACAACAATACAATAATCCATTGATGAAAATGTAAAATCAATTTTAATAAAAAAAATCAAGAAAATTGTCAATTTTGCAAAATTATGAAAATTTGAAATTGTGCACACTTTGGCATTTTGAAACCACTTTCAACAAAGTATCAATCTACTCACTGAAAACACAATTCAAAATGTAATATAAAACTTCACACATCAAAACAATAACAGTAAACAATATTTCTGCAGTAGTACACATGTTTTTCAGCTGTTTAACAAGTGTACCAACATTGGAAAGAAACATTATAGAGGTATAAATAAGCGTGAATGTATAAAAGACACTATTTTACATTTTGCGTTACTATGGAAACAAAAATCAACGCTATATTGAGTCAAAAAAAAAAAAATTAAAAATACATATAGTTATCCGATTTTTATGATTTTTATACCATTTTATTCAGAAAAGTGTAAAGAAAAATATAAAAATAGAAACGCAATTTGCTAGCATATAAAAACAAAAGTGTATGCTAGTGTTTGTTAAGTGAAACAAAAGTGTATGCTAGTGTAATATTAACGTATTCTGAAAGATGCCTAACTCGCGTGTTCGTGCACTTGTGTGGTTACAAAGGACAGTTGTGCTTTAAGTACTTCTTTTAAGAGCCGTTTCTTTGTAATGATGAAGGAGACGGCGACTCAAAAGAAGCGACGATTGGATAAGAAGCGACAACACTATCGGCTCAAGCGTTCGCAAGACACGGCTGAAGTTAAATTAAAGCGACTTGTAAATCGTAAAAAACGCGTGTCACAAGCTCGTGCTATTGAAACCGACGACCAACACGCTTATCGTCTTGCTAAAGATCGAGAACGCAAATCGCAAGCTCGTGCTATTGAAACTAAAGACCAACGCGCTTATCGTCTTGCTAAAGATCGAGAATACACTTCTCAAGCTCGTCCGATGGAAAATGACGATCAACGCGCTTCTCGACGCGAAAGAGATAGAGTATACACCTCTCAAGCACGACTCTATGAGACAGAACAAAAGCGTAAGGATATACAGCAATGTCGCCGCGATGCTCGTGTTCAGCGTGCTGCTGATGCGCAAGAGTTCCATAAGGAAATCAACAACATCTGCGATCGGACATGTCATATCTGTACAAAGCAGTGTTACGCTAATCAAGTGGTAAAATATCATATGATTGCTGCCAAATCATATCTACCTCCGGAACTCACGAACAAAAATGTATTGGAAGTTTGCCATCGATGTCATTGTCATTTGAAAAACAATCGAAAGACTAAACATCCATCAAAGGCGTACTGGAATAATATGGAGCCCGGTGACATTCCAAGTGAAATTAAAGTTCTCACTCAGTTTGAGCAAAAATTCTTGTCTCGCATGATACCCTACGTTAAAATAAGTCAAATTCGACGGCAGATATGGCCAATACGGATTCAAAGGCCAGGCCACGCTGTTCGCACTTGACATTTTCGAGGTAAGCTAGAAGCTTGCCTTTTATGTTGCCTCGCGACAGTGATAATGCGGGAATGGTTGTAGTCACAGAGACTCTCGAAAATTTAAATATCTCTCGTGAATACACAATTTCACGCGAACGGGTGTATGCTGCGCTTAGCTGGCTCTTGGCAAACAATCCGCTTTATAAGGACGTGACAATCAACGAATTTGCAAGACTCGACCGACAAGACATGATTCACGTTGTTCCAGCTGAGCCACAACAGAAGCAAGCTTATTGCAATGAGGCTCATAGCAACGATAATTTTGCCAATGATGATCAGTTGCAAAGTGCATATATGCCAATTTGTGACGCTTCAAGGATTGTTCGCGCTTCCTGGCATCAGGGTCGGAGTGACATTTTCAATTCCAGTTACGCTGGTTCGCAGTGCTTTGCTATGGTCATAGCAAATATTATTAGAGCCACCATTCTTCCTCCTGGTCGTTGGACCACTAATACCTTGAATCAGAATATGATTAAAGCGGATGGTTTTTGTGCGCTAATTCACTTTGAGACTGAAACAAGAGGTGGGGAGGCGTTTCCAATACCTCCTGATGGCTACCTGCAACTACGCAATCTGGACGTAGTCAAAAACGATATTCTAATGTTTGACAATTCATTCGAGCTCGTTTATGATGACAACTGGCTATGCCAGGGCAGCTTGATGGATCGCATGAATCATCGGCCGAACTTTGAAAAATGCTATTAGTCATTTGTTTGCAGAACATCAAGCTGGCGTCCTTGTTGTTGCGTCAAAGTCATTAGGCCTCAAGCACTTCAATGACAAGTATTACTTTACCGACTCGCATGCTTGCGGCATCAAAGGTGCCAGCGCACGATGTGGTGACGGTAAAGCATGCATCATTGAATGCGACACGATTGAGGAATTTGTTCGCATTTCTCGACGCACCGTTCACTCGAAAAATGAACCTTTTGTGATTTACTTCATCGACGTGCGTGTGAAGGGCGTTGTCGTTCAGGTGGATGAATGTTTGCGACAATATCAGCATGATATACCACAAGCAACTCATGATGATCCCGTGGTTGATGTGCATCCTATGGTTGATACACATCCCACACCCGAAAAGCATATTCATGTTCAGACATCAGTCATGGCTCCTATCGATGTCGCTCAACCAGATGTTGACGAAGTATTAGATGATGCATTTGTTGATGGCGAAAATTTAAACGAAATTAAACGTAAGACGAAGGACAATATTGTTAACATAAATCACGGATTAAGAGCAGAAGAGTATTCGTGGTGGATGCTTTTTCCGTATGGCAACAATGGTTTGAAGGAGAACCGTGAAGTGATTATTACGCCATTAGATTACTTTCAATCGAGAATCCTTGGTCGCGATACACAGTTCCAGCGCAATGACTATCTTTTCTATGCTCTTCCGATGAACGAATATCTCAAAATTCAGTCCACTATTTCTGCTTGCTGCAAGAAGGTAAGAGGACAAGAGGGAGCTGTCGAAGATCTTCACCTCTATATGCGAAACTTACGTGGGTCTGCAGCATACTGGCGAATGGCGCATAACGAATTGATAGCGCAAATTCGTTGCCTTGGACCACCAATTTGGTTCTTAATATTGAGCTGCAATGACATCAACTGGCCAGACATGCGAAGAGCTCTCTTGATTGCTGACAAACGATCGAATGAGGACCCAACAAATATCAGTGTTGACGAATCGCAGCGTCTTATTGAACAATACCCGGTTGTAGTCAGCCGTCATTTCATGAGGAGATTAAAGCCTTCATGAAATATATTAATAAGAACGCGAAGATTTTAGGTGGCAAAGTTAGAGATTACTGGTGGCGTGTGGAATTTCAAAATCGAGGCAGTCCGCACATCCACATGGTTGTTTGGATTGAGAATGCACCTTCATTCGAGACCGAAGAAGGAATTGAACTAATCGATGCAGTAGTCTCATGCCGACTCCCATCTGAATCTGAAGATCCTGATATGCACAATTTGGTTAAGCACAATCAAACGCATCACCACACTCATACATGTTACAAAAAAAACTCTCAAACATGTCGCTTCGCCTTTCCGCGTAAGCCGTGTCAGCACACTCGCATTGTTGCTCAAACTTCAGACGAGTTCATAAGAAATGGCGGACGGTTCTGCATTCTGAAGCGACGAACTGAGAAAAAATTGATAAATAACTACTGCTCCGCGATCCTTCAATTGTGGGATGGCAACATTGACATTCAGCCATGTGGAACGAACGAGGCAATCGCCCATTACGTTGCGAAATATATCGCAAAGTCTGAGCCCGTAAACTTGAATCAGTGTATTGCAGAGGCGATCAGACGAATTCGTCAAGAAGATTCAAATGTTGCTCGCAAGTTGTTTAAAATATGCATGAGAATTATGAAGGAGCGTCAAATTTCTGCATGCGAATGTGTATTCCAGTTGTGTCACCTTCCATTCCGCGGAAGTTCGAGAAAGTGCGTATTCTTGAACACGCGTAAGCCTGAACAACGATATCACATCCTGAAGTTTGACGGCAATCAGGCAACGGGAGTGTGCTCCAACATCTTTGAGCGACACGACAAGCGCCCTACAAATCATTCAGAATACAACTTCAAGGATATGAGTTTGGTTGAGTTTGCAATGCAATTTGAGCCATACTACACCAATAAAGGCGACACTGAAGAAAGCCTTGATGAAGACGATGCGGAACAGTCACAACAAAGGCGAAAGCTCATTACTCTCACAGACAAATTAAAAATGGTTGTACGAAATTTCCCAGAGGTCGTACGAGTGCCATTCTTCATGATGCACACGGATTCCGAGAACTACTTCTATAGCTTTCTTCTTCAATATCAGCCTTACGAATCTGAGAGTGCTCTGCTCGGAGAGTTTGATAATGCGCGAGATGCATTCCTTGCCCGTGAACAAGAATTGAAGGAGAAGAGCAAACACATGGAGGCTTTCCGCAAAATAGATCGCCAACTTGAGATCGCTTTCAACCAAGCTCATGCATTCGATATTCTGCAGCGATCCCAAGAGTTTGTTGAAGAAGAGCTCGAGGAAGAAATTCCCGACCAAGGTATGACTGATGAACAATTCCAATCGGCTTGTGCTGCGATGAACATCAAGCAACGAGAGTTCTTCTCTGCAGTCACTCGCAGCATTCAGGAGCAGCTGAGCGGAAGCAAACAACGCCTCAGGCTGTTTGTGACTGGCGGAGCTGGAGTCGGCAAGACCTTCACATTTAATGCACTGAAAAATCAAGTCAATCGCTGCTTAGCCAAAAATGCAGTGAAAGTTGCAGCTTTAACGGGTGTAGCTGCAAGACTAGTCGGTGGATCAACTCTACATACTATGCTCAAGTTACCGGTTCAAAAGGATGGCTTCATTGTCTCCAACATGCCGATGTTGACGGGAAATTATTTAAAGATTATGCGAAAGCAGTGGAAGGATATTGAATACATCTTCATTGATGAAATTTCGATGGTCCCTTACGAGATGCTTTGCATGATCGACTCGCGATTAAGACAGCTCAAGAATAAGGATGATGAAGCATTTGGAGGTCTCAACATCATGCTGTTTGGTGACTTGATGCAGCTTCCACCCGTTAAAGGAGCTCAGGTTTTGAACAACCAGTACGATTCTTGCCAGCACCACACCTCTGGCGCTACTTCAGATTGGTTGAGCTTACCGAGAATATGCGCCAGCAGGGCGACACGTGTTTTGCCGATCTGCTCAATGCTCTTCGAATTGGTGAGCTCAAGGGTCCCCACTTTGACTTGGTGGATGCAACAGGCGAATTCGCCTTGAACAAGGCGATTCGCATCTATTCATTGAGAGCGCAAGTAGATGCCCACAATAATGCTGTTATTGATTACTACCGATCACAGGGGGAGAGAATATACAAAATAAAGGCGCAAAATCATGTAGCCGATGCTACGCGCAATGTCGAAAATGTCAACTTGGACAATATCATCCCAGCCGACATCAACAAGACTGGGGGATTGCCCAAGGATTTGGAGATATTTATCGGTGCAAAAGTAATGTTACGATCCAACATCAATGTCGAGAAGGGTCTTGTGAATGGCGCAATTGGCAATATCACCGAGATAATTTGGCCGTATTTCCGTAGCGACCAGATATACGACACAGATGTTCCCTCTGTTCGCATAGACTTCGGTAGGGATGGCATTCATCTGATTGAACCTCAATCTATTCAGTTTCCTGCTAAATTCAACTATGGAACGATCGAGAGACGAATGCTACCCATTGTCTTGTGTTGGGCTTGCACAGTTCATAAGATGCAATAATATATTCAGAGGTATGAGTTTGAAAATAGGAGTCATTCATGAAAATACTTGAATACATGGTAATACTTGAAACAACTGAGACCAAATAACAGCTAATACAATGAAAAACGTGGGGCGCATACCTCTTAATATACTATTAGAGAAACAATTACTGAATTCCATTAAACCTTATGATATGAGTAACGATCGTATTTTCTGAAATGCGCTCCACGTTTTTCATTGTAGCTGATATTTGGTCTCAGGTGTTTTAAGTATTTCCAAAATATAATTATTTTGATATTTTTAGTCCATTAGATAAACGTTTTCTTTTAATTTTTTTTAACTATATATTATTATTGTTCATAATCTTTCCTTTTTTTGATTCGTTGCTATGACATAGGACGCGCTGAGTCAACAATAGGCTCCATAAATGGATTTAATTTAGGAATACTTAAAGGTACGTAAAATTAGTTATTATATAGTACGTATAAAGAAACGTTATTTATATACATATATATATATATATATGTATATAGATATGTATAAACTAACATATATATAGTACATCTAAAGGAAGATTTACACTGTATCAAACTCAAGTCTGCATAGCACATCTAAAAAAAGGTTAAGCTTTTCATTACACTGGTAGCTAAAAACTGCAAAGAATAAACATATCTATGACGTTACAGATTATTATATAAGATACTACAGCTAATATTATCTGAGTTATGAACAATATTAAGGCGCCGGAGGCATGAGGATGAGGAGTACAAGTGAGGAAGCGACGCAAAGGAAGGAAGTCAACAGTGCACATACACAAACACAAAGAAAGGGGAGTTAGTGCTTATAAGCAGATGCTAATTAACATTGTGTTTGCTGTGATTAATATAATCAAAGCAGTGGTTAGCTGTGTTGCCCTACTCACCCTTCTGCTAGAGAACGCACGCTGTACTAGACTCAAATATATTAATGATAATCAAATTTTAGATACTACTTGATAAATATAAATAAATCAAGTAACAATTGTTTCCAGCTCACCTAAGTAACAGATAAAAGAAGTTTGTTTCAATTATTTAATTTAAATTCTACGCAATTACGTTTTATTTATATTACTTATTAAAACTTTTCTTTAATTAAAAATACTATTTGGGAAGCGTCAATGAAAAAGACTCACTTAAGATACACTTTTATAAATTCTATATTAAATTTTGTAAAGTAAATGTTTTATTTTTACAGCAAATCTAACAAACCAATATTGTCGAGATGTCACGTTCATTCCTCAGAAGCTAAGAGTAAGTAATAAAAACGTCTTAAAAAAAAATTCTGTTTGCATGTGAATTGTGAATTGTGAATTACTAGTTACAGTTAGATAACTATGAATGACAGCTTGCTAAATCTGTAAAAGGATAACGCCTTCTACTCAAAAGAATAACGTATTATAGGAATGTCAAGAGTTGTGTTTTCTATAACTTCTAAATGTGTGCGTGTGCCCTCGTGACATCTTTCATAATCCATGGTATGCTCTATCTTTTGGTTTCACCGTTGATTTTTGTTGGTGTGTACAGTGCACCGTATGAAAAGGGAAGGTGTAGAAATAGAGACACCGTACAGCTAATACAATTCGTTTATGGAAACAAATCATCTTTGTGAAACCACGTAGCGTAATCTGCCCTGAAATTTTCTGAGCACTACTTCCCCATTTTTTTTTAAAGGCTGCTTACAAAATTGTAACAATGGCTGAAGTATCTTACTGAACTCAGTAAAATGTAAATATCAGTTGCTTTAACATGTAAAGAAAGAGTTCTGTTTGGTTAGTTAATAGTATATTTTTCGAAACGACATTCGACCAGTGTCGTATCTAGAATTTGGATTGGGTCGAATCAGCTTCATACAAAAAAAAACAAGCTAAGAGTAATCAACATTACTATCTTTAAAGTGGCTGAAAAACGTGTGATAAGATCCTGAAGTCAATCCCAGTACAGTAAATGGTAATAACACAATAAATATTTTTTTTGAAACATTGTTTAGAAGATTTTACTAACTGACTAATTGACTGAACTGATTTTCCTGCATATCATATTTCAAACGTATACGCAAATGCTGTGTAATAAACCTGTTTGCATATTTAATATTTAAAATATCGGTATGGAGAACCATACATGACTTCCATATTCTAAGATTTATATTTAAAATCATTTTCGAAATGAAATATTACCATAGAAACTACTTCTTTCTACTTACTGCTTCAGCCTTAACCACAGTACTGTGGTCACTAACGTATACCACCTCACGTTATCGCACTCTATTTTCACTGATGATGGAAGTCGATGGCATTGCCGAAATGTCTGGTTTTGTAGAAAACATTGGACTACGGCCAAATATCCCGGGAAGGAATTTTAACAAAAACTACTTCTTTGTTGCCGATAACGTTGTACACATATATATCAGTGGCGAAGTTACATGGAGGCAATTGAGGCAATGCCTACCCTAAAAAATTCTGTAGAATAAAAATTATAAATACGTATGAACTACATAACGTAAAGATTATACATTGTTACTGCGACTGTCAAATTTATTAAACCGAAACGTGCTTTATTGAGCGACCGCTAGATGGTGACAGGTGAGATTCGGCATAGTTCGTTTAAAGCGAATGAGGCAACCTGAACTTGCCTCAGCATTTTTACTTCCATATTCCTTAAGGAATGGAAGTATGGTGATGGCAAAAAAAATCGTGTTCGAGATTATTGCAGATTCTGATTGTACTACACTCAAAACATGAAAAAAGTCGTTTTCCGAAAAGTGTCTGTGTGTGTGTCTGTGTGTCTGTCTGTAGATTTTTTTTCTATGGCAAACGATAACTGCCGCAAATTCAAACAGAATCAAATAATTTTTTGCATACAGCCCTGATTTGTAGAGTACTCACGACCTATTGGTTTTGGTGAAGATCGGTTGAGGGAAAGGGGTAGTTTACCTGCAACGGTTTTTTTATCAAGGGAAATTTTTTTTTTGGCAAACGATAACAGCCGCAAATTCAAACAGAATCAAATAATGTTTCGCATACAGCCCTGAATTGTAGAGTTCTCAAGACCTATTGTTTTTGGTGAAGATCGGTTAAGGGAAAGTGGTAGTTTACCTGTAACGTTTTATGTTTTAACAAGGGTATTTCCTATGGCAAACGATAACAGCCGCAAATTCAAACAGAATCAAAAGATTGTTTGCATACAGCCCTAAAGTGCAGAGTTCTCAAGACCTGTTGTTTTTGGTGAAGATCGGTTAAGGGAAAGGGGTAGTTTACCTGCAGCGTTTTTTTATCAAGGGTATTTTCTATGGCAAACGATAACAGCCGCAAATTCAAACGGAATCAAATAATTTTTTGCATACAGTCGTGATTTGTAGAGTACTCAAGATCTATTGTTTTTGGTGAAGATGGGTTGAGGGGAAGGGGTAGTTTACCGGCAACGTTTTTTATCAAGCGTATTTTCTATGGCAAACGATAATTGCCACAAATTCAAACAGAATCAAATAATTTTTTGCATACTTCACTGAATTGTAGAGGACTTGAGGCCTTTTGATTTTGGTGAAGATCGGTTAAGGGGAAGGGGTAGTTTACCAGCAACCTTTTACGTTTTAACAAGAGTAAAGTACTTGAAAATTCATTTAAACTTTTTCAAACAATGGTAATTGTTAAAAACAAAATAATTTTGTTGCCAGGCAATAAAATTATAATTTTTCATTTTAATGTAAATCTGTACATAGTATAAAGTAAAGTCGGTCCGTTTTCTCTCTGTGTTTGAAATCGCTAATCTCAGGAAGTACTGAACGGATTTTATTCAAGTTTTCGCCAATAGATAGAGTGTCTATCGAGGAACATTTATGCGTATAATTAATACATATATGTTGTACATTAGCTTAGCTATCACGGTTTATGTCAAGTAAGTGGTATAGTTTACATCTTATATATAAAAATGAATGTTTCTTTGTTTGTCCCGTATGCGTTCCTATACCATTCATCCGATTGCGATGAAACTTGAGTGAGTTGTTGTGCGCACGTCCGCGAAGGTTTCTTCCACATCTCCTCCTAAACCACTGTACCGATTTCAACCAAACTTGGCACAAATATTTTACGCAACGGGAGAACCAACATAGGATAGGTGTTTTTTCGATGGGGTCCTTTTGGGGGTTCTTTGGGGTCTTCCACATCGCCTCCTAAACCACTGGACCGATTTAAACCAAACTTGGCACAAATATTTTACGCAAAGGGAGAACCAACATAGGACAAGTGTTTTTTTCGATACGATCCTTTGGGGGGTCCTTTGGCGTCTTCCACGTCTCCACCTAAACCATTGGACCGATTTCAACCAAACTTGGCATATATATTTTACGCAACGGGAGAACCAACATAGGACAGGTGTTTTTTTCGATACGATCCTCTGGGGGGTCCTTTGCGGTCTTAAAAAACTATTAGATCTGGTTACTATGGCAACCCAATAGAATAGATTCTGTTCTAAATATATTATCGCATTAAATTGAAGACCACGCGAACGAAGTTGTTGGCAACAGCTATTTATTTTTAAGAAGCCTACTTTAATTAAACTTTCTTAATTAAACTAACATTTTCATTACGTACAACGTGAAACTCCGTAGCGAAGCACGGGTATTCTGCTAGTCATGTATAAGAGAAAATATATCGTGCGTGGCAGGCAAGCATATCTCAGTTATGTACTGTTTACGTTTCCATTTTATTATTATCACTACCGCAATAAAAAGGCAGGGAAGACACACACACACACACGCGCGCGCGCGCGCGCACACACACACACACACACACACACACACACACACACACACACACACACACAATTCGCGTTATTTCTGGCCTCATTCATGTTTATTTTCTTACATTTGCACGGTTTTTAAATGGAAAGTGCCGAAACCCATACCAACATAACGCATGCAAGCCGAAAAAGTGTCCAGCGTGGATAGCGATTTGCTTCCTGTGGATCGCTGGGCAGTGTAACTGCACGTGTTTACAGAGGAACGATTCATAGACAGACTTTTCGTCTTTAGGGAATGAACCCTCTGCAAGATGCTGAGGGTCAATGAGTGACTTCGGAGCGCTCCTTCTTTTCCGCGTGTTTGTTCTGTGAAACGTACACTGTAGATTCGCAGATTTATTCTAAGCAACGCTCAATAGGAAATGTTGAAAATTTTTGTCCACGGTGAACCCTCATACACACTAAACCTGCTCTGATGTTTTAATTACGGACATCATAATATTAAAACTTTGGAAACTTGAGCACTACTTAATGGAGATCAATCATTAACTTATACAAGCCATTAATTTTATGCATATTTTTTATATATATGTGTACAACGTTATCGGCAACAAAGAAGTAGTGTTTGTTAAAATTCCTTCCCGGGATATTTGGCCGTAGTCCAATGTTTTCTACAAAACCAGACGTTTCGGCAATGCCATTGACTTCCATCATCAGTGAAAATCGAGTGCGATAACGTGAGGTGGTATATGTTAGTGACCACAGTACTGTGGTTAAGGCTGAAGCAGTAAGTAGAAAGAAGTAGTTTCTATGGTAATATTTCATTTCGAAAATGATTTAAAAATAAATCTTAGAATATGGAAGTCATGTATGGTTCTCCATACCGATATTTTGTATACATCGTATGTAAGCAATGTAGTGGTGTGATAGTGAAGTGTAGGGAGGGGGGATTGTCCCGCGCTGTACATATAGAGCGTTGAGGCATGCCTCACTTCTGTGGTCCAAACAGTTAAGTTAAAGCGCCTGTGTTGTTTCTAAGTGTTTATTTTATGCGGTTATTAAAAGTGTCACTGTTATTCCGCTGAACTAACAGATGATCAAGATTGTTATTTGAATTATTTGTAACATTAAACATATATATATATATATATATATATATATATATATATACAAACTAATCAAGTTTAAAAATTTGAAGTTCAATCAGTTGTATTATTGTGTATGACTAATACAAGGATTGTTCAATAGAAACACGTATAGAGCTGTAAAGCATTTTTTATTCAACGATTTTAAAAGAAGTCTCCAATAACATTAAGACATGAGTTCCACTGTTGCGCTAACCTGTAGATTCCCTGCTAGTAAAATTCTTACGGCTGTTTGTGGAACCATTCGGTTACAGCAAACTCTACCTCAGCGTCCGATTTGAACCACCGTCCTCTTAGTGATTCCTTAAAAAAAATTTAAGTTAAGATTTTTGCCTACCCATTCATTAACTACTAGCTTCGCCAGTAAGCAAATTGATGTCCATTTTTTCGGCTTGCACGCGTTATGTTGGTGTGGGTTTCGGCACTTTCCATTTAAAAAGCGTGCAAATGTAAGAAAATAAACATGAGTGAGGCCAGAAATAACGTGAATTGTGTGTGTGTGTGTGTGTGTGTCTTACCTGCCTTTTTATTGCTGTATTAAGTGAAAAATATTATATTACATTAAAATGAAAAAATTATAATTTTATTGCCTGGCAACAAAATTATTTTATTTTTAACAGTTACCATTGTTTCAAAAAGTTTAAATAATGCCATAAAAAATACCCTTGTTAAAAAAATGTTGCCGGTAAACTACCCCTTTCCCTCAACCGATCTTCACCAAAAACAATAGGTCTTGAGAACTCTATAATTTAGGGCTGTATGCAAATAATCTTTTGATTCTGTTTGAATTTGTGGCTGTTATCGTTTACCATATGAAATACCCTTGTTAAAACATAAAACGTTACAGGTAAACTACCCCTTTCCCTTAACCGATCTTCACCAAAAACAATAGATCTTGAGAACTCTACAATTCAGGGCTGTATACGAAGCAATATTTAATTCTGTTTGAATTTGCGGCTGTTATCGTTTGCCAAACAAAAAAATTTCCCTTGATAAAAAAAAACCGTTGCAGGTAAACTACCCCTTTCCCTCAACCGATCTTCACCAAAAACAATAGGTCGTGAGTACTCTACAAATCAGGGCTGTATGCAAAAAATTATTTGATTCTGTTTGAATTTGTGGCTGTTATCGTTTGCCATAAAAAATACCCTTGTTAAAAAACCGTTGCAGGTAAACTACCCCTTTCCCTTAACCGATCTTCACCAAAAACAATAGATCTTGAGAACTCTACAATTCAGGGCTGTGTACGAAGCAATATTTAATTCTGTTTGAATTTGCGGCTGTTATCGTTTGCCAAACAAAAAAATTTCCCTTGATAAAAAAAAACCGTTGCAGGTAAACTACCCCTTTCCCTCAACCGATCTTCACCAAAAACAATAGGTCGTGAGTACTCTACAAATCAGGGCTGTATGCAAAAAATTATTTGATTCTGTTTGAATTTGCGGCAGTTATCGTTTGCCATTAAAAAAAAATCTACAGACACACACAGAGACATTTTTCGGAAAACGACTTTTTTTCATGTTTTGAGTGTAGTAGAATCAGAATCTGCAATAATCTCGAACACGATTTTTTTTGCCATCACCATACTTAAGGAATATGGAAGTAAAAGAGTTACTTTTATTATATTAGCGTACACAGTTAAAAAATAATACAATAGCCTAATAATTAAGAGATTATCAAAATTCGCCAACTTTTTTCGACATTACGGGGTTAGGGGTCTGGTCCCATTTGTCCCCCGTAAATACGCCCCTGCATTCGACTAGGTGAATATTCGAACCTCTTCAGAGTCGAGACCTCATCCGTACCTGCATTAGAGACGTATGAAAGAACTACAAGAATTGGACAACGAATTTGAAATTTAAATCAACATAACATTGTCACTGAAAGTTGTATTTGGTATTAACGTTTTTCGCGTTTCTTTGAGCAATGTGTATTTCTTAACACTGACGCTACTGTGCGAAGCATTATGTGAGAGTGTTCAGTTCTTGTGCAACACGTGTGAAGTTATACGGGTTCTGCTTAGAGATGAGAGCGCTGTGCAATAACCGGCGGTCCTCGGGCAATGCGTCCCTATATTTGAGATATCTGACAGACAAAGCGCTCTGTTCCTTCCTCATTTTGGTAGTGTGTAGCAAGTTCGTTGAGTGATGAACTCTACGAAAAAGTGTAATAACATTTTCCCCACTTGCTAAATACGCCCATTGCGAGTTACACTTCTTTTACAAGAAAAAAACACTTCATAATTGTAATAAAAAATATACATTAGAGATATTATTAATTTCATATACTTTTTATAAGAGAAGTGACATACGACAGGGACTGAAAGAAAGATGGTACTTTGTCGTTATTTACATCCAGTTAAACGTACAGCAAGAGAACGTTAAACTTTTAACTGACGTAAAAATGTATTGGTAAATATTTTTGAAAAAGTTTTAATAATGATTGTGTGAAATAGAAGTACAAATGTCAAGGTAAAGGTTTATTTTATGTTAAAGGGTTTATAGAAGAAAAAAAGGCCAATATAATTACAGCCCAACGTGAGCCGTGGCTTCCAATACCAATCTTCTCCAATGTCCCCGATCCATTGCCATCTCAGTGTAACTCCTCACATCCATTCTTTTTATATCTTCAAGCACATCATCCAGCCATCTTATCCCACGTCAGTCCCTCTTTCTGCTTTTATAGACTTGCGCCCTCAGAATTTTTCTTTGGCATACGCTGATCATCCATCCGCTCTAAGTGACCTACCCATTTTATTAGTTGAGCCTTTACGAATAATGTCATCATGCTTCAATAGTGCATCTGTCTCCTGGTTATTTCTTATTCACTTGGTTATTCGTCATCTTCTTTACCAGGGCAATAAATACGTCTTACGATCTTTCTTTCAAACCTTCTTAGTGTTTCTATTTCTTTTTTGTTATGCCCATGTCTCGGATCCATAAGTAACAACCGGTCGCATAAGTGTCTTATATGTTTTTATTTTTGTGTTACGACTAACGAGTTTGCTTCTCAATAGTCTGTTTTTGGCATAATGTGCCATACTTCCTATTTGTATCGTCGTATTTACGGACCCTTCATTATCTATCATGTTACCAAGGTATCTGAACTTATTAATTTCATCAAGTAAAATATCCTATATGCATAAATGATATAGCCTGTGGTTTCCGTTGCAGAAAATAGCATGTATTTAGTTTTTCTGATATTTACATTCAGTCTCATTCCAGCAGATTTTTGATTCAGTTCCTTGTATATCTCAACTAGCCGTTGTCTTAATCTGTCTATTATCACAACATTGTCAGCGTAAGCACATATTTGGCTTGTCTTATGATCGGAAACACTTGGGCGATACATTATTATCAATTTATTAGAAATTTATTATCTTAATTCCGAATTTATTACACAGATTTTTTTAAGGAACGTACTGTTTTGTTAGCTTGAAATTTTAGACAGCTGTACAAGCGATTTCGGAACGGTATATTTAATTTAGGAAATTTTATACCTTATTGGTAACATATTACAATGAAATTATCATAAGTGTCTTGAATTTATTACTGTCTGTTAAAATGAACGAGAATGTTCTTAATAAGTTATAGATACGTTGGGGAATGACTTTTCCGGTCGCTGTAACAGTTTCTACATCTTTAAACCGTAAGAAAAGTTACATCTCTTTTTAATTTTTTATATTTTTTAAGGAAAAGACATTGATGATTTATTGTAACTGGCGTAATAACATCATATTTTGGACGTCACAGGAGATTTCATAAATGCCTGTAACTTTTATGTGATCTTCTCTTTTTGTGTCTACTCGGACAAGAAAAACCAACAAGACATGTCGCCAATTATAACAGGGCTGTTAATGACAGTTTAAGGTGTAGATCCTGGAGAGAAAAAAACTACGTCAGATCAACAATAATGTTAATATTATTATTATGAACATGAACTATTGTAACCGCCCAATGTAATGCATTAGTATTAATAGACAATAGTATAAATTACTTTCCTTATATCTTGTACATTTACGTATAATACAAGTTGTCTGTCTTTGAGGGCAATAATTGTAACTAATAACATTCACAGTAGATTTTATAATGTCATGTAATATCAAATTAGAATACAGGACTCTACGATTGAAGAAGTACATCGAATAGTGGACGCGATAATGAAAAAATTTGAGGAAAAACTATTGTTCATCGAGTTCACTTGATGTCAGCCAAACATTCAATAAAGTTTGGCATCAAGGATTACTCTATAAGCGGAGGAAAGCTTGTTACCTTAATCCATATTCACCATCTTGCAGTCATACTTAGAAGAAAGACGCTTTCTAGTACGCCACGAAAATGTAACCACTAGTTTGTTCCCAATAAGAGCAGGAGTTCCCAAGAAAGTGTTTTGGGTTCCATTCTGTATCTCGTTTATACAGTAGATCTGCCAACTAACAATGATGTGATTACTGTACTGCTCCAAACAAAGCTATCCCAGTAACCGACTCTGTAAAATACTCAGACATTCACCTAGACAAACAACTGACATGGCGCCCACATTTGGATAAGGAAAAAACAACTGGACACCAAGTTCCGCAAGTATTATTGGCTTCTGGGCGAAAATCATTACTGTCTGTGCGAAACAAGCTGTTTGTGTACAATACTGCCCTTTAAAACTGTGTGGACATACGGCTTAGGAGCTTTGGGGAACTGTGGTTCGTCAGCAACAAAGACATCCTATAGCGAACTGACCTGCCGTCAGTCAGTAAAACCATTGCGATGTTCAACGAAAGATATGTGAAACAGCTTGAAGAGCACAATCCTATACCCATAAATCTAGACAACAGCATGCAGACAATATGACAATATTAACATTTCCGCTTGACTTACTTGGACTTTAACACTCTAAATACATAGTACATAATATACTTACTTACTTAATCCTTAGCTTTTCTACCTTTCAGTGTAAAGCTATGTTGGAGTTGAGTCTTCTGAGGTCGTCTTTTTCCACATATTCCTCCACTTCTTTCTATCTCCTGCGAGCTCCTTTATTTTCTCCCATTTTACTCCTCTTCTTTCTGCAGCTGTGCGGGCTTCATCCTTCCAGAGCTTTCTCGGTCGTCCCCTCTTTCTCTTACCTGTTTCTCTGGATTCAAACACTTGCTTTACCAGTCTTTCCTCCCCCATCCTCATTACATGTCCCAGCCATCTAAGTTGTGCTTGTTCTACTGTTATTACTACAGGAACAATATCTAACTTTTCCTAAATATTTCATTTCGAATTCTATCTTTTTTTGTCTTCCCTTTTATTTTTCGAAGAAATCTCATTTCAGTACTAGTTAGCTTGCTTTGTATTCTCTCATTTGTTGTCCATGTTTCGCTTCCGTAAGTTAATACTGGCTTCATCATTTTTCTGACTATTTATGTTTTTATCCTAGCGGGTATTTCTTTTTTACCCAGAAAACTTGATTTAATACTATTGAATAATCTTCCTGTTTTAGCTACTCTTTCATTTATTTCTTTCTCTAAATTCCCTTTGCTGTTAATCACTACACCCCGATATTTATAACTTTTACTTGTTCTAAATATTTTCCATCAAGTTCTATACTGTGTTTCTTTTCTGAATTTCCTATTACCATAGTTTTAGCCTTCTGTATATTAATCTTCATGTTTTTCTTTCTATGTTCTTCATTAAATATCTTTATGTTATTCTGTAACTGTTTTCCTGTTTCTCCTATAATTATTAAATCGTCTGCGTAGCATAATTCTGTTATTGTTATTATCTTCATATTCCAGTATTCTATTCTATATTTAGTCATACTTAGTACATAATATGTTACTTTTAAATACTCATACAGTCAACAGACTAGTTCTCTTCATTGCATGTATCCTGTGAACAATTATACTTATTGTTATGTATTAACAGATTGCATAAATAAACGTAAAAAATTGTAATATAAAATTAAGAACATATTGTAAGGACGACACATGGAATAAAGAAGGACATATAGAAATAAAACGAAAACGACAGGCTCAGTTAAAGCATAAGGGAAATAAAAGAAATAGATTTATTCTGTGATCGCTTTTATATTAGAAATTGTATAATGAAAGAAGATGAAAAGCATAAGGAAGAAAAAAGTCGCACACACTTATACAGTGTGTATCAAAGGAGTACTACGTTCTAGGTTAAAAGTTTACATTTTGTTCCGCTTTGTTCAACTAATTAATGAACAATAACTGCTGTTCTCTGTGACGCAATGGTAAGCATTGCAGTTTACCTTTAACGTGCGGTTAGCACCAAATTATCTGTGGCTAAGTCGCATTACGATTTCGCTTCAGTGAATGCTGTAAGACTATGTTGCCTTTGTGTCGATTTCAGGTGATTTAATTAACTCACAATATTATTATTTTTATGGAAATGAATATAACCTGAATTTCAATATCCGTAATTTTTAGTAATTATTGTTCTTTTTTTTTTAATCCAACGCCGCGGATTCGAGACCATCTGAGGGCGCATCACCATGTTCTGGAACAATAAAACTGTTAAGCAGCATAAAGGGTAATTAGCTTCCTCTAAAGGCGATAAAAGATATTATAACTGCACTAGTTGTAACAGTAACTAGTACATTACATTTTTTATACAGTAATGTATAACAACAGAAATTGTACTAATTTTGTACTGATTTTTACTAATTTTGTAATAACGACAGAAAGTTTTGGCTTAAATAAAGCTATACGGATGATTAAGGATGGTTACTGATAATTTGTGAGCTATATTAGCCCGAAGAAAATGCAATAATGTTTAAAATTATGTCCATCAAGGGATTATATCCTTTAGAGTTTTTTGAATCACCGAAATTGTTTTTTTTTTAATGTTAAAGGTTTAGTTGTCCCTTCTTTGAGAGGCTGTTACTATGCTTGAATGCTGTACTACCTTCCTTCTATGACGTAAAGCTTGTGTAGACAATTTCTCTTCTAAGCGCTACTTTGGTTGTACAATAAATGGGACTGTTATTGTTATCACGGTCAAATATTCAAAAGTTTTGATTAACTAAAAAACTGTTTTAATTAATTAATTAGTTTATACTTTGATCGGTAGAGAATACACATATTTTTAAGACATGTATAATATGTGGAGCAAAAGTTGCTCGGACAACGCAACAGTCGTGTTGGCTAGTAACGACAACAACGAAATGTATTGCAATTCTTTTGTATTATAATGTTATTATAAATTGAGTGTAATAATAAAAGTAATTAATGCCAAAAGCAAAAAGGCACTGAATATTAAACGGTTTTCAACAAGTTTATATAAATATGTAATAGAATAGAGATTAGAGAGTGAGTTATGTAATCCCTTTAAACGTATTCACTTTTTGTTATTAATGAATACCATATCGATATCGCGTTAAAGTTTCTTGACACCATTCTGTCTCGTATCGCTACAAGTAAAGATTTCCTCCGGTGTATTAAAAACTGTGTCTTCTTGAAGCCTATTACATGAAAATACTTGAGCCTAAAGACTGATTTTTGTAAAAGTATTGTTACGACATCACAGAACAATCTACGTGTTTATCGAACGTTCTAGAGAGATACAGAATCGCGAGATTTTTCTGGAGGACGCCAGCCGCGCGGACTGTGTCAAGGCCGTAATTAATTACGTAGTACACTGGCGCTAAGACACAATTAGGAATGTTCTCGTCTGTGAGCGTGGGTATAAATACATGGCGGCAGCGGCCTTAGTTTTCAGTATAGCAGCGATATATTTTCAGTGCGGTTCGAGTTATTATCGAGCGAGATTACTGTGTACGTTCAAGTGGTTTTTAGTGAAGTGTTGCGTTTTATAATCGGGCGGTATAATTGTAATACCATTGTGTTTAATATTAGTGACATTTTATTGCGTGTGAACAATTATTATTTGATTTGTTGTAGGAGACTGTATTGTTAATTACGAACTGTTTAACTGTAAAAATTAAAGCTGGTGATAGTGACTTAATTGGTGTCTTGTACTTGTTTTGTTTTTCACTGTACCTACGACGATCAAGTAAACCGTCGTGACAGTGGTGTCAGAAGTGGGATAGAACGGTTAACAGTAGAAACAGTGGACACTTTGTACAAGACGAGTGTAATTCGTAATTAATCGGTAAACAATGGATGACACTCAGATGATGGAAAATTTCCAGGCGCTGCTGTTGCAGACAGAGGAACGACGACGACAGGTGGCGGAAGAAGCAAAAAAACGACAGGATGAAAAACGCAGGCAGGAAAGAGAAGAGGCTGAGGAACGTCAGAAAGCCCTAATGCTAGAGACAGAGGAACGACGACGACAGGAGGCAGAGGAACGGAAGCGTGAAACAGAAGACATCAAAGCATTAATACAGGAGCAGAAACAGATCAAGAACATAGTACCGCAGAATTGGGTCTCCTATGAGGTGAGCTTAATAAACAAGTTACTAAAATATCGGAGGTACAAGAATCAACGACATTAAAAACAGCTGAAGTAGAAAAAAATCTGTCTCGAGTGTGGAAGAAGCTATGTCAACAAAAATATCTGCAGCAGAAAACTCAATGGCAAACATAAGAGAACAAATTAAATGTGAAGTTGAACAGTGCATGAAGATTCAACCAAAACAAATTTCTGAACAGACTGTACAAATGATAAAGACAGAAAAAGACACAGAAAATAAGTTGATAGAGAAAGTCACTTTGCCTGCAGTAGGGACAGTTCATGTCAAAGCTCCAACCTTTGACGGAAGCAGTCACTGGGCAACGTACCTCCGCCAATTTGAAGCTGCTGCATGCGCAAATAATTGGGTAGAGAAAGACAAGACTGTTTCACTAGTTCTTGCGTTAAAAGGACCTGCAGCAGAATTACTACAGAAAGTGCAACCTGACAGCCAAAACACCTATGCCGAATTGATAAAAGCTCTGGAATTACGGTATGGTGATAAACATTTGCGAGATGTGTAACATGTGCGGGATGTGCACCCAGTTGAGAGCTAGGCGACAGCATTCCGGGGAGAGCCTTCAAGAGTTTGAAGCAAGTATCGACAGACTAATTAGACTGGCTATCCTGAAGCGCCAGAAGATTTTCGAACGAGTTTTGCGATGCAAACATTTACTGCCGGTGTCCGAGATAACGAACTACAGCAAGTGTTATGAATGGCAAGACACCAGAACAGTGCGGACGCCCTAGTACATGCTTTGCAATTTGAGGCCGCCAAATCAGCGTCTGGTTGGACAAGTCATAAAGTGCGCGCGCTAAAACATTGCGACGGCACAGACGATGAGGAAGAAGAACAAGGAACAAAGACTCGACGGTCGGCGCCACAGAATAAAATAAGAAAGGATGGAAGACCGAACTGTTATAGATGTGGGAAACCTGGACATCTACAACGAGATTGTCGGCTTAGAATTCAGCAGCAGGGAAACGAGCAATAGTCGGTACAACGGGGCGTGTGCTGACTAACTGGAGGAACGAAGTCCCTAGAGAATATGCAATTTCTACACTTCAGAAAAACAGCGGGAGCTTGATGGTTACCGGATTCGTTCAAGAAAGGCCAAACTCGATTACAGTTGACACAGGTGCAACAGTTTCTATTGTGCGGCCCGACGTAGTGAAAGATCTCAAGCCAATCTGGTGCTCTTGCAGCTTGTGAACAGCTACTGGACGGCCTGTAAAAGTGTTTGGAAAAGTGGAGATACACCTACGCCTCGGTCGACTTGAGTTTAATCATCAAGTACTGGTTGCAGGCATTGTGGATGAAGCAATTCTTGGTGTGGACGTTATGAACGCATACGGATGTATAGTTGACTTCAAAAATAATGTCTTGAGAATCGGAGGCGAAGAGGTAATGCTATCAACAATGACGACAGCAGAAATATCGATGGACGTCGTAAACCAAGTAGCCGTAACTGTTCCGCCAAACTTCGAAAAGATCATCATGGTTAGAACCGAGGTAGATACTAGAGGCAACCAGTGCTCTATATTCGAAACCCAGGTAGTCAGCACACCGGGCATACTAATTACCAGAAGTTTAGTAAAACCTGACGAAACCGGAAATGTACCTATTAGAGTGGCGAATATTCTGGATCAAGCCATCACTTTACAAAGCAAGACACTCCTTAGCAAATTGACTCCTGTGGTCTGGGTAGCCGGAATGACGCAACGAAGATAAATCCATTTTGCTTCGGATAATTCCAAATTACCAGAGGAACTGCAGGAATTATTGAACAGCTCTTCTAACGACCTCTCAAATGGTGAGGTAAAAGAACTCAGACAGTTTTTACACGAATTCAAAGATTGTTTTGCAGTTCGGAGACAGTCACTGGGAAGAACCTCTCTTGTGCGACATCGCATCAATACCGGGGACACAACACCGATACGCCAACCTCCTCGAAGGCCTCCATTATCTAAACAAGAGGAAAGTCTCGGTTTGTACAGGACATGTTGACGGAGGGAGTAATCGAACCTTCGTCAAGTGCTTGGTCTTCTCCTGTAGTGCTGGTAGCGAAGAAGGATGGTGGATTGCGTTTCTGTGTAGACTACCGGAGGTTAAATGATGTTACAAAGAAATACTGCTATCCATTACCTCGCGTTGACGATACACTCGGCACGTTGTCCGGAGCACAGTGGTTTCCACATTGGACCTGAAGAGTGGATATTGGCAAGTGGGTCTTCATCAAGAAGACAAAGAAAATACCGCTTTCTCGACCGCAAGTGGCTTATTCCAATTTAACGTCATGCCATTTGGACCCTGTAATGCACCGGCAACATTTGAAAGATTGATGGACCTGGTACTCCGAGGCCTGACATGGAAAACTTGCCTTGTTTATTTAGACGATGTCATAGTCATCCGGAAGACTTTTAAAGACCATTTGGAAAACCTTAAGGAGGTTCTAACTAGAATTCACGGTGCACA
This sequence comes from Magicicada septendecula, assembly GCA_034769895.1. Classification (NCBI taxonomy): domain Eukaryota; kingdom Metazoa; phylum Arthropoda; class Insecta; order Hemiptera; family Cicadidae; genus Magicicada; species Magicicada septendecula. The sequence continues at coordinate 485,335,930 of CM068367.1, read as the reverse complement.
ACTGAAGCTGAGCCCGAAGAAGTGTTCTCTATTCCAGAAGGAAGTACAGTATCTGGGCCATCTGGTTTCGGCAGCGGGTGTTAGCATGGATCCTAATAAATTAGACGCCGTAAGAGACTGGCCAGTGCCGAAGAGTAAACACGAAGTTCGGAGTTTCCTGGGGTTATGCTCATATTACAGACGCTTTGTGAAAGACTTCGCCACTATTGCTAAATCATTACATGAGCTAACGGAAAGTTAACGAAACTTCCAGTGGTCGAGAGAGTGTGACCAAGCATTTAGAACTTTAAAAATCTCATTATGTTCGCAGCCAATTCTCGCTTTTCCAGCTTCCGAAGTGAAGTACATTTTAGACACAGACGCAAGCAATACTGGTTTAGGAGCAGTTTTGTCTCAAGTGCAGAACGGTGAAGAACGAGTAATAGCATATTACAGCAAGACGCTTTCTAAACCAGAGAGAAATTATTGTGTTACAAGGAAAGAGTTGTTGGCAATTGCCAGAGCTTTGGAGCACTTCCATAAATACCTCTATGGAAGAGAGTTTTTACTACGTACCGACCATGCCGCGCTTGCATGGCTTTTGAGATTTAAAAATCCGGAAGTACAGTTGGCAAGGCGGCTCGAACGTCTGCAAGAGTACAACTTCAACAAAACTCAAGCGAATATGTTCAAGACATCACTGCAGATTTCCTGGCAGACGGCTGGACAACACAAGACTGTCGACAAGAACAGATGACTGATGAAGGCATCGGACCGATCTTGACAGCAAAAGAGGAAGGTCGCCGTCCGGATTGGCAAGATATCTGCCATGGTTCCGAAGTGCTGAAGGGCTACTGGGCACAATGGGAATCTCTCACCTTAGAAAAAGGATTGCTGAAAACGGCTTGGGAAACTGCAGATGGAAGAGACGTGGTCATGCAGTTGATAGTTCCCCGAAATAAAGTGCAGTCTGTTTTGAAGGAGATACATCTGGAGGCCATCTTGGCGTTAACAAAACCCTTGACAAAATACGGAATTGATTATATTGGCTTCATGTTCGCCACGACGTAGAGGAATGGGTTCGGACGTGTGAAATAGGTGCTGCAAGCAAGGGCCCACAAACCAGAAGCAGGGGAAAATGAGACAGTATAACGTTGGATTGCCTTTCGAATGAATTGCCATAGACATTGCTGGACCACTCCCAGTTACTGACGATGGAAACAGGTATACCTTGGTTGTAGGGGACTACTTTACTAAGTGGGTGGAAGCCTATGCAACTCCAAATCAGAAGGTTACCACTGTGGCAAAGGAGTTAGTTTACAACTTCTGTTGCCGTTATGGAGCCCCTATGGAAATCCATACGGATCAAGGGAGAAATTTCGAATCAGAAGTGTTTACAGAATTATACCGTCTACTCGGAATTCGAAAGACCAGGTCAACGCCTCTGCATCCTCAGTCGGACGGGATGGCTGAGAGATTCAATAGGACACTTAGCAGCATCTTTCGAAGGTTGTTGACGAGAACCAGACAGACTGGGACCAACGTATACCACTATTCATCATGGCATATAGATCCTGAGTACACGACACAACCGGCATGACTCCAGCAAAATTGGTGTTTGGGCGGGAGATTCGTCTGCCTGGGGACTTAATGTTCGGATCATCTGAGACTCAGTCCCAAGAGCCGCAGAACTATTCCTCGCAATTAGAAAACCAACTGCGAGAAATGAATCGCTTGGTAAGAGGACGGCTGAAGATTGCAGTCTTCAGTGATAAAATGAAAACTCGGTATGAAAACAGTATATTTAATTCTATGTGCATCATCATAACTAGTACTGTAAACAACTAACTCGCCTAAGTTTCGTCTTGCCAAGTGTTGAAATGAGTAAGTGTTCGTTTCCCACAATTAATAAGCGTTTTTACCCAATTGTACAACGATTAAATGTCTATTTATTAAAATAATATTCACTCAGTTTTCTTAGTCAACTTACTTAATAGACAGTTAATAATAGAAAGATTTTTTAACATTAAGATTTAGTTTTACGACATGTCTTGAATGTAATGTTTTAATAAATAAATACTGTCATGAAAGAAGCATACAGTCTTACAACTCAGTGTGTTGTCGATTGAAAAATGATGACTTGTCATGTAATAATGTGAGTGTGCGACATTCTATATACTTTTAGTAGAGAAACGTTCATCTGAAATACCCTAGAAGATTACAGAAATTGTTGCAATAACCTAGCGCCTTCCCGATCTTCTAGTCATAGTTTACCTTGAAAGACCATTTAAAAAAAAGAATGACAGATAAATTGAATATAGAGTTTTACACCTATTATTAAGCATTAAAGTGAACATACTTTTACAGTGGCAGAATAGTGAATTACTTTTTGATAGGCCTGTATTGCGTAATAAATTTTGTAGTTACGTTGTAAGAGTAGGAAGTGTGTAAGGTCCCGGAATCTACCGTACAAAGCCTCCGTAAAAACCAGAGCCTTAGAGTCTCCAACTGCACTTGTAAAGACGTTATAGGCGTATAGTAACCGTATCATTACTCACGTTTTTCAGAAGTTTTTAATTTCTATTATTAAAAATCGGTGTGGAGAACCATACATAACTTCCATGCTCTAAGATTTATATTTAAAATCACTTACTTGAATTCGGTTGAATAATTTCTAAGAAAATACCCCCCCGCCCACAAACTATTGTTACGACGGTCTACTTGATCGTCGTAGGTACAGTGGAAAACAAAATACAAGACACCAATTAAGTCACTAATCACCAGCTTTAATTTTCACATTTAAACAGTTCGTAATTAACAACACACTCTCTTACAACAAAGCAAATAAAAATTGTTCACACGCAATAAAATGTCAACCAATATAAAACACAATTGTATTACAATTATACCGTCCGATTATAAAACACAACACTTCACTAACAACCACTTGAACGCACAGAGTAATATCGCCCGATAATAACTGAACCGCACGATAATATATCGCAACTATATAATTGAAACTAAACGTCGTTGAGTACTGGTATTTATACCCCCCCCCCCGAAATACTAGATTATTCCACATACTACGTAAGATGATCTACACTATGACGTAAATGATTTCGGCCTTGACACAGTGCGTGCGGCCGCGCGAATTCTGAACAGTCTAGCAAATGCGTCGAGAATCACGTATGCCACACGCATTACATTCCGGATCCCTCTGGAACCTTCGATAAACAAGTAGATTGTTCTGTGATATCGTAACACAATTTTTACTATTTATAGATATTATGAGGTAGTCGTTTAATGTAATGTGACACTTTATCTATAAAAATTATGTACTTTATTCTTATAAATAAACTTAACTACGCATCATCCTTTCTCTTCAACCGATCTTCACCATTAGTGATATTTACATTGCATAGTGTAATAGTTTTATCATATATAATTGCTAAGGTATCTTATCCTTCAAAATTAAATGCTTATACTTTACTTGATATGAGCAAAATAATTTTCAAAAGATCACACCTTCACCCTTCAACTACCCTCTCCATTTATAGATATCTTATTTATCATGTTACAGTGGATTAATATGACTTCATTTTCGGGACACTTATTTATCAAAATAATGTACTTTACTCTTATTAAAACACAAAACAATGCCGGTACACTATCCCTCCCCCTTAACCGAACAACCCCGTTTTTGATATTTACACTTTTGTTGATTATAGTTTCATTAAATGTAATTACTAAGGTATGATATCCTTCAAAACGAAGTAGTTTATTCGACATGAAAAAGATAGTTTTCAAAAAATTACCCCCTCCCACTTCAACTACCCTTTATATTCATAGATATTTCATCAACCGATCTACAAGGATTATTATGACCTTCTTTTCAGGATACTTTCGTCCTCTACAATTAGGGCATTTATGCAAAACATTATTTGACATTTTTTGAAATTGAGGCACAGAAAACATTCTACATACAGGCACACAGACACATAGACAGACAGACACACACATACACACACACAAATACACACTTTTCAGAAAATGACTTTTTTCATGTTTTGAAAATAGTACAATGAGAATCTGCCCTCATCTCGAATTCGATTTTTTCGCGACCACCATTCTTCCATTTCCTTACGGAACATTGAAGTAAAAAGCATCCTCCAGGTAACATAGAACTGTATGTACGCCCGAAAACATTGGGCGCACAAGAACTGCTATCCTACGCTGTCCTATGCTTAACATTCTGCCTGACGCCATACAGTTTCACGTGGCTCGTCGAATACGAGTATTCGAAAAATTCTTCATAATGATTTAAACATGCAGCCGTACAAAATTTAAATATTGTAAACCTTAAGTGATAGTGATAACAAAGTAAACCGTGTGACTTTTTGCCACCAGTTCTCGTCTGCCATAAATAACAACGTAGACGTTATTTCCAATACGCTAATGAGTAATGAAACGCATTTCCATCTGAGCGGATATATGTAAATAAACAAACCTTTTGGTATCGAGAACTAAATAACCGTCGAGAAACACTTCGAGAACCATTGCACACTACTATCTTACTCTATGGTGTGCAATTACTTTGGAATCATCAGTACTCACTTATTTTTCTGGGAATTTCATTACTGTCACATCAGAGCAATATGTCCAAATGATAACCAATTTTTGTCTCTCCAAGTCGCAGAAAAGTCTGAAATCACAGCAAACACTATGGGGAGCAACCAGCCATAGGGCTAGGTGATCAATGGATGCAGTTTAACGAGTTACCTTTAGGAGTAGCAACATTCCGTGGTCCGCGAGATTGCCAGCGTACCATTTATTCTACTTTTTACGGGATATTTTAAGAGTAAGGTGTACAATGATCCACCCCCATGAAACATCGAAACACTCAAAGTCGGTGTAATTTCTGTTTACATGTTACACCGTGTAATGGAAAACGTAAAAACTCGACTTCAAAAGTGTGTGAGTTGAAATTGTCGCCACATTCAGGGTGTAGTGTTCAAAAACTTGTAGTTTCTGCATCTAGTTAAACGCTGTTATGTATACCTTCAATTTAGTGTAACACCATACTGCCATTTCCTAATGAAACATGGAAGTAAAACAACTGAATTTTTAAAGTCACCCGTATCATTGACTGGTCCTGTATTTTAAGAATTATTTTTTATAAATGTTTAAAGGAATTACATCGTAGTGGACATAGTGAACGTAAAACAACCGAATTTTCAAAGTCACCCGTATCATTGACTGATCCTGTATTTTAAGAATTAATTTTACAAATGTTTAAATGTCCATCGTAGTGGACATAGCAGTATGTTATATTTCCCAAAAACCCAAATTACAGAACTTAATTCTCACCATTTGTATAATAGTAAAGCATTTAGAAAAGGAATAATTAAAAATTTTCATTGTTTAATTGTTAATAACAATAAGTTCTATGTTTCTAAGCAGTTGGTAGAAATTAAATGAAATTATTTAGTTTCATTCAAACCGGCAGCGATAACAGATATGGCTGGTCTGTGTCTGCAGATAAATTATGCTTGTGGCTTCTTTACCCACTGTGAAATACTCTAGGTAATACTCCCAATTTTACTACTCTGACTGTCACTATTAGGATAAGGGTATCACAGTCACACACACCCGTTTGGCGGACACATATCCTGCGTTGCAGTCTGCGTGTTGGAGTCTGTGCAAGCGCGCTCCTTGCATTGACTTCAACACGCACTTTGGTAAGCGCGGGCATGTGTTGCCCGCGCGTACAGACTCACACCGCACCGCTGAGCCGACACATGTCATGGGGGACGCAGTCGGCGTGTTGGGGGGTCAGTGCAAGCGCGCGCCTTGCATTGACTCCAGCACGCACTCTGGTACGTCGCACGCATGTGCGCTCGAGGTGTACACACATGCTTCGTTGTTTTAATCGTGGCAATCATACGGTAGTAGTAAAATTTTGCAACTGGGGTATGTTCGCAATGGGTAAATTCAGCCGGGGTTGAATTTTTTTCTAGAGACAACATACAAAACACCAGAACACGTTACATGTTCTTGACTACGATTCCACAGAATAAATATATATATTTCTGGTGGATGAACACGTACACCATGTTGGACTTAACATAAATATATTAACAGAGACTACAAATTTGAGTTTTCTTGTTACTTCATTTATTGTATTTCAGTAATTAATAGTTTCCATATTCTTTAATAAATTTGTGAATAATTCGTTAATGTATTTGTTTAATTTTCTGTTATTGGTGTTGCTTTGATCGTAGAAGGTGGTGTCGTACTATGTAAAAGGCTTAACTTTAACACTTGGAAGTTATCTCTACGTAAAAGTTAAATTACATATTTTTCATTTGCTTCTTCTTCTTCTTCTTCTTCTTCTTCTTCTTCTTCTTCTTCTTCTTCTTCTTCTTCTTCTTCTTCTTCTTCTTCTTCTTCTTCTTCTTCTTCTTCTTCTTCTTCTTCTTCTTCTTCTTCTTCTTCTTCTTCTTCTTCTTCTTCTTCTTCTTCTTCTTCTTCTTCTTCTTCTTCTTCTTCTTCTTCTTCTTCTTCTTCTTCTCCTCAACCCAGAGGTCAGTGGGCTTGCAAAATTTCTTCCTTTACATAGACTTCCTTGATCATCACATACTTCTTTCTTTTCTTACCCGAACCGTGTACTCCTACATGGGCCTGGGCCTTCCACTCCTACTACGCCCTTTATCGGGGCGGCGAACCAGTTTGAATGGCATAACAGGTGCCCATCCAACTTTTCCTTTCCATAGTTGATCCAATCAGCTTTTTTTTGGTACTTTAAAACACATGAATGCATAGAAGTCTCCTTTCTGTACTTACTTTAATACTGTCTTACCACTTCAACTTCGGTCTGCCTCTTTTCCTTTTACCTTCTGGTTTTACCTTCTCAATTTTCTATTCTACAGACGAAGCTAAACCATCACAACTGTGAGCTTTGTGCCATATCAATTAGAAGGATCATCTGGAAGTTCCTGCGGATAGTAAGGCTTCATATTGTATCTGTTACTATTTTTACAAAACATTTAATTTCATTCGAGCACTTATACCGACTGTCACTTGGTGGAGACTTATTAATAATTTTGTCCACATTTATTTTGAAGAAACGTTTTGCCTTCCAGAATCAGTTTGTGAAACGTGCTATCCATCTCGACTGGATGTTCACTAAACAACTCCAAATCTTATCAGAAAGCGTATGTCAAACAACTACTATCGTCAGAACTTATCACACAACATTTCCACTACTAAACAATCTGTTATCGTCTTCAAGTGTTAGGTAAACTAGTACATTAAATAGAAACTTAAGCCTACTCGAGATTCATTTACTAACAAGCACGGACCGCAAAAAAATAAAAAATCCACCATCTTCTACAAAGTTATATACAACTACAGAAAAACTATATAAAAAAACATTACTTACCCTCTAAGTCGGCTGGACAGACCCGGGAAGCACCACCACACTGACGCTAGTTTACACAGCGAACAACGTTGGGTCAATGGTGGTGCTTTTCGCTTGTGTCCAGCGGGCTTAAAGGGTAAGTAGCTGTATGTAGGTAGGATTTATGTGTGGCAAATTCTAGTGATGGTACTTGTCCAACCTGACCCTGTTGATAATGTTTATGTGCCACCAAGTGTTAGGTTCAAAGATTGAACTCCGAAACTTTACGTTTCCAATTGACAGTTATTCTACTCCCGTTCTTTCTCATTCTAATGTCTGTTAACCTCCAGTAATATTAGAAATATATTAGGTCTTCCCTGCCTTACCTCCTTCTGTTTTGATAATATCTACATTTTGATTTTACGTGTTCTTGTTTTATCGTCCATTAAATATAATAAACTTATTTATGTAACGACAGGCAGTTTACCATACATGTTTTCAGTGGTATCCAATTCACTTGTATGAATAGATAAATTAACCTTTTGAATACGCCTTGTGACTTCTTGTTTACAATTGATGACGCACCTCAAAGCATATGTTTCATCGTCAGATATTTAAGTAGTAGCGTGTTCACAGCGTCTAATCCTGAAGTAGGTCTATTTCTGGTTAGCTCAAAAATTTAAGTGTAGGCTATATTACATGTTTAACAACTATCTTACAATAATCTTTGTGTGTTCGTACATCGTACTCTTCTTAAATATATTTGTCTCATTATGATTATCTAGTAGGCCTATGCTCCCTGAGCTTCAGAATTCGCTCACTATTTTGAACGGAGTACATTTATTATTACATAAATTTCGTTATTAGACAATTTTCCAATTGCGAGAAAGTCACATACATCCCGATTACTCTAATATTTCTTTAGTAACATATCATCAACTGTAGAGCACACAATCATACAATAAACTTAGCAACATTCGGATTTGGGTTACAAATCCTTTTAATCTGACACCCAGTTGGATTTTCACTTTAAAAAAATGTGACGCTTTACTGGTTCTCCTTAGATTCTAAATATTTGAAAATTTTAAAATTTAACGTTACATTCAGATTTTAGTCAAAATTACTTTACATTAATATGCCACATTAAGTTTTGTGATTTTATAAAAAATTTCGCCAAGGTTTTTTGCTCTGACGCTCCAAGACTTTGAAAATTTCAAAAATGAATACTATATTCAGATTGTGGTTTAAATTCCCGTTAATTTGATATCTGACATGGGATTTTGTGATTTTTTCACAATTTTGACTCACCGTCATTTTTTTGGGGTGATCAATCTCAAAAACAACAATGTTCTGTAGGGTAAAGTGTAGACATGTGCGCCAAGTTTTACGAAAATCGGTTGATGCTTTCAAAAATTATCGTCAAACATACCCCAATTAGTCAGACAGACAGACAGATAAATGGCAAACGGTCGAGTTAAACCCTAAGAACTCGCTTCCTTGTTCAACAAGAGGCATATGTTACAGGGTGACTTTCAGATGTAATTTTCATTATCTGTGCCAATCAGAAAGGCCAAAGAAGGACCAGTGACCGCTACTAGTAGGTTTATTTGTCGATAGGTGCTCTGAGTACGGTTGCTCTGAGCACGGAGCCACGAAAACTTACGTTCTTTACTCTACAACCAAGACATGACAGGTACAGAATTTTACGTTTGTGTCTATAATAAATATTTGACACTAATCAGAGCTAGATATGGTAACAAAACATCAAATAAGTGGATGCTTGAGCTCTGAAAAAATGACGTAGCAGCTAAAATGGTACCCCCATGCCAGGTGGGGTGAGACTATCCCTAACCTTCGTGAAGGAGGATTGTACTTATGGATAAAATGTTTGTAGGTCGAACGAAGAGCTGACCAAAGGGAGCTGTGATCTGATTACTGTAATGAATTTTGACTCTTCCTGCGAATTATTGGCCTAGGATGAATGATGTCTTTATTGTTATCAAAGTCTTTCCTGTCAGTATCATACTAGTAAATTTTCTTTCTTATAAACCACTCTTTCTTTCTTTACATTCGTCTTCTGATTTCCTGAGCGACTTTCTGTTCATCCGTATAATTATAAAATTCTCAGAAAAACATTTGTTCCTTAATACGTTTGTGTCTTCTGTTTGTTTAACACCCACCATTCTGATCCATGTCATAACGCTACATTCCACACAGGTTAGTAAACAACTAGCCGTCAGAGAGGCCAAAATATTTTCCAGGAGGGGCAAGCAATTTTCCAGTGGAGAAAAATATTTGTTAACATGCACATATTAGTTTGTAATTTTTATATTATAATATAAATAAGGTCACAGATTGTATTAACTTACTAAAACATTTATTCCTTTAAAATATGCACAAAATTAATGGCTTGTAAAAGTTAATGTTTGATTTCCATTAAGTAGTGCTCAAGTTCCCAAAGTTTTAATATTACGATCGGCGTAATCAAAACACCAGATCAGGTTTTAGTGTATATGAGGGTCCACCGTGGACAAAAATTTTCATCATTCCCTATGAAGCGTTGCTCAGAGTAAAGCTGCGAATCTACAGTGTACGTTTCACAGAACAAACACGCGGAAAAGAAGGAGCGCTCCGGAGTCGCTAATGAACCCTGAGCATCTTGCAGACGGTTCATTCCCTAAAGACGAAAAGTCTGTCTATGAACCGTTCCTCTGTAAACACGTGTGGTTACACTGGCCAACGATCCATAGGAACCAAATCTCTGTCCACGCTGGATACCTTTCGGCTTGCACGCGTTGTGCTGGTGTGGGTTTCGGCACTTTCCATTTAAAAAGCGTGTAAACGTAAGGAAACAAACATGAGTGAGGCCAGATATAACGCTAATTGTGTGTGTGTGTCCTACCTGCCTTTTTATTGCGGTAATCACACTAATAAAACTTTAGAAACGTAAACATTACATAATGTAAATATTCTTGCATGACAGGAACGGAACAATATCTCTTCACAAACAGATGATTTAAGTTAAAATGAAAAAATTATAATTTTATTGCCTGGCAACAAAATTATTTTATTTTTAATAATTACCACTGTTTGAAAAAGTTTAAATGATTTTTCAAGTACTTTACTCCTGTTAAAATGTGAAACGTTGCAGGTAAACTACCCCTCCCCCTTAATCGATCTTCACCAAAATCAATAGGCCATAAGTTCTCTACAACTCGGGAACATATGCAAAAAATTATTTCATTTTGTTTGAACTGGAGGCAGTTATCGATGGCCGTAGAAAAAATTCTATATACAGACACACACAAAGACACTTTTCAGAAAGTAACTTTTTTTCATGTTTTGAGGGTAGTACAATCATAATCAGTCCTTATCTCGAACACGATTTGTTTCACGATCTCCATACTTCCATTTCCTTACGGAACATAGAAGTAAAAATCCCACCTAGTTCTAATAGGCAAACCTAACAAACACAGATTAGGTTATGGCCAAAGTTACATTAAAAGAAACTAAATCACATTTTTATTCTATCACACATTTTATTATTATTAGTAAAAACAATAATATTATAACAAATAATTTTTGTTCGGGTAGCGTACGACTAGCTATATGATGGTTCTACCAATTAAACAGAAAATGTAAACTACTTATATCTGTTAAACTGTTAAAGACTTTGTTCATGAAAGTGATTACATCGTTTATTAAAAATATGCAAGTGGTTACAACTGGATTTTTCCAGTTTTGTATAGTCGGTAAGCCTATTCAACGTCCGAAGGACTGGCCACCTGCGAAAATTTAGTTAGTCTGAGTTACCACTTTTGCTCGAGCGACTTTATTATGCTTTCAGCAAGTACAGACTAGGGCAAACAAAACGTCCCGTTACAATGTGGTCTAATTCTAATACAATTTTGACTCATTCTAAGAGTTAATAAGATATGTAAATTTTCTAAGATTGCTGTTGGCTATTGACGCTTGTATCAAAATTTGGAAAATTACATAAAACATGTATTATGTAATAAGAATATGAATAAGAGTCAATAAAAAATTAAATATTTTATTGACGTTTTTATATTAAAATAAAAAATCGCTAACACATAAGAACATATACAGTATAACATGTGCTTTTGTGATGTCTTTATGTAAGTACTTTTTTGACTTTCGTTTTCAGTTTATACTTCTTGTCGTAGGAAAAGATGTCTGGATTTACTAGAAGTGCAGTAAATGAATGAATATTTATTGGATAGCAAACGCAGAGGCTAAAAATTTAAATAATGACTAGTGCGGCGTGGCTGGTGAATTAAAAGTCTAGCCCGGGCCTCCTTCCAAGTACTGTGTACGCTTTATAGTTAATCTGAGTATAATGAATGGTGGTATTTATCGAAACAGCCATTTTGTAAAAGAATGGACTATCAGGCAGCAGGCCAAAATGCATCCAAGTAGCGGCTCAGTATACACATGCATACGATTATACGTATTAAGTGTGTGATTCTAGTGAGGTCTGTCTGGTTGTTTAAACAGAAGACAAATGAAACAATTAAGCTATAACACGTAATCGATTTCCCCATTAAGCAGAATTGCCGTATTATTTTGCATCCACATGAAATATTAAATATACTTAAATCTATTTAAATCGACAGAAATAACATTAACACAAACTGATATAAATGTTGTAATACCGTTTTAGAACGTGTATTACGTATATCAACCACAACCAACAAGCCAGCATACCGACAAGCAATCTTAGTGGAGACCGGCGTTAGACTATGCTGTGACTTGCCAGAACATATATGACAAAAACTGTACCAGAAAGTAAACCAGATACAGTTTTTCTCGATCTATAAAATAGAAAATGCTGACTCATCGATACTGCTTATTGGCATATAAATGATTAAATTAAGGTTTATATCTTTTAACTTAGAAACAATAGAGCGACACGAATTCAGGGGCGTCACCGTGGCTGCATAAAGCACGTAACCGACAAGGAGCAAACTCGATACCCAAGGTTAAAAGTATCGTTTGCCGTCTATTCTAAGCTAGGTGCTTGACGTAAGAAAACGCTGGAATAACCGGGGTACACTTCACAATAAGTATTATTGGTTCTACTTCTTAGAAAAGTAAAGTTGTATCTAAATACTTTCTTTGACAGTATCTTTCTTGATATTGTTTTACTTGATCAAATACCCACATACATTTTTAATGTACAATGACCATGCTAATAAAATACATGTGAAATGTACGTTACAATATAATATAATTTTTTAAATAAAAATTTGTTCATAGTAAATAATTTTAATAATTTAAAATTGCGTAGTCTCCTGTTATTAATCTCTTTATTTTAATTGAATATAGACTATTTTACAGTTAATACATATCTAATTTAACCAACAGCTTTTAGGAAATCTTTTATATAAACTTTCTAAACAATTAGTATATAAACTTAATTTAAATGACTAGCTAATACTTTTAAATTAATGCATGGCATAGAAGGTACAGAAATAAAATATTGTACCATAACTTATAGAACAGCACATAGCTCGTTTCTAAGTGTTATTGACGTCATTCAATTATTAAAATTCAAAAGATTTTTTAAGAGACAGCACCTGTTTACATTACAAACTGACTGGAAAATATTTGTTACAGAGATTCGTTAATCCAATCTAATAAGGATCTGTTTGGTTTAAGTTTTTTTTTTAAATTGCTTCGTTTAAAAATATTGCTCTCTCTGAGAATACAGATGTATTTAAGCAATGAAAACGTTAATGCTGTCAAAATCAATTGAAAACATTCTATTTTATACTTCTGTGTAGTTAATATTTTCTAACACTAATTATGGTATGTTAGCAGTGATGAAGCATTTTGTGTGTTTATGTAGTAGGTAATGAACTCAAGACTAGGATCAGTATGAAACGTAACAAGAAGCATGCGAACAATACTGATTAAACAGTTGCAGTGTTAACATATTACAATACAATTTCAGGCAAGGTCAAGGGGCGGGGCGGAGCAGCGCTGCTGTATGGAGACGTTCTGCCTCTGACAGCCGTGACGGGGTGACTTACGGCGCACACTTTCCGCTCTCATTGTTTGTATTGTAGCCTACTCGCCGCACAAATTACACTTTATATAGATGCCTCTTTCGCATTAATATCATTCTAACATTTCTAAACTAAGTTCATTGTGTTTCAAATTTTTAAAATACAATATTTAATTAAATTTTATTTTCAATATACGTAGTAGTAGCAGTTAATATATATTCAATAAATATATAATAATATTATATAAACAAAATAAAATAATATTAAGACAATCAGTTACATTTATAGTCGTAAGTGTTTAGTAAATATTGAAGTAACATGCGATAATCGGTGGCAGATCAGTTGTCACGTGTTTACTTTCTACACACTAGTTTTACTTCCATATTCCTTAAGGAATGGAAGTATGGTGATGGCAAAAAAAATCGTGTTCGAGATTATTGCAGAGTCTGATTGTACTACACTCAAAACATGAAAAAAAGTCGTTTTCCGAAAAGTGTCTGTGTGTGTGTCTGTGTGTCAGTCTGTGTGTAGATTTTTTTCTATGGCAAACGATAACTGCCGCAAATTCAAACAGAATCAAATAATGTTTTGCATACAGCTCTGATTTGTAGAGTACTCACGACCTATTGTTTTTGGTGAAGATCGGTTGAGGGAAAGGGGTAGTTTACCTGCAACGGTTTTTTTTATCAAGAGAAATTTTTTTGTTTGGCAAACGATAACAGCCGCAAATTCAAACAGAATTAAATAATGTTTCGTATACAGCCCTGAATTGTAGAGTTCTCAAGACCTATTGTTTTTGGTGAAGATCGGTTAAGGGAAAGGGGTAGTTTACCTGTAACGTTTTATGTTTTAACAAGGGTATTTCCTATGGCAAACGATAACAGCCGCAAATTCAAACAGAATCAAAAGATTATTTGCATACAGCCCTAAATTGTAGAGTTCTCAAGATCTATTGTTTTTGGTGAAGTTCGGTTGAGGGAAAGGGGTAGTTTACGTGCAACGTTTTTTTAACAAGGGTATTTTCTATGGCAAACGATAACAGCCGCAAATTCAAACAGAATCAAATAATGTTTTGCATACAGCCCTGATTTGTAGAGTACTCAAGACCTATTGTTTTTGGTGAAGATCGGTTAAGGGAAAGGGGTAGTTTACCGGCAACATTTTTTTATCAAGCGTATTTTATATGGCAAACGATAACAGCCGCAAATGCAAACAGAATCAAATAATTTTTTGCATACGTCCCTGAATTGTAGAGGTCTCAAGGACTTTCGATTTTGGTGAAGATCGGTTAAGGGGAAGGTGTAGTTTACCTGCAACCTTTTACGTTTTAACAAGAGTAAAGTACTTGAAAATTGATTTAAACTTCTTGAAACAATGGTAATTTTTAAAAATAAAATAATTTTGTTGCCAGGCAATAAAATTATAATTTTTTCATTTTAATGTAATATAATATTTTTCATTTAATACAGCAATAAAAAGGCAGGTAAGACACACACACACACACACACACACACACACACACACACACACACACACACACACACACACACACACACACACACACACACACACACACACACACACACACACACACACACACACACACACACACACACACACACACACACACACACACACACACACACACACACACACACACACACACACACACACACACACACACACACACACACACACACACACACACACACACACACACACACACACACACACACACAATTCACGTTATTTCTGGCCTCACTCATGTTTATTTTCTTACATTTGCACGCTTTTTAAATGGAAAGTGCCGAAACCCACACCAACATAACGCGTGCAAGCCGAAAAAATGGACATCAATTTGCTTACTGGCGAAGCTAGTAGTTAATGAATGGGTAGGCAAAAATCTTATCTTAAATTTTTTTTAAGGAATCACTAAAAGGACGGTGGTTCAAATCGGACGCTGAGGTAGAGTTTGCTGTAACCGAATGGTTCCACAAACTGCCGTAAGAATTTTACTAGCAGGGAATCTACAGGTTAGCGCAACAGTGGAACTCATGTCTTAATGTTATTGGAGACTTCTTTTAAAATCGTTGAATAAAAAATGCTTTACAGCTCTATACGTGTTTCTATTGAACAATCCTTGTATTAGTCATACACAATAATACTGTACAACTGATTGAACTTCAAATTTTTAAACTTGATTAGTTTCTATATATATGTTTAATGTTACAAATAATTCAAATAACAATCTTGATCATCTGTTAGTTCAGCGGAATAACAGTGACACTTTTAATAACCGCATAAAATAAACACTTAAAAACAACACAGGCGCTTTAACTTAACTGTTTGGACCACAGAAGTGAGGCATGCCGCAACGCTCTATGTGTACAGCGCGGGACAATCCCCCCTCCCTACACTTCCCTATCACACCACTACATTGCTTACATACGATGTATACAAAAAACGCTGAGGCAAGTTCAGGTTGCCTCATTCGCTTTAAACGAACTATGCCGAATCTCACCTGTCACCATCTAGCGGTCGCTCAATAAAGCACGTTTCGGTTTAATAAATTTGACAGTCGCAGTAACAATGTATAATCTTTACGTTATGTAGTTCATACGTATTTATAATTTTTATTCTACAGAATTTTTTAGGGTAGGTATTGCCTCAATTGCCTCCATGTAACTTTGCCACTGATATATATGTGTACAACGTTATCGGCAACAAAGAAGTAGTTTTTGTTAAAATTCCTTCCCGGGATATTTGGCCGTAGTCCAATGTTTCCTACAAAACCAGACATTTCGGCAATGCCATCGACTTCCATCATCAGTGAAAATCGAGTGCGATAACGTGAGGTGGTATACGTTAGTGACCACTGTACTGTGGTTAAGGCTGAAGCAGCAGTAAGTAGAAAGAAGTAGTTTCTATGGTAATATTTCATTTCGAAAATGATTTTAAATATAAATCTTAGAATATGGAAGTCATGTATGGTTCTCCATACCGATATTTTACATAGCTGTGTTAATGGCACAAACAGTACTGTTATTTAATCAGGAAATCGCGGGACCGCAAATAAATCGTAATAATAAGGAGACAAACAACAATAACAACTGAAATACTACTACTACCATTAATAAAACGCTTCTACTACTAATAATATGATAATAACATTAATAATAACACTAGTTTTTTTTTTTAAAGAGGGGAAATGCTTCATGCACCGACAGAGGAAACCGTATGCCCCCTGGTAGTACAGTCACTGAAGGAAAAAAAATTCAAATTAAGTGGCTTCTACGAGATTTTTTGCATAAGGCTAGATAAAAGGGTGAGAAACAATTTAAAAAAAGTTTACATAAATTCCGTCGCGGTTTTTCGAAAAAGAGGAGGGGGAACGTACAAAAAATTATCTTGAAAAATAACAAATTTAGGAAAAAAAGACAAATTACAAAAATTAAAGAGTATTAAATTCTCTATAAAAAAGCCATTTATCATTTATTTTGTCAGGTCAATACTTTGTGAGAAAAATGGAATTTTAATATTAGAAAAAAATTGATTGTCTGAGTCCGCCCCAATAAGCGGGAAGGCTAATTTTTTCTGACATTGCAACATACACATTTTAATAAAATCCGTTATAATAGTCGTAGAGACAAAAATCAAAAAACATTTTAAAGCTAAATGTTTTCGCTTTTACATAAAATGAAAAGGAAATAATTAAATTATTAATACATACTTGAAATAAAGTAATAACATTTTTGTTTTCTATTTTTTCAACTAATGCATAAACATATTAACAATTTATTACAAATGTATTTACACTAAAAAAAAACTTCAAAATATGAACTTTACATATATAGGTTTTAGAAAAAATAATAAAAATTAGTATTGATTTATTGGAATAAAATGAGCGAGTTTTAAAATTTATCATTTTTTTGAGTTCGCAAGTATACATCATTTTCTTAACTTAAAATTTCTACAGAAATTTTGAAAATAAATATTTTTTAACAAAATTATGAACACGTATTGGTAAAAGTGTCTTCTATAAGACTGAGGTGTTTGATATTTGTTTGTGGGATCTTTATTTAATATTATGCAATTATTATTAACTATAAAGTCTTCTGTTTTATCTGTGTTCTATAAGTTATTTTATTGTCAAAATCTTCAATGATTGGAAGAAAACTATTTTTGAATATATTTATAAAGTGCATTTCTTATAACATTTTTATTATAATGCGTAATAAATAAGTAAAAATCTATAATAATAAAAGGAAGTGTTTGTGTGTGCGATGCCCAGCCAAATCTACGGCACGCAGAGATTTGAAATTTTCAACATAGGTGGGCGGAACGGGGTCCGAATGCACCTCGAAGCCGGATTTTTAATTTTCCCGTTCGTTCGCGAGTTATGAGCGAAAAACTAGCAGAAAACGTGATTTTTAGCGCGTGCACAGCTGATCATGTATGTTGGCCTGAATGGGAAGTTCCAATTTTTTCATTGTAACTTTTCAAAATTAATTATGATGTCGAAATTTAGAATTTTAATTATTAGTTTAATTTAATTCGAAATTATTTCCACGGCCGCCATAGTTACAAAAAAAATTAAGATAATTGCTTAAATAATTTAATTTTCATGTGAAAGCGTAATGATTGGTTAGTATATTAAACTCAAATATGCTTTTGATTTTATTAATTAATTGATTTTTCAAGTAAACATTGTAACATGACCAGGTGTTACATAACCTAGACATATGCCCATAGAATGAATAAATACATGAAGGTAATGTAAATAAATAATATAATGATGAAAGTAGCGAAGAAGTGAGGGACCAATGAAGAAGAAAGAAGAAGAAGCGCCACAAGAAGCAGTAAACAAGATACTGCTTGACACTACAACCAATACTATAACTGACACAAACTAATGCACAAATTAAATTCACTTTAAGCTGTCAAGCGAGTCAGTGAATAACTTGAATGTAATCTCACATGTTAATAAAAATAATTAAGTAACGACCCGAATAATATGATATCAGCAACAATGATACCTTTGGGCTGAGAATAAATCAACTAGGACTAGTAACTATTAATGCCTATAACTAAGATTAGCTATGGCCACAAGGTAAAATTGAAACTGTATTACAATCTCAAATGTAATCATAATAAGTAAAAATAATTGTAAGAGGGAACCTTATATAAGTAAGATTACCTCACCAAGATACCAAATATGACTAATAAACATTATTAAGGCATAAATCCGATGCAAACGGTATGCCTAGGCAACGCCTAAAACGAACAATTGTCAGTAAGGTGATAAGTAGAAAGTACTACAAGTAAATCACATACACTGAACAATCTTTATACCAAACGTAGTAATAAGCATTGTTAATATATTATACAAGTAAGAACTCAATTATTAATGAATAGCATAGAGCAAAATAGTGTAAACCAAAATGTCATTAGGAAGTAAGAATAGTTCATAGCTATGTATTACATTAATAAGTTAAGATTTAATTATTATAGTCGTTAAATAAGTATAAAGACGGATATGTTAGTGTTCCAACACAGACGTTTAAGTGAAAATGCGATGTGGAACACAAATAATGTGTTGATAAGAGAAAATCATAGTCGGCTTCGCTAGCAGACGACAGCGCGAAGCCATATACCTGAACATTATTTATTAAAAGATGTCAGTGAAAGTGTAAATAAACCAGTGTCAAACTATATCAAATGAAAGAGTAAAAAATATCCTTTAATTTGATAGCGAAACAACCCCGATCGCAACTATAATAGGTCCGTGACATGCGTTAGCATCATTTGTAAATAGAAAGTAAAAAATCTGTTTGTTAAGAACAACTACAACGATAGCTGTCAATCATTCTGGCGAAAAGTCGGTTAATGACCGTTGGAAAAACAATGCGTCACTTTCGTAACGCCTGGTTAAGCCAATCAGAAAATAGTTTATTAACTGAAACATTCGCCTAAGCCTTATCAAATCAGAGGGGATATAAAGGAATGCAGCTAATTACCGTTAGACACTTTTGACAATCATCGAGAGCGGAAGGTGACGCTCGTCTCATCAAAATTTTGATTAACTGATAGCTTCTTGTAATAGTGCGTCCATTGAATTATTTCGGCATCAACCAATAACTACAATATAATCTACATAGAATCAGTGCATGGAAGTGAAGTATTATTTTATTTTGTGCGGGATACATCGAACAGGAGAAAATAATTAAATAGTATTTTAAAAGGTCCTTTTTTAGTAAGAAGCGGACCAATATTCTCTGTTCAAGTGCGTGTGTAGTGTAAAGCCAGGTCATTATAATCCGACCTGGAGTGTGTAATCAAATTTTAATCGAAAAGATTAAAATACAGAGGTAACAGCGTGACAATTTATTCCATTACACTGAGTGCACTAACTTATATATTTTGTAAACAAAATTTGTACTGACGCATAACACCAAAACATTTTCTGTATTATACAATGTCTGAATTTATTTAGTGGATTTGTCAATCCTGGTTAAGAATGATGTTAGTCTTAAGTGGTCTCACTATATAACTTTGTGAATAATTAAGCAAGCGTGACGAACGCCTAACCTATAAAAGAGGTTTGATTTTTTTGTTGGAAAACAACACGGCATTACTAGTCAATATTGTATTATAAAATAATTAACTATTGTGTAGGCATGAGCATTCTTTCTTGTGTTTCAAAGAATTTACGCCCGATATATAAATAAATTTAATATCTAAAGTAAAGTTTATCTGGACATAACCAGAACTGTTGTTTATACTCCGAGCTAGTAGAATAGGGTAAGTTAACGAACCAATTTCAATTGTATATCAATGTATTTTCTTAATTATGTTTGTTTGAATTCATTATCAAGGGTACAAATAAAACCCAGTTATTAGCAGTATAACTTGACTTAATTTATTTCTAAAAGTAAATAAAGAATTAATTCAAAATAATCAAAGTCATTTTTAGTAGAGATCATACGTTGTTGAATTTGAATTGCCATAAGGGCAATAAACACAATTTCAGTTTTTTAAAATAATTATTTGAGTCTATTAATGGGTTTTACACGGGATTTTCCCGAAATAAACCTGTGTGGCGCCCATTATTAAACAAGGTAACCTAACCTTGTAAATAAAGTAAGCTGGTTTTGTAAACCGTCTTGGCAGCTTATTAATTTATTAAAAACGTGAACTTCGGAACTTCCAGAATCACGACCAGGTACGTGGAAGTGTATTTTATTAATTTTATTGTCCAGACGCGACTAGACTTTACGTACTTAGACGACTGTCAACCTGGAAGAGGAGTTTCGCTGCCAGAATCAACACGACGGCTACCTTCATCAAGCAACCAGCTAGTACGCTTTATTTATTGAATTAAGCAACGTTATTCTTCAAACAACATTACTGCAATCATTGTTATTTTTATCTAAAGGAGTTCTTTTAAGACAATCATAATTTTTTTTCTCGATTCATCATAACTTGTAACTTTAATTTTCAATTGTAAACACACTTTTAAATTTTAAATCCTAATATTAAACACATTTTAAACACAACGGATTTAGTTAAGTTACAACATTTAAAAAAATTAATTATGATGTCGAAATTTAGAATATTAATTATTAGTTTAATTCATTTCAAATTATTTCCACGGCCCCATTTATATGTTTTTCATTTCAGATTTTCTGGCTGATTATTCAACACCGATGTGTTGCGGTTTCTAAATTGAACGTAACATAATATTTTGATTGTTACTGTGATAAAAATATGCCGCAGCCTCCTCGAAAAAAAAGTGTACGAACCCGGCAAGAAGAAAACAGGGAAAGACAACAAATAAGAAGAGAAGCGGAATCCACCCCAGAAAGAGAATCAAGACAACAACAGAGCAGAGAAAGAGAGCAAAGAAGAAGAGAAGCGGAATCCACCCCAGAAAGAGAATCAAGACAATAACAGAGCAGAGAAAGACAGCAAAGAAGAAGAGAAGCTGAAACAATCCGAGAAAGAGAATAAAGACTACAGCAAATTAGAACTGCAACAATTACTGCAAAAATGCGCATTTGGAGAACTTTAGAGAATGCAGCTTTTGATTATGACCCATCAGCGGATTATGCCTCCGATCCTTTGTGTCTCATAGGATCAATGTCTATAACATGCCAACACTGTGAAGCAAAGAAGTGGAAAGGTGAAGCCCCAGGTATGTGCTGCAGCGGAGGAAAGGTTCAACTGATGCCGTTAATTGATCCTCCCGAGCCCCTAAGTGCTTTTCTGATTGGCGATTCCATGGAGACTAAACATTTCCTGCAAAATATCAGACGTTATAACTCATGCTTCCAGATGACCTCTTTCGGCACCACCAAAGAAATTAGAGAGCCAGAATTCATGCCGACGTTCAAGGTTTAGGGCCAAGTATATCATCGCATCGGGAGTCTACAGAGTCTACCGAATGAAGATCCTAAATTTCTGCAAGTATATTTTTGTTGGCGACGGAACACAACGAGCGCAGCAGCGTTGCAGGAATGTGCCACAAACAAGACAAGGCATAGTACTTCAGTTGCAGGGCATGCTGAACCGTGAAAACTCCTACGTCCATAACTTCAAATCGGCCATGGAAAAGATCAGTCCTGAATTCAAGCTGGTTATCTTAGCAGACAAAACTCCACAAGGCGAACATGAGAGGCGATTTAATGCGCCGATGACAGCGGAAGTGGCTGTAATAATGGGCGGAGAACAACGTGCAGCAAGAGACATAGTTTTAGAAGAAAAAAGTGGCACCACCAAACGAATTTCCGATACGCACCGATCGTATGATGCGCTGCAGTATTCATTACTTTTTTGGCAGGGGGAAGATGGATATCATTTTCAACTGCGACAAAGAAACCCAGCTACAGGAATGCTGCAAACCAAGAAGATTTCTGCTATGGAGTTCTATGCTTACAGAATGATGATGCGCTGTTCAAGTTTCAACATTTTACTGCGAAGTAGAGGCCTGTTGCAACAGTTTCTCGTTGACATGTATGCCAAGATTGAATCTGAAAGGTTGAGGTACATTCGATTTAACCAGAGGACACTGAGAGTGGAGCAGTATGCGCATTTGAGGAATGCCGTCATCAACGATGGAAATATTGCCGACATGGGCCAGTTGATTATATTGCCTTCTAGCTTTACCGGTGGTCCCAGGTACATGCATGAGCGTTCTCAGGATGCCATGACCTACGTGCGAAACTACGGTAGACTTGACCTCTTCATCACCTTCACGTTCAATCCGAATTGGACGGAAATACAGGAAGAACTTTTCGACGGACAAAAAACCCAGGATCGTCATGATTTGTCGGCAAGAGTCTTTCATCGGAAGCATAAGGTACTCATGGGTCTCATCACAAAGGCAAAGATTTTTGGTGATGTTCGGTGTCATATGTATACCATAGAGTGGCAGAAGCGCGGACTACCTCATGCACACATTCTGGGTTGGCTCAGAGACACCTTACACGTGCACAGAGTTGATGACTTCATCAGTGCGGAAATCCCTGAGCCAGAAGAAGACCCAGACCTTTTCAGTACTGTAACAAAGCAGATGGTGCACGGTCCCTGCGGATGCAGGAATCTCCGCTCTCCATGCATGAAGCATTGACTCTGCACGAAGCGATACCCTCGACGTTTTCTGAAAGAGACTCAGACGGGGCAGTACGGATATCCACTGTATCGTCGTAGAAGCCCACAAGACGAAGGATTCACCGCAAACGTCAGTGTTCAAGGATCGGAAGTGTCTGTGGACAATACGTGGATTGTTCCGTATTGTCCCCTGTTATTAAAAGTTTTCAACGCGCATATCAACGTAGAATACTGAAATTCTGTTAAATTAATCAAATATGTTTGCAAATATGTGAATAAGGGATCCGACATGGCCGTGTTTGATGTGACAAGTGGAGGCAATGAGCTTAATGAAATTCATCAGTATGAAATGGGAAGATACATAAGTACCAACGAAGTGGTGTGGAGAATACTAGGCTTTCCTATCCACGAGCGGCAACCTACAGTTATTCATCTAAGTGTCCACCTAGAGAACGGCCAGAGAGTCTACTTCACAACAGAAAATGCAGCTGAACAGGCCCAAGCACCTCAAGAAACGACACTCACGTCTTACTTCAGACTTTGCATCCAAGATGAGTTTGCGCGCACACTACTGTACAACCAAGTCCCAAAGTACTACACATGGAACAGCAGGGACAAGACTTGGAACCGACGTAGACAAGGTGAAATTATACCAGAAGAAGAAGGGATTAAGACCAGCGATGCCCTCGGCCGGGTGTACACCGTCCACCCAAACAGCTCTGAATGCTTTCACCTGCGACTGCTACTGCACGAAGTAAGAGGTCCAACATCATTCGACGATTTGAGAACAGTTGATGGAAGGGTCTGCGAAACTTTCAAAGAGGCTTGCCAGCTTAGATGACTTCTGGAAAACGACGACCACTGGAACAAAGCGTTGGAAGAAGAAGCTGCGTCTCGATCTCCTAAGATTATGCGGAACCTATTTGCTGTTATGCTGCAGACATGCTCCATGTCAAGTCCGGAGCAGTTATCGATGAACCATAGGGAGAGCCTGTCTGAAGACATGCTGCATCAAGCACGAGTTGAACAGCAGAATATGGATCTCGACTACAATGAGGACATATTCAACAAAGTTGTAATCTACATTGAGGATAGGATTATATCATTGGGAGGTTCGGGCCTGAAAAGCTTTGGACTTCCGCAAACGATTAGGAACAGAGATTCCACCCTCCCGAGTGAAGTAGATACAGAAAGAAATTACGACAAATTTGCTCACAGTATACATAGAGGAGAATGAGCCGAAAATGGTCCAAGATCAGAAGGAAGCATTTGACAAGATTACTAGAGCAGTTTTTGATAGGCGGGGTGGCATATTCTTCTTAGATGCTTCAGGTGGTACCGGGAAGACTTTTCTTATTAATCTTCTTTTGGCAAAAGTGCGACAGAGAAATGCGATTGCTCTTGCTGTTGCTTCGTCCGGCATTGCTTCAACACTCTTGACAGGAGGGAGGACAGCTCACTCAGCCTTCAAGTTACCCTTAAATCTGACAACCGCGGAGACTCCTACATGCAACATTTCAAGAAACTTAGGAAAGGCCAAGGTTCTACAGGATTGCAGGCTGAAAGTCTGGGACGAGTGTACCGTGTCCCACAAAGCCGCATTCGAGGCACTGGATGTCACCTTGAAAGACCTCAGACGCAACAACGATAAAATGGGAGGCGTCACTATGGTGTTGGCTGGCGACTTTCGGCAGACGCTTCCGGTTATTCCCCGCGGAACTAGGACGGATGAAATGCAAGCCTGCATCAAATCTTTATACATTTGGAATTGCATTGAAATACTTAGACTCTCAACAAATATGCGAGTTCATCTGAACGGTGATCCCTCTGCACAGCAGTTTGCCGATAATGTACTTCAACTAGGAAATGGTGCTGTGATCTCGGATGTTCACGATGGACATGTGGCGATGGAAAGCATAGGAAGAATTGTTACAACCCAACAACAGCTGAAAGAGGTGTTGTTTCCAAATATGGCACAACATGTCACGGATCACGCATGGCTGTGCCAAAGAGCGATTCTTGCCCCAAGAAATGAAACTGTCAACGTCATCAATAAGCAACTTTTACAAGAATTAGGCCTACCCGGTGTTCTACAAATTTACAAATCTATCGACACGACATGTAATACAGATGAGGCTGTCAACTACACGACAGAGTTTTTGAACAACTTGGAGCCACCTGGAGTACCCTCGCACATCTTGGAGCTAAAGATTGGGGCACCGATTATGCTTCTCAGGAATCTGAATCTTCCTTCCCTCTGCAATGGAACACGACTCTCAATCAAGAAACTGATGCCGAATATTATTGAATCATGACAGGACATGCCGCGGGTAAAGTAGTATTCATTCCTCGGATCCCAATCATCCCTTCAGATGTACCGTTTTAATTTAGACGTTTGCAGTTCCCCGTTCGTTTGAGTTTCGCTATGAGCATCAACAAGGCATAAGGACAATCACTTAAAGTTGTAGGACTCGATCTTCGGAAACCGTGCTTCTCCCATGGTCAACTGTACGTGGGTTGTTCAAGAGTTGGAAATGGAGACAATCTATACATCTTAGCTCCAAATGGAAGGACACTTAATATAGTTTATCCGGAAGCTCTATAATGAAAAAGTAGTTTGTTTTTGTATAATATTGGGTTTTTATATTTTTTTACTATTATTTGTACCACCACCACCAATGTTAAACATTGAAAGTAACAATATAATTAAAAATAAAATGATGTAATCCATGCAATTTATGTAAATACGATGTAAGTGTTAATAAATATAATGTTTTAATTATTTTGCTGTTAAATAAATTATTTAAAAAACATCTAGCGGTTGAATTAATAAACGCAGGCGAAGCCGCGGGTACCTGCTAGTTATAGGCCTACATAATAATATATACATAAATGAATAATAATGAGTTTTAAACTTATATTCCTGTAAAAATTGCATGTCTATTACATAAACATGTATTTTATGTGAAAATCCACCTTGTGAAAATTTGGCCAACTTTGAATTAATTTTTCTACTAAAAATATCGCCCTGACAAAAACAATGTTAATAACCTTTTTCATGCAGAATTTTATGCTCTTTCTTTTTGGTATTTTGTATTTTTCTCATAAATTTAATATTGTTTAAGATAATCACGAAAAATGAATTTTTTGTACATTCCCCCTCCCTTTTTTCGAAAACCCGCGACTGAATTTTTGTAAACTTTTTTTACAATTCTTTCTTACCTTTTTATCTAGGCCTATGCAAAAAATCTTATAGAAGCCACTTAATTTGCAATTTATATTTTTTTTTCGGCTTCAGTGACTGTACTATGGTGTGTGGGACTGTAACCCACTCTAAAAAACCCACCTCTAATTCAGGAATTTATATACACCCTAAAACTACTTAGCGTATTATTTCAGCATGGAACCAATTGTGAACTTACCGGGTTCCTTCTAGTTGCCCCTTATATGCTATTGACCGTTGGGTGCAAGTTGGGTCCAAGTTCTACAAGTCTGTTCTTCTCTTGTAGAACCGACTGAATAAATAAATAATAATAACGACTATAATAATAATAATAATAATAATAATGGAGGAAGAAGAAGAAGAAGAAGAAGAAGAAGAAGAAGAAGAAGAAGAAGAAGAAGAAGAAGAAGAAGAAGAAGAAGAAGAAGAAGAATACAGTATGATCCATCCTAAAACAATGAATTAGTGCCTGACTGTCACTAAAGGAGTCAGGCAGGTACCTCATAAATCTAACGAATTTGTGTAACGGTCAAATCATGGCACTAGCTGATAAAACTAAAGATAGACTATTTTATTTTGTAGGCAAAAACATAAACGTTACATGATAGTCATAGTACTATCGGATATTGCCTACAAATCCATGAACCTCGAAGTGCAGGGACTAGCTATTAACATAACAATATTAAGTGACAGAAAATAAGCATGGAATTGGAAAGCATTTCTTGCTTGGTAAATATCCATGATTGATAGACGGTAAATGCCCTCATGTCATATAAAGGGGCATCAATTTCAACTGGTAAGGAATGATTGTACATCCACATGCTAGGGAACGGTTCATCATCAGGACTACAGTGTTGCTGTAAATAACTATAAGACCTATATTTAAATATTACCAAAAACATATTTAGGCCTATATCTATAGGACATGCAATAGAGTTTGGAAAATGTGGAGCATATAATCAAGGGATTTCCAATTAGCGAACACTGAGTATTTACACAATCATAATCTAAAAGAGAAGACAATCCAAACACTACTAGCAGTCCAATACGAGTCATAAAAAGTAAAACGCTTTAGTATTTAGTAACACTTCAAGGAGTCTTAGAGGAGGAGAACAGTGTACGACTGTATTATGCCATGCGGTACATACGGATAAAGTGATACCAGTTAATACAATAGTTTTGCATGAGTTAAAAAATTATAAAAACCTGGCTCATTGACATTTTTTATTTATTGGATTATAAAAGTCAAAAAGCTGAAAAGGAAAACATACCAAAATATAATTCCCTTGACTATCTACCTAGTCTACCTAAGTTACAATTAAATGCGAAAAATAAACAGCTTCAGTTTAAAGAATCGGTTATTCTGCAAACATGCCGAATAGCCTGTACATATTTAAATACGTCAGCAGGAACTCGTTGCTATAGCTTGCCATGTAGGTCCACTATCACATGCATGTATGTATGTATGTATATATTATACTGCTGTAAGTATTTACAGTACATAAACCTTGTCAGATTAGTTGAAAATTGTAAAGATTGTACAAAGGTAAGGATAGAGAGAAAGGCAAGAAGGCTTTCAACCATACTGAGTTCGATAAAATATCAACTTGTAGTATAATTAGAAAATATAATAAATAATAAAAAATGTATTAATGTAATATTATCCAATGTATGTAAAAAACTGTAAATAATTATTATAAAATTATGTACTTAATTGTGCAAATAAGCAAAAGTCAGTCATAATGTATAAAATGTTGAAATAGTTTATAAGAAACAGAAAATAATACATAGACATGATCAAGGAATCACATTATGTGAACGTAGGTCCAATTATAAATTTTATAAGTTATAAAAGAAGTAGTTGATTTCTAATAATAGTGTATTCTACAAAAAGACGCCAACTCAGTTTTGTTTAAGCGTCTGATAAGATAACATCAAAGCGAAGAAGTGCGGTGTATTATAAATTAAAGTAAATAATTGTTAATCAGTGCCAATTTAAACCTCTGCTCTACAGTTCCTAAAGGACCAAGGCATACCACGCGGCTTTTGTGTTTAGTGTGACGATTGCATAGCCAGTACAACACGCCGCCAGCCGCTAGTTGCGGTATCAGTGCCTATTTAATAGTTTAAAATAAACAAGATCAGTCGTAGTGAATAATAATAGTGTTTGAAAGGTAAAAAGAAAATAAGTTGCAAAAAACATAATTGACAACACACGAAGAGGATAATTTACTAGACAGACTATAACTACCAACCTACAACTGAAAGCCTAGTGAGAAATAAATAACTCAGAGATATTGCAAAGTATACAGAATTCGTAGCAGGTAAAGGGTATTATTATATATAAAATACATCGATTTGAGATAACAAGATAACCTTAACTACATTGCAAACACAACACTTCTTGGACTCTGATGTTTCGTCTGCATAACTAATTGATAAAACTGAACATTTAAGCAGCATACGTTGTTGACCGACATTAACAGTGTTGATTTTCAAGTAGTACAACTTACAACAAAACCACACAAAATAAACATTTACAATAAAACTGTAATTGGAAAGAATTTTTGGCTTAGGCCATTACATTGAATGTTCCTAAGATGGCGGCTTCGATAAAGATCGCTTAGAAGATGTAAGCTCTGCCTGACTACTTGTAAAATATTTTAAATAGACTGAACATTATTAATTTGTTATCGTAATTTAAAAGATATTACAAGTTAATTGAATTGTACTCATTGTTTGTAATTTTTGTTTTATATTATATGTGCTTCATGACCTGAGGTTAAGAATCTATAATATACATACTTTAAAATAAAAAACTAATTAATTAGAAGATATTAATTCAGAATTTTTGTTTTATTTAAATCAACAGTATTCTAAAATTACTAATAGTAACACTTCGTGTGTGTGTGTGTGTGTAGGCACATACATTGTCTCTAGGTGGGGTCCTCTCCAGCAAGGAACTCCTCCGAAAAGGATTTGTTGTGCTGCTTGGGGAGTCCAAGTGATCCACCCCCATGGCATTGCGGTCATTGGATGACGACGGCCCGGGGCAATAATAATAATAATAATAATAGTGAAAGAAGAAGAAGAATACAGTATGCTCCATTCTAAAACACTGAATGAATGACTGTCACTAAAGGAAGGAGGAAGAGACCTTATAAATCTAACGAATTTGTGTAACGATCAAATCATGGCCCTGGTTGATAAAACATAAAGATTACGTGATAGCCATAGTACTATTGCATTTTGCCTACAACCCAATTAACCTCGAAGTGCAGGGACCAACTATTAACATAACAATATTAAGTGACAGAAATGAAGCATGGAAGTGGTGCATAGCTACATACATAGCTACGCGCGCGCGTGTATGTAGCTGCTGAGAACTCCCAAAATTGCAAGAAGTAGGCCTCCTATATGAAGTACCTTGTGATGACTGCATAGCTCCTGCATCGGTTAGTGTAACGGAACATAAGGCAGTGAGTCACAGAATACGGCAAAATTATTTAGTGACTGCAATAACAAACGATTCGATGTTGCCTACAAAAAAAAGTACTACGTCAATAAACATAGTACGTTAAACTGCATACAGCCTTGCCACTACATATCTTTCCCATCTCTGTCCATTTCCACTGGTCATTTATTTATAGTACATGCAAACTACAAACTATAAAAGTTTCCATTCGAATTTGTCGTTTTTCAGGAAACAATTGATTCAGTTCTGGATTATTTTTAGGAAAACATAGTCGATGGAGTCTTATATAAACTCACAGATTATAGTTGAAAACGATACGAAGATATATCTTTTACAATAAGTGTTATATAATGAGACAATACAGTAATTCTGAAGGACGGAAAGTACTTTTCAGTGTCAACGGTTGCTATAACATTTGATTTACCTTACTTTGTGTTTAATAGTTTCTTTTTAAGCACGAATAGAACTTGAAGCAAGTACACTGAAGTATAACAAGTACAGTACTTCCTTTGTAACAAAATGTATGTTTTATCCGTATTTAATTATTTTGCTTGAACAAAGTAAACAATTTTTAGAAATAAAACAAAATGTTTAATTAACAAGTTGGAAGAAGTGTTGCTAGTGTACCACATTAGCTGATGCACTGTTACCAGAGACAATTATCTCACAGCAGTACATGTAAACCAATAAAAAGTTACGAGACTTGCTAGAGACGTGTTTTATGTGTAAACTGCAATTAAAGCGAACCTGAGCTGCATCTTGCATCTAATTTCTCTGTGGCAGCGGGTTTTGTTGATGTGTAATCTTATTTAACTGTGTACACGCCAGTGTTCTGCTACGCTACGTACGCGTACACTGCATAAAACTATTCAGCACATGTATTTACAATGGTGCGAACTCTAGGAAAATTACAAAAATGACAATTCTACTTCACTTAATATCTTAACAAAATAAAATGTGTGTTATCCACATTTAAGAAAAAAGACTGTGTTAGATAACGTTTTAGGTTTATTGTCCGCTAATTAGTATAAATTTATATTAATTATAATATCACATTTTTAACATAAATATATACGGTATGCGTGATGTACATATATACAGATCGAAATAGATGCTTTGATGTAAACGATTTTGTATTTATCTCTATAAGACGTTAAAGTTGTTTTTTCTTTTCAAAATTATGGGTAAGCTATATATTCCCTACATGCCGCCAAATTCAGCCCCAAATGTAATATGGACCGCTTTTATATGCCAGTGTTGTTTAGCAGCGCTGGGTAGATGTTAGACTAACAGATTCATTAGTGCGAGCAGAAACGAGTTTCTAGAACTTCTTCTTCTTCTTCACTTCAAGGATTAGGTTATATAAACCTGTTCCGGCACCCATCTCATCCTCGGACGACCCACGTCTATTCTACAAATGTCTTAATGGCCTACACCTGTGTATCAAGCGAATGGTATAACAGCAAATATAAATCAAGCGAACTAAGTAAGTTGGTTTTCAGAAGATGAACATGTTGGCATCCCTGCGTCAAGTGCGGTATAACAACTTATTTTTTTTTTAACACATATCATCATACATCATTACATCGTTGCGTTTCTTTATACATTCGAGCCAGTCACAAAGACTAACGTCTGTACGTGTCTTAAGTTTATAAGTAGAGAGTTTATCCAGTGGTGTTCTGAAGTTGGGTCCATAGCTACTGTGCTCTCTTCTCATAACGAACACAACAACAGGTTGCAAAAGGCTTTCTTTTTTTAATCTTGACATTGTTTGGTGGTTTGGACGAACGTCATACTTAGCAAGAAATCTTTTTTTTAGCCGGTCCATCTCTAATCCCAGATGTGGCTGCTGACAGCTATTCTGTACGTTTTATAAAGCACTGGCCATGTTCTTCAGATCTCTGGTTTGTAAGTTTTTAGTTTTTTTGAAATATAATGGGCGCGGCCCCTCAGGTATACCATATTTTCTAACCAGGCTTCAGGATCTGATTACATATCAGTGTTAAATTTTGTATTGACGATTTAGACATACCCCCATAACCAATGACAGCTGTTTATAATTCAAAATTCAGCTATTTGTATTGACACTATTTAGAGCGATTTTATAATTTAATATTTTGAAAATGG
Organism: Magicicada septendecula; assembly: GCA_034769895.1. Taxonomy (NCBI): domain Eukaryota; kingdom Metazoa; phylum Arthropoda; class Insecta; order Hemiptera; family Cicadidae; genus Magicicada; species Magicicada septendecula. The sequence continues at coordinate 485,304,086 of CM068367.1, read as the reverse complement.
TATTAAACAAAAAGACGAACAGTATCTCAGAATATTTAAAGGAAGGATACTGAGAAAATTTTAGGACCATTGTAAAATAACAACGGTTCGTGGAGAAAACGAAGGAATCAGGAAATAAATAACCTGATACAAAAATGCTAACATAGTAAGGTTTATAAAGAGTAGAAGGATAGCCTGGCTGGGGCACACAGTGAGGATGGAACAACACGCAGTACCCAGAAAAATCCTAGAATGGAGAGCTGTAGGTAGGAGGTCAAGAGGAAGGTGAAGGGGGAGATGGATCAAGGATGTTGAGGAGGATCTGAGGAATATGGGGACAAGAAAATGGAGAAGACTCATATCTAATGCGAGTGCAGAATGGAGAAATACTGTTGAAGAGGGTAAAAACCATACTGGGTTGTAATACCAGTAGAAGAAGAAGAATATTTTGAAAATAGATGTGAAGTCTTTTTTTTTCGAGATACTCATTTGGTATATGATGTTCTAAAATAGTTTAGATTAATTCTGTTAAAAGTTTTTTACTTAGAGTTTTCTTTTTGTTCTGAGTTTGCTTACGTAGAGGAATGCCTTCTATCGATGTCTGGAGGAAAAAAGCCGGATCTACGGATCAGATTTTTAGCAAGTAGATATTTCTGTACGGACTCTTCCTTTGTATAACGGACGTATGATAACGACTGTTCTAATTTGGATTGTATTAGCGCAGAATTCAAAGGTGTGGAATGAATAAGGTAGTAGTTTCAGTTGAGAGCCAAGAGAGAACAAGATCACCGACGAATACACATGGAAACGAAAAGTGGAAAACAATCGTCAAAAAATTAAAATTATCATAAAAAGTATTACAAACGTTAATAAATAGTACAACTTAAAGTACAAAAACAGATAAAAAGCAATGAGGAGGAAAACGAAGCAGTGAAACGCAAAGAACGCTTTGCTGAGATTTTCAACACAGACACCACGAAAGTTACAAAGTATAGAACAAATTACGTGCATAGACAAATACAGCACTGTATTAAATTTGTCTGGAATACAAGACAGCCATCACTTTTCAGTAAAAAATTTGAGGAAAAACTTATAATTAAAAATTAGGAACGGTAAGAAAAAAATTAGATGGGAAAAATTACTTAGGTAAATAATAAACAAAAATTTAGCTAATTTAAACATTGTACTATAAACAATAATAAACATTGTACTATCACCAACACGTTTACCCAAATATTTAATTGTTTCGTTATGTTTGATATTCTATTGTATTTCATACACAGGTCCTGAAGATGACAATAAATATTGTCGAAACGTCGACGCAAAATAACTAAAAGTTGTATTATTGACCGATCCTCACTAACCATCCACTAAAACATTCTTTGATTGACGGTCACTAAAAATTTAAGGATTTAATTGTACTATAAAAAAATCCATCTGTAAGCAAAATTATTACATTTTATATTGTTCTTATTTTATGTTTGTAAATTTAAATAAAAAAACATTTTAAAATTATACTTAAAAATCCCTGTGATTAAAACAAATCAATTGGTAATAAAATTAGCATATTATTTGCTGAAAGTATTAATAATATTTGTTGTTATATCTACGATTAGTCATAAGTGAAGGACACAATTGTAAGGCGACTCTCAGTTTTGAGACTTTTTTTATAAACAAAAAAATCTCCTATTCGAAATAATATGGAAGAAAATGTTATCAACATTTAAATAAGTCGTTTAGAGTTCCTACGGACTTATACACCTTTAGAATATTTAGCAATTAAAAAAGTGTAATTTAGAAAGCAAAAAGTCTGAGCACTTTATCTACATCTATTTTTGGAGTTTCTTTTACTTTTATACATTTTACACAAGTATATAGCCTTATTAAATATTATATGTCTATGATAAAATGATACACGTACAACCTGTGCCTGTTTTCAGATAAGGTTATTGTTTTGTTATAATAATTTAACATTTTATTAGTAAAGAGTTTAAAAAAGTTCAGGTTATAACAATGCATTGAAAGAATAAAGTACGTGATGTGTGGTTGGTTTAGAAGTAAAGAGAAAGGGTTTGTTTTTGTGTTCGCGGTGCAAAGATAGGAAGAGTAAAAAAGAATGTACTTTGTAAAGTGGTGCCGTTGTTTTAATTTAACAAAAGTGACGCATGGAGGGGTGGATACGGGGGTTGAAGGGAGGTAGTAATGCGGCTGCAAGTATGTGGAGGGTGTTTTTCATTTAGAGAGTGCGTTTGACCCGTCATGTTCACTGATATAGTTTAATCTATTGTTCGCGTTCTGCACGTCTGCTTAAATTACTTTATTCGAAAGCCACAACTGTAAGATTTGAATAAATAAGTAAAAGATTAAACATTAGAAACACTATGTTTCCTGCAGTTTATATAATTTTGTATTTATTTCTAAAAACATGTTTGTTGTAATTGAACATAATATTGATTGGATATTTAATTTGTATTTATAGTATAATGAAGTAAGATATATGGGGGATTTTAAGTAGTATCGTAACGATTTTGAATGTTGGCCTATTTGTCGAACTGGTTAGAAAAATTAGGGATAAGCATTAGTCCTTGCAATTAACTAGAAAAGATACATTTATGATGCAGTTGTTATAACTAAGCAATGCTGTGCCTGAAATGTCAAACGATTAAAACTTGCCTTTACAAGAAGGGAATATGTCATATTATATATATCTGTATATTATTCAATATACTGTCTGAACGTAATGCGACTATCTAAGTACACAGATTGTAGTGGCTATGGGATGTTCTGTATTGTTGATTTGTTCTAAGTTAACGTTCACTTGCATTGTGATCCCTTAGAAAATACATGTTATTCTAGAACATGTATTTTATGAGTTAATATTGTAGTTTACTTTAGAGTGTCTATGCATTTTTTATATTTGTTATTCAAAGTAACTGTTTTCAGAGGTATTAACGTTTTAATCTCTAATCAGTGTAGCTACGTTGTTCACATAAATAGACAGGTCTCACTGAAGGTAATAAGCTGTGGTTGATAACTGCTAATCGTAGCAATGTGGAGTCAAAACGTAGTCTCATCTGACTAACGGTGTAATCTGATCTGTATACAGAGACAGTGTCGGGAAGTGCTGCGCAATCAAGAACACGTTATAGGCTACATAAAAAGCTTCTGAATTAGTATTACATTGGATGAATACGGTAATACACTATAACTGTAAAACACAGTGAAATGCACTTTCTCAAAAGATTGTTACGTTTATGAGGCACTAATTTGATGCGTATCTTACATGACGTTTGCACGTACTTACTGTGTCAGCGAGTGCGACACAGTAGTGTGGCAATGTGTACCTTGGCTTGCAAATTCTCGCATTGTCCGACATCGTAGAACTTACTCGTCAACGCTACTGGGCGTTCATTCAATCAGACAAGGTATTGTTGAGACCATTAGCAGTAAAAGTGTCGAGGGTTTATTGTATGTATTATTGTTTTAGAGTTACGTATTTGTGTTTTAAGTATTATAATTTATTTTAACTTGATGATTTTTTTTTTTTTTTTTTTTTTTAAGCGAATTGACCACTTAGGATCACGCTACAACTTTATTTCTTTTTCTTTGCCTGGAGTTTCCTCTGTCTCCAATACTCCTTCATACGCTCACTGGCTTGTTTCCTTTGATCCTCTGTCCAAGTTCGTCCACTTCTATTAGGTCTTCCTGCATCTTGAAACAATTCCAGATTTTTCACTGTACTCCTAAATTCACTTCTTTCTAACATTTGGGACTCTGTGATATTCGACTTTTCTAAATCTTTTCTAACTTCCTTAATCCACGTTGTAGTGGTCTTCTTATTCCAGAGGTAGTCGAATATTTGTTTGGTTAATCGATTTTTGTCCATTCTGTATAGATGTCCGATAAATGTCAGCCTCCTCCTCCGCATAGTCTCCGAGATTCTTTCCACGTTCTGGTAGACTTCCCTATTGCTTCGCAGCTTCCATCCATCTTCAGTCCGAACTGCACCCATGATTTTTCTTAGAATTCTCCTTTCCAGGACTTCTAGTTTGTCGAGGTTATAGTTCATCGAGAGGCATTCACTGGCGTAGAGACATTCCGTTTTTACGACGGTGTTGTAATGCCTTATTTTGGCATTCCAGGAGATGCATTTCTTGTTGTAGATATTTTTTGTTAATCCATATGCTCTTTCCATTTTTAGAATTCGATCTCCAACAGCTGCTTTTTCTAACCCATTCTCCTGTATAGTCTCACCCAGGTACTTAAACTTTTTGACTCTTTCAATTCGTCCTATCTCCGTTTCAAGGAATTTTGGTCCATGTTTGTCATTTGTCATAAATTTGGTCTTTTCAACTGAGATCCTTAGTCCTGTTCGGCTTGATGACTTTATTATTCGTTGTTTTTGTTTTATTGGTAATTGTAAAACTAGAAGAACAATTGTGAGCTAAGAGAGTAATTAATTATGTGGCCTTTGATAATGTGGTACGAAGTAAGCTGTGGAATATCATGGACAGGTAGGCGAATCATCTATAGTCGTACCAAGCACCTAATAGATGTCATTAGGAGAATGTACAAGAACACAAGAGGTATTGTAAAAACTGAATCTGGTGAAATTCTTAATGAAGCGATAAATAAATGTGTCAGACAAGGGTGTTGCATTTTACCCACGCGTTTTAATTTATACTTGGACGATGCTGTTAGAGAGAGGAAGCAGAGGCTAGAAATACTGAATTTTAGTGACAGTTTTAGTAAACGTATTTTTGTCAAAACTCTGATGTTTGCTGACGATTATGTCATAACAGCAGACAATGAAAATAGCCTACAGCTGGCCCTGTACGAATTACAGCAGATAATCAGGATGTATGGGCTGAAAATTTCTGTTACCAAGACTAAGTCCATGGCTTTTAAAGGTTTGCTTTCTTGTAACTAACACTAATTGAGAAAGTGCATTCATTCAGGTTCCTTGGATGTGACTTGTCTTATGTTGGGGAGAGATAGATGTAGACAAAAAAAGAGAGAAGTTTAATCACACGTGTGGAACAATAAGAAAAACACTGAATGGAAAGGTCAGAAGAGATATTCTTTTGAAATTTTATAAAGTGATGGCAGTGTCGTACTTTATAAAGTGATGGCCTATAGGGCAGTAAGACTTGGACACTGAGCGCAAAGACCGAAAGCCGGATACAGGCTAATGAATGAGATTTTTATTATCAATACTAAGATTATCACGGAGAGACCAGGTAAGAAATGAGGATATAAGGAACATCTTGGAATATACAACCTAAACGAAAGGATAAAGCAATACAGATAGTACTGGACAGGCCATTTAAAAGGAGCATAAGAATAGGATACCAAAAGAAATTTTGGTTTATAATCCGAAATGATGGCGGAATATTGGAAGATCAAAGAAAAGATGGTCGGACCAAGGAGTACGCAACGGATCGTAAGATCCACAGCCTGAAGAAGAAGAAGTAGAAGAAGAGTAATTAATTTATAGACTTTGGGTAAAAACCAAGAAATAAATCAACGTTAAAAGAAAACCAACTTAAAATAAATTGAACTAAGTGCTTCGCATTATTATTGATGCACTATGTTACGTGAGGAATAATGACATCCATCGAGACTTGAATGTCTACGGTTACTGATGGGATTATTCATTTTGCAGCTAAATATCAACATGGACTTCATAAGCATCAGCATAATGAAGTACTACAATTTGTTAGTAATCCTAGGCTTGTTCAGTGTTTGCAGAGACTGAAACCTATTGAACTGGTGTAGATAAGTGAAGTGTTTAACGAAATTTTGTTGATCATGAACAACAAGTAAACTACAGTGAGGAGTGCGGCAATGGGAGCACATTCTACACATTCCTAACGTATTTATAAGAATAAAAATTGCTTGGTATTATGTAACTAGTTGTAATAATAATTAAATGAAAAATTTAATTTTTAGAAATGTTAATACAAATTTGTGAGTATTGGTTTCTTTCAGTAGCTTATTTTTACTGTTTTAAGACAAAGATTTTTAGATAATTTATTCTAATGTTTAGAATCCACGCGATCTCCATAACAGCATTATATTTAGAAAATAACAAAAACTTAGCTAAGCTAAATTGTACGTAATAATAAAACTTAACCAACTATTGCAGGTGCTGAAGTTGGCTTATAGCTAAACGTGAATTTAAAACATTTGTCCTACTTCAATGCTATTATCTAGAAAAAGGGGAGTTTCTTTAAATTAGCCAAACCGGCCGATAAAGAACTAGAACTCAGATTACCAAACTGAAATCTTAACATAAGCCATGCTTAAAAATCAATGTATCTTTTGTAGGTAGCACGTACAGTAACCAAACCTTTTCAAGTAATACTGTAATTTTTTAATTTTTAAGAAACCTTTTAAGCGTAATCAAAACAAAAGTCTGCCATGCTGTACAAACAACAACGTACCAGTTTGAAGGCGCTTTAATTTCTTGATGGTTGTAATAGGTTTACAGACTTATCTAAAGCCACCAACATAAAGTAGACAAGATAAATATTTCACATTTAATAAATTTTACTTCAGGCTCATGTTAAAGAAAAAAGATTTCTTAGTAATAATACAAAACGCAAATTCTTACATATTATAGGACATTTAAAACAAACTTCTGTAACAAACTAACCCGTTTTTCTTCGCAAAGCTAGATTCAGGTGTACCAACGTGCATTTACACACATCATACCATAAAACTGTGTTCTAATATCTGTAGTTCTACGTTTGCATTGAAAAGTAAAGATGATGTGTCCTGACATTGCGCTCTAGTCTACACTGTTTGAATTTAATTAGGAATGAAACCAAATTAAATTTAATAATAAATAAGTAAATATTATAAAAACATCAAATATTGTTTCTCTGTTAAGATTTTTAAGAATATTTCTCTCCATAAGGTTGTTTGATTATAAAAACGTAAACCTTGTTAAAATATTTCGGCTAGAAATACAGTTAAAGTTGAGATATTTCAACAAGGGACGCATGAAAAACAGAAACCCAGAAAACAAACAAATAATGTAAACGAAATAAATTAACACGAAAAGTTATACAGAGAGACAGCAAGAGATATATAGAATGTAATTTCATGGAGGGTGGTTAAGGGTAAAATACTGTAGCGAGAACACAAGAGAATGTAGGGTAAAAAAATCGGCCTTTTTGTGCGTGTATAGGGTTGGCGAATGACTATAATATGAAACAGAGAAAAAAAGTGTGAGTGAAAGACATTGGAGAGAGGGAGATAGAAAGAGCATTTATGTGATAATGATATGAGAATTTGAGAAATAAGGAGAGGTTTGAATAGTAGTGAAAAAGAGAACAACATAAAAAATTCTGAATATAAAGCCAGTTATAAAACAAGTAAAAGGAATAATAAAAGTGTAGGATCTGTTTGTCAGTTGTCCCTATACTTACACACACATAGACACCCACACGCGTGCGCACGCACACGTAAACACAATAGGTATAGGTTGATTAAAAAAGGACTTTACATCTTCGAAAGCATCTTTGAAAATTTATTCAGATGAATTACAGAGGCGGTTAAAGTGTCATTTTAAAGCAAAACACATCAAATTTGACTTAGATAGTGCTGTAGTTCTAAATGCAGTAGCTAGAAGCGCCACCCCACTGTTGTTCAAAATGGCTACTTTCACTAGTGCGGAACGTGCTCGTTGTGTGTTTTGGTTTCATGAAACGAAGTCAGCTACTAGGCCTACAGTTCAACGTAAAGATTCGTACTGAGTATGGTAAAGATACACCAAGTAGGTCTTCAATTTACTTTTGGCACCATCTTTGTTGAGAGTGGTTATTCTGTACGACATGCAAAATCAACAGGACGCCCGCAAGTGTCTGATGCCGCTTTGGAACAAATTAGATAGACCTTTACCCGTAGCCCTAAGAAATCGACACGACGTACTTCTCATGAGATTGGCATACCGCCCCCGACCGTTAGGCGTGTATTACGCAAACGTTTGCACCTGAAAGCATACAAACTTTCCATGTTACAATGTTGGATTGAATAGGAACCGATGAGACATTCCTGGACAATGTACTCTTTAGTGATAAGTCGTAACTTCACATCAGGAGCAAGGTGAACACTTACAACTGCAGGATCTGAGGTAGCAAATATCGTCATGAAACACTGCATCATGATCGTGACAGCCCAACATTTTTTTGTTTTTTTTTACCAAGTATGTAGATATGATTGAAAATTTCCTCATTCCTCAGTTAGACGAAGATGACCACGATGGCCGGCTTCACTACCAGCAAGACGGAGCACCGTCTCATTTCAGCTTACACGTCCGAGATTTTCTTGATAACCGATTTCCAGGTCGTTGGATTGCTCGTGCAGGGCCTACTGCAAGGCCACTTCGGTCCCCAGATTTGACCCTGCTTGACTTTTTCTTTTCCGGTTTCATTAAAGATCGAGGGTTTGTTCCACCCTTACCTGCTAATCTCCCTGATCTAAGAAATCACATTTACGCCGCAATTGCAGAAGTACACACGACATACTTGGCTCAAGTGTGGAATGAAACTGACTTTAGGTGGGATGTGTGCCGTATCACAAATGGTGCTCACGTCGAACCAAAATGACTGTTTAATAAAAAACTTGATGTGTTTTTTTCAAAAATGCACCATAATCGACTCTATAAGTCACCTCAATAAATGTCTATATATTTTCAAAGTTGTAAAGTCCTTTTTGAATCACCCTGTATTACAGCCAGGTGTGTCAGGTAGTTTATGTCACAAAGTGTAGATGTAGGTCAACAAATGCTTTGTTTTTAAGTTATGGCCAATTAAAGATTTTCATATTTTGGGGGGAGCGTCAACAGTAAAATAGCTCGACAATGCATTCATGTGGATCAGATAAAATTTATGCTAAAGAATTTAAACATTAGATTTAACGCCTTTTATAAAAATGCTAAAAAATTGGTAAAAATGACCTCATAGCCTGTTATAGATCACTATTGATGTGCTCCACAATAAATCAGTTTTTTCTAACCCTGATAGATAAATTAATTCTGAACAAATCGTTGTAAAGAACAGTTGAAATATGGTTAAAAACGAAACAACTTTTACTTAATTGAAAATAGTACCTCATAAATGCTGGACGTCTTGCTCGGGAATGAGGTACTACGTCATTCTTCAATACTGAATTGTATATTTCTTGTACTTGTTTAGAACGTTTTTTTCGTACATTGTGAATAATGTGTACATGATAAAAATCAATTTTCACATGATAATAATAATTTTAAATTTATTGGTACTCAAACGTATTATTTGGTACGTATTTGGTAACTGTAACATGTATTTGGTATGCATGAAAACGATGTATAAATGTTTTTTTCTCATCAACATATAACTTAAATTTTAAGACGTACAGCCATAATAGTTTATTTTAAAATATTGTTTTACCAAATGAATAGTTTAAAACAAATTAACTATATTTCAAATTTTAACGACTTTTGATTAAACTGGCACATTTTTTGTGACAGTGTGCTGTCGATAATTGTATTATCACTGTTATACGTAAGCTAGGTATAAAATGATTTCCAAGTTACGACCTCTTAAACATCCCAAGTTACTTGCCCATATTTCAATTTGAGAGTAACTTTGCATTCACGTTTTGTACTCACGTATGATAAGTTTATGAAAAAATTATTAATTTTAAACTTGTTTAATTTCTTGTTTAAATTGCGCCGGCTTATCTAAATTTCTTCCTGTTTAAAATTCTCAACCCATCAATTTTGTCAGAGAATTTAGTACGCAATTAAAACTTTGATACCATATTTTCACTTTGATGTCATAATATGAGTCTCTATTTAAGAGGTTGTAAGTTAGAAATAAAGCGATTTTAGTCCTATGTTTAAATTAAATTTTTTAAAATTTTTATTTCAGTACACGCGCTGAAATTATAAAGTTATTTCGTGAAACATGCTGTTCATAGTTGAAATCTGACTTAACTCTGTGAGCTTGCATGGGTGCATTAGTAGTAGATCTGTCGGATCCGGGGGGTTATACAATTCCTTAAAACAACAAAACGTAGCCGTTTGCGTAAGCTGTAAAGCTGTTTATAATATCGTTAAGCAAGTCTATCATATCCCATGGCACGTATTACGTTATAGGCAAAACGTATAGTACTGTATATTGCTCTTATTAGTATCAAATTATTGTCTTCATTTGTTGACAATCGCTTATAGTGAGTGTAGTATTCTACCGCTTATTGTCAATAAAACATTGCAGATATAATAAAAATGTCACAGTCAAGGAGTGTGCGGCAAGTGCGGTTGCTCAGGACCCCGAACCCATCAACAAGACATTCATTGAGGGAGAGATAGATAGATAGATAGATAGATAGATAAATAGAGAGAGAGAGAGAGAGAGAGAGAGAGAGAGAGAGAGAGAGAGAGAGAGAGAGAGAGAGAGAGAGAGAGAGAGAGAGAGGGGAAGAGAGTGTCTTATTTTTAATTATTCTATTTTTTTTTAATTTCGGTCTTATAAATTTTTTAAATTATCGGTTTCTAAATTTATATTTATGCAAATATTGGCAGCAACTACACCTTTAAGACCAACAAAACATCAGTATTTAAAACATATCTATCAACGTCTGGATCTGTAATTTCACACAAATGCAAGAGATTAAACAATTAGTCAAGGCGGTATTACAAGGGATGAAACAGCTATTGTTGGTTTGAGGGGTGCAGTTTGAGTTGTAGGAGCCTTGCGGCTATGTAAGTTGCTAAGAATAGTAGTAGTCATAGGTTACTAAGGGTTTAAACAATTATAGGTATATATAGGTGTTTAATCCGTATTAAATGAATTGTGTTCTAAATATTACGCTTACTTAAAATCTGAAAACGACAGTAGCTATCGATGACGGTTAAAGCCCTACGAGACTACTACATGTAGACATGTAACCGTTCACATGGAAATAAAACATGCACACTAGTCTACCACTCCTATTATACGATAATTACATGATACTATAAAAATTATACATAATAGATTTTTGGCAGAATATACGTAACAAGAAAATGAGTATTGTACTCTCGCCAAACATCAGAAAACGTAAAAATAAAACCCTAGGCTTGCTAGAACTAGTTATAACTTACGTTTGTTTTTCAAATATAAATATATAACATACGTTTCAACAAAAATATTCCATCGCTATTAACATTTAAACTGTTTTCTACTGAATAGCCATTATGAAACTCCACTGATGGCTGGATAACAGCATATTATCGCAACCTAACATTAAAAAACTTAACCTTAAGCCAATGCTGAAAATTAATTATTTTTTGCGTACCGTATCACTTAATATATAATTATATAATTACGTTATTATCCACTCTAGTGATACCAAGTTTCGTCAATTATGAGGCGTTTCGGGACTAAGTCCCATCCTCAGATAACACTTAATTACATATAATAAATTAATACATTAAAATCGCAACCATGTTACTGGTCGAGTCAATAAAATAAAATAAAATAAAATTACAAATCCCATGTGATATGTTTTACTAACCACGGCCGGAGCTCCCGCATGCGTTCACCCACAACCGCGATCGTCACGCGACAATGCTGAAATCCGTCTGTGAAAAATACAGTTAATAATCATAGGCCTATTTGTTATTTTTATATATTACTGAAATACAAAAAAAGAATCAGGGACTACTAAAAATTTAATTTCATAAGGAGAGATTATTGAGTTCTTTGAAACTAAAATTTGTCATAAAAATATAAATTTCTCTTTAGGCATATCTTTTACGAGTTTTTAAATTTGTTCAATTAGCTCCTTATATTACTTGGTTTGCTTTAATTGTATTTCATGTAGTTATAATTCTATAACTCGGTTTTAGCATTCTACCGATTTCCTGCTTCTCATAATCTACTTTGTAGAATAAAGTGTGTTAACCCAATCCAAAAAAGATTACTTGCGCCTTTGTTAAACTGCAGTAAATAACTTAACTATCAATTTACAAACATGTGAAATGAAACCATAAAAGTTTATGTGAACGCACACACGCGCACTCTCACAAACATACACATGTATACAGTGTGCGCGCGGATACATAGAGTTTTTCGTAATTATTGTTTTGAATAGTGGAAAATTAAAAATGATTTTGATTACATACGTTTATTTGGGGAGCATAATATTATTTCTAATTGCTATATTTGCATTACTGTTTCTAAATGCGATATTCGTAACAAATAAACTAACTGTAACTACTAACCGTTTAGAGCGAACAAATTTAAAACACTTCCTAAATTAAAAAGTATCAGTCCTGTCAGTTTGATGATATAAATTACGAGTAATTAATTTATGAAATCCCCTGCTTGAATGAATTATTCATGTTCATGATTTTGATTCCTACATTACAAACATAGAGATGGAATGTGTGACATGGTATGTACGATCTCTAAGTACTACTGTGAAAGGAAAAATACAAAATTTGTTTCTTGATATAATGTGCAGTAATTGTTATTTAATATGTATGTAGGGTGTATACGTATGTATTTGTTACACATTCGAATATGCCGCAGTAAGGTAGGCAAAAAGTAATCACTAATTGTGTAGATTTAGCTGCAATAATGAGAATAACAATACCTAAGGAGAAATAGATCAAGTCGTTACGTTTAGATAAGCAACATTTATTGCTATTTTACATATAGCTAAATCGTAAACTTTTCTCTTCGTAACGGAAGCAGCAGTGTTACAAATATATATCAGTGGATATAAGTATACAATATATACAAATCCACAGTGGTTTGTTACTGAAATATCAAACAACCTTCAGCTGTTACTTCCATGTTTTATAACATATTTATTCAGCAGGCCTCGGCGGGTTAATTCGTTTAGCAGAACCCAGTCCGCTGTCGAGCGAGTAATTACCAAATTACAAAACACACACACACTTTATATTTTTTTGCTTCGTGGCTTTAATATCTTAATTTAACTTTCTTTCATTTTACACAAATTTTCAGTTTTTGTATTTGCTGTGCTCATCCTCTTGAGAAATGTAGATTCCTTTCCGTCAGTTAATTCCATTAGGTTTTCACGTAACTTCCTAAATGCACTGAGTTGTACATTCCAGCTGAGGGAATTTTTCCACCAATGTGGTACATTGTTCATAAATTTGGTAACTGAGTCTTCCAATATACTGTATATATTTTATATATATTTTTCCTGCTTCCCTTCAAAATTTAAAAAATTTTTTTGTATAGTGTAACGAGACATATAACCACGATACTTTAGATATCATAACAAACACAACATGTCATAATAATTGAGTGAAACAAGATCTATTAAGTATTCACAATGAGTGTACCAAGCATTAAAACAACATAAAAAAATAATAATTAAAGAATGAACTCACAAAATAAAGAATTAAAACAGTAATGGTAATCATAAAACAAGAAAGAAAATGTATTGAATAGTGATTTACCCAATAACCCAATAGATTCGGTCAGTGAGAAACCAAGAAAGATCGATGATCACCTACTATAAAGAAGAAGATGAAATAATAATAATAATTTCGATAAATATAGTGCAACAAGAAGAAACAAGATAACTTACACTATCTATCAGATAAGAAGTCCAACTGTGAAATAAATTACCAACGACAAGTGAAGTACAGAGTGAGAGACAATGACAGATAGCCAAAACACTAACTGACTACATTAGATGACCTGACTATGACCACTAATCTAGTAAATGTGTAGGGCATCCATTAATAGTCAGGAGAGTGAGAATAATGAGTATGTTAGTATAATAAGAAACTGTAAGCAACAGTATTATGATATATTATGTCTAGTATTAATGTAAGTTAATAGAGAACCAAGGTTATCAGATAACAATACTAATTACCAATAAAATTATGAAAAAGGATAGTAAAAAAACAAAAAAACAAAAAACCAATTGGCAAATTATAGGTGATAATTAGTAACACCAATACAGTTGAAAATGAAATAAAAAATTGTAAAGGAACATAAACTCAAAGTCAACCCATTGTTGCATAAGAGTGGGGAGACACATAACCTAACTACATGTACTTTCTACTTAGATTAATAAGAATTAACAACTAAAACATTGTTAAACTAAAATCTATTGGACTAAATCTCAAGTAGATATTATAAGGGTTATGCCAATACCAAGATGAACTACCTAGAGTAGTATCTATATTGTAATTGATGTAAACAAATTGACTAAACACAGACAAAATGGGATTTACCATGTAACGTTTAGCTAAAACATGATGTAAAGTTAATCAGAAACAAAAACGATGATATCTGTATAGCAAGAAAGATGCAACATTACTAACATTAGGTTTTATGATAATTATTGTCACTAATTTAAATCATGATTATAATAATTAAATACATCTGTCATGTGACACCAGATTAAGAGATATTCTAAAATTGACAGCAAAAGGGAATATCCCAATACACACTAGAAGTGTAACAATTAATAATAGACAATGATAAGTATAATTGTAAAGAGATAAAGACTCAAAAAACAAATATGTAAATTATAGAACAATGATTCGTGCTACAACTATTAATGAAGGAATATGATTCATTGTAAAACAAAGAAAACAAACCTAAGGATGTGTACCAAGTATAACTATGGCAAACACTAGTTAAAGGAATTTAGTTATAGTAATTATACTATAGTAACAATTGTAAAAGGTAGACATAAAATTGTAAAAGGAGGAGATAATTAAAAGTGTTATAGGCCTAGCAATGCCTAAGCCTAAATTATGTATTTATTAAGTGATTTTGCGAACAGACAGTGGGTAAAAGAAATAAACAGAACTTGGGAAGCATTATCTTCATGAAATGCAAGAGCCATTTGTTAGTTATAAGGAAAATAATTTATAAAATTTAATTCGTAAGTGAAATGTGTATTAGACATAAGAAGAAACCGAATCCGGTTAATACTTAAGCAAAACATATCATGTAAGGACTCAAATTATGCGTCACAGGAAGCCCTGGACGATGAGCATAATGAATTGTGAATTAAAATAAGATTAAGAAACTTATATTAATTATAAGCATTTTATGTCTTTACAGCCCGTGGGCCTACATTTGTTAACCACTTGAGTGGAATTAAACAATTGAAAAATGACGAGCCGAAGGCCCCATTCTCGCCGAGTATTCCGAAAGGTAACGAATTATAAAAAATTAGCCAATCACAGGTGATAATTACATTTTAGTCGTCAGTTCGGAACCCGGAGCGAAAGCATTCGTTTTACACCTATCAACGGGGAAGCCACGCCAGTTTCGCGAACGGAAAGTGTGTAAATTGGAACAGCTGTTAACCTTAACCTACAACCGAGAGTGAGGTTAACCCAGTTCGGAACAAAAGTCGAGTAAATTTTTTAAAGTGAACTATTTCGGAGTTTATGCGCATAGGTTGTGTAATGCATCGTAATTAAACAGTGATTATGTGCAATTAAAGGAAATAAGGAAAGAACGAAATCAGTGACTTATATTATTTTATTTAGGCTGATAGCGACCTTTTACCTTGAGAAGCAATTCTTATCAATCATGATAATTAATAATGTAAATGAAACACCAAAAAAGCTCATGACTTTCTATAGAATGAATAACATTCGTAATTAGAATTAAGAAGTTTGTTACAAAAGATGAATGACTTTAACATTATTCGGAATTAACTGTTTACATTCACATCAGTAATTTTATTGTTTGTTGTTGAACAAACATTGTCGTATGGACAATGAAAAACATTTTAATAATTTAATGGTTATTAACCCATTTTAGATGAAAGGAATTGATTTAAAGGATTCTAATATAATAAAATAAAATAATCTTATTAAAGGATTTTAATAATTCCTTGATTGATTTAATGAACATTAACTTAACCATAATATCAATCAATGTCGAGTGAACTTTTAAAGAATGTTGAACATTAATAATATGATTAATATGTTTTATTTTATGGTTGTATTTTGACTAAAACCAGTCAAATTCTTATAATTATAATTCTTATAATTATGTTAATTGAATTGTACAATAAAATGATTTACCTTGTTTATGCAATCCAGTTTTAAAAAGATGGATCATCATGTTTAAATAACAAATGAACTCCTAATCATATTTTATGAATTATTACAATGATGCTAACGTTTTATTAGCAGTTTAAATTAATAATGTTCATTGTTTACAATCGCCAGATATAACCGCTAATCTGAGCATCAACTTCAGTTGACGAAGTTTCTGATAGCAAATAAGTTTTAATATTATTATGTAAGCACTCTCCTGCTACTTAAGTACAGTAGTACAATACATCTTCTCGTTCGTTTCTTGTAGACTCAAAGAACCTACCAATGCTAAATGAATTTAAATAATAAAACACCTCTGTTGAATGGTGAATCGAAGAAATCAGATTAGCAACCCTGCGAATAAGATAGAGTCTTGTAATTTATTAAGTATTTGTAAAATGAATTATTAACACGTAATAATTATTTAAATTGACATTCACAAACATTATTGGTGAATAATTAATACTATTAACAGTAAAAAGGAGTTGACTACATTTGTTTTGACTAGATTAAGACGATTTCAGGTCAGGTCGACAACTTCACCACAGTGTGCAGTACTGTGGGCGGCAAAGGAGGCAATTTGAATTGTGTTATATACAAATTGTATGTCAAACCAGTCTCTCACACACACTGAACTACTAGGAAAGTAAGTACAACTGTGACATGGCATTTTACTTTCCGTGAGGAGTCGACAACCCGAGTCACCGTGACAGCTACCAACAAGCAAACTAGTGATAAACAAACGATTAAAACTTCAACGTAATGAACCCAAACGCAAGTTGAATAAACTAACAATAATAACAAGTCTCATGAATCGTTTTAATAATAAACCAATACCGCTTTTAAACGGCGGACACTACGGTTCTATTACATAGTGGCGAGCCCAACGCGAGGCTTAAGCGGCTATACCGATTTTTAAAAAATGACATACAACTCTATTCTATTAAAATAGTGACATTTTTTTTTAACAAAAGGCTACTCCGTCAACGCTCTAGCTAACCCTACCAATCTGATTTATAGTCACGTCAATGATATTCACAAATAGGCACATATAGTGTACTTCTTAAACTTAAATATTATATATATTGCAACATTGCAATTATATACAGACGTTTCAGTGGCAATAATGAAAGCATCTGTAGTGTAGTAATTACAGTCTAGGTCGTAGTATCGTATTATTTGTGGGTGCGCTACGATCTACTTTAATGTTGAACAATAAATCTTACTGTTAGTTGTGAGGAGAAAGATTTTAATGGCATAAAATAACTACTTAAATATTTAAAAAGGAAATCATTGATTCATTAAAATTATTAGAACATATTCATATTGATAATATAAAATTAATAATCTTCTTTTTTTAAGAATGTTTCTTCAAAGCACAAGACACATTACACATCTTATAAATTACGTATGATTAATATATAAAAGCAAAAAACAAAACGCATATATGAACGTAAACATAAGAAAATGTTTCTGCTATTTGGGTGTCTGGCATAATTCGAGTTCAAATAATTAATTAAAATATTGCCAATCACGTATATTATTATTTTCACATATACCATTCAATATTTATTACATAAAAATTGAAAGTTCCCTTGTAGTATTTCATCAAAAATAATATTTACTTTATTTCAAAAAGTAGTAGTTACTGTGCAGTGATTAAATACTAGTTATAGTCCATTTTAATTAAATAGAAAGGTTATTAGAAAACAAATATTAAAATTGCATACTTCAATTATAGTAATTATTCAAATGTTTGTATTCACACTGTGTACAATTATGTATTTATTTTTCCTTTATTTATAGGCCCTACTATGACTCAATTTGTTTAGTGCCTTTTTTGTATAAAAAAATTGTTCATTTTTCACCTTTTTTCCACGTGTTACCGAGACGAAGTTATCGTTGTGTGTGTGTGTGTGTGTGTGTGTGTGTGTGTGTGTGTGTGTGTGTGTGTGTGGTCTTACTGCATGATAATGGTGATGATAATGATGACGATTCTACATCGAGCATCACAGTGACACAGTCCCTCCTTCGTTATTACTAGAGTCTTTACCGCTGGCTCGGCATTGTCCGTGGTTTAGTGTGGTCGGTTGTTGTCGGAATAGTGTGGTGTCAGTTGATATGTAAGATTCTTTTGGATGCAAACTTTATCAAACTTTGTTTCGTCCTTCCAGACTTATCATTTTTACGTCTGGTGTCACACTAATAATACTGTTGATTTGCAAAACAGTAATTACATAAGATTCTTGATTTTCACTCGTTTAGTACTTATAAATTAATTGTTTAGAGCGTATTCATTATTAGAGTAATTAATTTGTTTTTAAATGATTTACTTATTGAGCTTAATATGAACTTACTTTGTGTCTATTTACGCATCTCTTAGCACGTCTTCTAATGGCATTGCTCGGTTCGTAAAATGTATTCTAAGTGAACGAATTGTTATTTAAAAAACATATTTAATTGTTAGTATTTATTCATGTCCTAACCAGAGTTTGCACGCACACACACACACACACACACACACACAAAGAAAATACAGAGAGACAAAACTTGCTGTCTGGCATTAATCATGTTACAGCTGACAGAACCACACAACCAAATACACGTGTATACCAACACACCTCGTCTCCCCCTCGCTTGACGTGTCGAGCTAACCTGTCCATTCCTGTTTTCCACTATTTAAAACTATTTACAACAATTTCTATGACTGGATTACTTATATGTACACAGAAATATTATGGGCGTGTATGAAAATTATTATCGTTGCAAAAAATATATATGTGTGTGTGTGTGTGTGTGTGTGTGTGTGTGTGTGTGTGTGTGTGTGATTACACAAGACACTTGTTGAAAGTTTTCATAATCTGTCTGTTTTATTAGGTCTAACAATCGCATCAGGCAAATTTTTAAATTTACCGCGTCTAGGTAAAAAACTTGTTTTATGGAGTTTTGTAACATTTTAGTAACACTCGTCTAAAATTGTAGCCCTATTGGATTTCATTGTTTAGATTTGGCAGTTAATTAGTAAGTGGTTTTTCGGTGTATTTGGCGATTTTTTTTTTATAGTCTCTAATGGAAGACATAAGAAAATGGATTATACTTTACACAGAGATTAAGCTAACTTCTCCCTTGTGGTGAAACTGTTGCAGAAGGCTTCTGACAAGTATGCTGTGCATGAACTAGCGGTTTAGAAATGATTCAAAACCTTCACAAACTGTCATGAAGGAATTGATAATCAAATTAAGACTGTGGTTATGTATTCCATGAATTTTCCTTACTAGGTGCAACGGTTAATCAAGAGTACTATTAGGGTATTTTACACTACTTGTATCAAGATAGTCGAGGAAACAGTCAGACTTAAAAGTTTATCTATAGAAATTGCATCCCGATAGTGCAACAGGACCCACTTCATTGCTTGAACAAGAATGTTAAGAAGAAAAAAAACTTTGTAATGGTTTACCGCCGCCGTATCTGCCAGATATATCTCAGTGCAATCTTTCGTCTCTCCAATAATGAAAAGTCCGTCGAAAAGACAACGTTTCGCGACTGTAGAAGACGTAAAACAGAACTCACTGGGAACCAGGCCCATAGTCGGAAATAGGTGTCAGGTGGGGCAAAATATTTTCCAACACTGACAAAAGATTTCCGGAGGGGGTAGATATTTATATATTTTCCATTACACAAACACACACACACACACACACACATATTAATTTTTAATTATTTCTTCTTCTGTCATTTTTGCTTTCGTCTGTGAAATATGTATATGATTTACAAGTAGTCTATGTAAGTATGATAAACTGAAAGAAATTTCGAAAAGCTAAAATGTTATGACACAAATAATTCAGTCTTTCTGTGTTGCTTTATTTTTAGATTTAATTTTGTTTTCATCCTCGCATTCTCCGTCAGACGACAATACGCATTCGTCTTTTCCTTGTTTCCAACACTATTTACAAACGTTTTGATAACGGGGTTCTTCAACTGATAAATGCTTAGTGCTGTAACAAAAAGTTTCGCTGTTAAAAGACATAAACTATAGCAAAATGCTATGTGTTACCAACCATTACGACAAGCAGCACGAAACAGTACAACGGGTATTATTTTGTTTCGAGAAGTCATTAATTATGACTTGTTTAATTGGCTAAACCTTTGTAGGTAAATCTGTAGATTCGTTATTTCTGTTCATAGTAGACATAGGCTACTGGGTGACGTTTAATGTTCATTCCAATTCATGTTGATAGACAGACGGTGCGCGGGATGTTGTTACCCTTGCGGTGTGTGTGTGCATTGTCCAGGTAGCAGCTCGATGAACGTCAGTCAGCGCGGTCGTGTGTTCGCAGTACAAGGGTGTTAGGATGCGGATCCCCTTTGTAAGATACGACGAGCAAGTAAGGACTTCCGTGTTTGGATTGTTCCGGCCTGACTCCACGCCTCTGTTGGCCGGCTCGATGCTGTCATGCCGAAGCGAATGGCTCCCTCAAGGAGGCATTTGCATACTTTGCAATTACCCGTGCAAGGACTACAGCGCAGCCAGGCGGCTTGAGTTGTTTCTGTTGTCTGTTGCTGAATTTTGATAAAACAGTAGGCTAGCCAAGGGTGAAGCCGCTGCTATGCAATGTTGTCTGGTCTGTGCCAGGAACGGATTATGGGAGATTAGAAAGATGGTCGATTCATCGGGGATTAGGTAATCATTCAATTGAGGATCATGTGAAGAATGGACCTATGTGAAGAAATGAAGGCGGTGCGTTGTCAGTACGGTTTAGCTGATGGGTGCGCAAAGAAGAAGATTTCCCGGCCTTTATGAACCGATTAGTTGCCAGGTTTCAGAGGAAATTTTTCAGGGAAGAAACGCGTAGACTCCGATGTAGGACATCATTTCTGATATGCCATGCGGTTCCCGAGAGGAATCGGAGCTTATGGTTTTAAAATGCTATCAGCTTACATCCGCATGTCAGTGGACCACAGGAGAGGCCACCAAGCGCGAGCCGCGATTGCTGCCGATAAAAAGAACAGATACAATGTTGTTTTAATGCGGACAGCAAGATGAAAGTATGGTGTTGGATGAGGAAAAGTTTAGTTCTAACGCTTTCAACCTTTGTGGGCTAGCCACGTTTCGGGGGCTTACTTCAACTGGGCTGTGGTGGTTGTTTAAGGCGCCTCTCTAGCGGAACGCCAAGGTACTTGACCAATTCGGGCATCTGGATGGGTCTCCCATCCAAGAAGAGAAATTGCCATTGCGGTAGTAAACTTTTGCAAAAAGCAGGTAACCTCGGATTTGTCTGTTAGGTCGCTATGGGCAATTTCCGGAAGAGTGACAGGTTGGCATTGAATCGATATGCTTTTTCTGACGGGACAAGAGGAAGATATAATGGAACATCGCTTCGTCAGCGAAGAGGAACAACGTGGCTCTAGGATACATTGGTGGGTTGTTCATGTTGGCCTAAGGGGGATAAGACAAGCTGAGGACAAATTCTTGAGCATTTCTTGCGGACGATGTCATCCGCCAGGAACTATAGATACGAACCAACAGAAGTTGCTCGAATATCTTCGAGAGTGTTGGTAAGGACGACATCGGGCGGTAGGTTCCAGGAATCGATGACGTTTGTAACTACACAGTAAACGTATTTGCTTATGCAGGTCCCGATATTAGAATGATGTTCGCGGTCATCCACAGGTAGGGAAAGTACCCTAGCCTCTTTATTTTTTTACTTTGGACCTACAAGGTCCAATACTGCTGCTTTGTCGTTTTTCTATAGGCTTCTTGTTTAAAAAACGAACGTTAATCTACAACCGTAAAACTCACTTCAACTTCGTAAATGTCCAATGTTGCATTCACTCATCATAAAAACACATTCTTTTAAGAGAACTAACACTGTTCGTATTCTTTATTCCACAAACAACGTGCATAGAAAATCCACAATTAAGATACTGGCTACAGATTAAACATAATCCCAACATGCGACGTGATACGTTAGAGCATAATAGGCTCTAACTGCCACTCAGTTTCGACTAGCGTAAACTTAGTTTTATTTTGCTACTTAACAATAAGATGTTTAATTCGTTGTTTTTCATTATGTATTCTGATTTTTATATTTTTTCAAATAAAAATAGTTATTCCAGATTTGAGAAGAAATTTTTAAATATTGCGTCAGGTCGGACGGCGCCCACCCTGGACCCATCTGGCTACGAACTTGCTTTGCCAAAAGTGAAACCGAAAAATGTTTTAAAAGCTAAAAAAAAAACTTTATCATAATTGTCTTATATCCGACTGAAGGGGGTTATATAAATGTAGATGAATCAGGACGTAATCCTTTGTATAAACAAAAATTACACGAACATTTTGACCGAAACTCGTACATATAGATCTAACCTATAAGAATTAAACATACACTCTCAAGCGCACAAATATGTATGGTAATGTAATGTACGGGTTTGAATAATTGAGTTGTTTCGATCTCACCTTTAAAGAGAATCTTAGGTTTTATCTTAAGTACTGTACTCTTGAATTATAGTACAGTTACAACTTTATATGTTCTAGTTTCACTTAAGTAAATTCAATTTCGTATAATGGAAAAACGATCTGATTACATTTAGAGATTTTCAAGAATCGTCCAGCAGGGACCTGTTTTCGACGTTTTTCTGTCCAAGGAAATATACCTGTATACAACCTAACTGCCTATTAAATTTTGGGACAAGCAAAGATCACATAAACGCTACACCTGAGCCTCAAATTTAAGCGTTTCATTTGGTTTAGGCGTTTATACAGATTACGTATAATAATGCAACAGATACAATGTTGCATCATGCAATATAATATTATTAACTGAGCTAAAATATCCTGACATTTTTATGTTCAATGGATAATCAGTAATTACTGAAGAGAGCTTACACACAAATAAAAATTCACATTGGTAATAAGATTATAATGTAATTTTACTAAAGATGAGTCTGTAGCCTATCTATTTATGGAATCTGAATACTTGCTAGTACGGATGCTCAACAAGTCTATAGAATAGTAATGGTTTGTTACGGGTGAGGATCCTTTTGCTGTATAAAACTTGCATTCATCTACGGCTTATGTACCTACCGTACCCATTGGTACTCGATTATGGTTTATGTTAGCTAACATTGAATACGAAATCTACTAACCTCACATTACTGTTGGCACCTGGCGTTCATCAGGCCTAGGCCTGGACAACGCACACAAATTAGGGCGGAAGACGCCCGCGCATCATCCATCCATCCATCTCACATTACGATATGTTACGATTTTTGGTAAGCATAATGATTTATCAGCATAATTGCCACTTGTAAAATCTTTACTTCCTGTTAAACTTTATGTTACCTGGATTTGAAACAGATCGCCAAAATAAAATGGTTTATGGTTAGCAGAAACATAACGTTTGAATTTTATGTTTATTAACTATTTATTTATTTGATCGAAAAATACGTACTTAAAAACAAAGTGTTAAATAAGAAGAATGGTTAAAAATAGTGTTGGATAGACACAATACATTTATTTTTGTTAATAAGTTGGCAGTGAATATGTAAAGTTCGGACAGTTCAGAGATCCCGTACGAAGGCAACCGTTTTACTATAAATTATTTCTTTATAATTAACACCACGAGTTTATTGCAGTATTCTTGATTAATATTATTATATGTTATCAAATAATATTACTTCTGCAAGTTGTTGATATTATTTTAATTATCCTGACGTACGTTTCACTGATATTGTAGTTTTAATTTAGTTTTTTATATTGAAATCAAATCATTTTGATTATTGTTAATTCATTTATAACCTCTAAAGATACTGAATCTGTCAGGGAAATGTACGTTAGGATAATTAAAACAATATCAGCAACTTGCAGAAGTAGTATAATTTGATAATATATAACAATTTTAATTAATATTGCCTATAAATGTACAAAAAAGATAAAATTATTTACATTTAATTTGAACGTTGACGTTTTGACCAATATAATGTTTTAATATTATATCCAAAATTGTCTTTGCAATTTGTAATTTGTTATCTATGAGTTTTTGCTGACGTGATGACTGCGAAAGTTAACAAATTTTTAACAACATCCTAATAACTCTATGTATTGTTATAAAAAGTAAACTTAAATTTTGAATTGTCAATTAATATATGTGTCAGTGTTCAGTAGTATAGTATCTTTACAAACGATAGAGTTTAATTTTAAAGCAGGGCAGTCCTGGTACGAAGTGCAATTTGTTGAAAGGTTTAAGCCTGAAACTCATCATCAGTGTTTTAAAATAGCATACAAACTAACTGTTACACTTTTATTGTGTAATCTGTATGTACAAACACTGTGGAACTATGTAGGGAAATCATAGAGCACTAATTTTTAAATAAGTAATTGCTCAATAAGTAATTAAGTAAGTAATTGCAACAACGATATTAACAAAGCCTCAAATCAGTACGTACATTTTCTCATTTTGTAAGTTTTTCCTAAGCCTTTGTGTTTATGGTAAGTAACAATTATGTGTTAAAAATAATAATATTGTTATTACAAAGATATATTGTAGTTACATACATGAATAACGTGTAGAATGTGTCTCGTAAGTCAGAGTGGCAAGGTGTTTCTTTTCCTATTTGTATTAGCGGTAAATATTTATATAAATATATTATTACAAATACATATAATATAAATAATATTAATGTTAATAAAAATATAAATTTGCAGTTTCTATAGGATTTGTTTTTAACTTGTGTTCTCGAATCTTACTTTTAGCAAGAAATGAGTGACGAATAGTCGCTTAATATTGTTTAAATGTTGAAAATGTACCGAAAAACGGCTTCTTCCTTTCCTTAAACTGCTTACTTCTGCACGTGAGGTGAGAGCTTATATTGTTCCGTACAGAACTGGACTACCCTTTCTCTCTGTGTGTCACTAATAGCTAGTATTAAATTATGGTATTAGTAACAACGGTAGTAGGTTCCACATTTAATTATACAGTATATTATAAAGTATGAGCTTAGAGTTACTGAAACTGACGGAGTGGGAAAACAGTAAAACATAGGTGTGATTTATGGCGGTCACAAAAATATTTATGAGTTCAATTATTATATTACCTTATTTCAGTTCCCAATAGAAGCCTTGTAGCTACTAGAAGTCACAAGACGGAACTGAAATAAGGTAATATAATAATTAAACAATTGTAGAATGGATACTGGAAACATGAGTTTTATTTTATGAATGTCAATGAGACGAAAGGCAAACAGTAAATAAAATATTCCGGCAGGCAAAAATAGTCATTCCTAATTTGGGAAGACATTTTTAAATATTGAGTTAGGTTGGGCGGCGGCTCCCGTGCTGAACTCCTCTGGCTACGGACCTGCTATACCAAAAAGTGCAAAGTGCTATCTGTGTGCATTGAGTATTGTTGTTACTCATTAATTAACGAGTTTTACAGGAAAGATTTTTTTCATAATACACTGTATTGGAGTAGAGTATTTGTAGCTAAATTTGGCAGGCTGTTAGTATATCATTTAAAATTCTGAATAATAGAAAAGGTAAAGAAAAGATGAAAGTAGGCTTGTGATGACGTGCAATAAATCATTTTAACGGTTCTACCACTGTCTGTAACTGTCACTAAGTATTATAAATAGAAGCTGCTATTCATAATATTGACGAGTTCTACTCAAAACTAAATGTTTCAATTTCATAATAAAATTCCATATAATTAACTACTTGTATCAACTACAGAATATTCTTATAACTTAAGTGGGTCTCGATGTACAGGAGAACAAGACAATCACATTACACTTTAGACAACATAACATTGTTTGTTAGGCGCATGTAAACATCTTGCCTCAGGATTCGTAAGTTGTAGTCATTAAATTAATTTTCCACAGTATTACAACGGATTAGTAGACTGAGGATTAAGTAAGTTAAGTAATGTCCAAGGTACACACGAAAAATATTACGAAGATTCTCAGCGAGGGTTCAGTGTGAAAATTTGTTTCAAGATTTATTCGGCTGAAGCCATGACAGCAGGTTAGAGCGCAAACGAGTTGTCGTATGTCATGACGTCACCAGCTGTCATCCACAGCAGACGACAACGGCTGCGGCTTTATAAAGTGTCCAGCCGTAACGGGTGCATACAACTTTACGTCGGCGTTTTTAATGCAGTTTTAACGGTTTCATACGTTACTGTAATTTACATATGATTCGAGTTAAATGTCTGTAATTCTTATTATACATTACCGCCAATGGTATTTTGTTTTGTCGTACAACAAACGAAACCATTTTCTCCGTTCATTAGTGTTTCCTTTACCAACATTCTTTACACTATATTTAAATTACAATGATGTATGTCTGTGTAGGCTAAGTATAATTCAAGGGCTTTGCGTTCCTGAGCGTACACATAGGCCTACACAGACACTCAGTAACATTGTTTCATTATTCCACACAGTCCTCAATTTTGTTTATGAATATTTAATAGTGTTTTGCACATGTATCTGCAGTTATTACTAATTTATATATATTTGAAACTTCGATATATATTTCATATATATAGCATATTTCATTTCTTGCAAAACTATATTCAGTATTCTATACTTTCATTTATTTGAACGAAATAAATACCTCTAAAAAATGAAATTTAAATTTTCAAAATTCTTGACATACGTTCAGTAATAATAAAATACCCAAATCATTTTCTATGGCTGTTAATCTTTTGAAACTAAAATTGCCGTTCCTAAAACTCTCTAATCGTTATAAAACGGATTAAGCTTATCTTATCCAAATTTTACCAACAAAAATTTACCTTACATAATAAAGAAATCATTTAAATTTTACTAAGCTGTTTGGTCTAAATCAAGTACTGTACATGATTATTAATTCGCTCGCACATCTATAATAAATCATCATTGAAGTACTTTTGTTCCAGTAGTTACAAATTGTTTATAAAAACAATTCATTGATTAACTAGGTGTTTACATTAAAAAAAGAGTTGACTATAACAAAACTAACATTACGAAACTGTAACTGTAGGTAAATTAGATATTTAGTTTTAGTGATTTAAGATGTTAATTTCAATTAATCTTTGAATGCTAATATTTCATCATTAGAAAACGTAGTTTACTGGTACATTCCACTGGTAGGCTATATGATACAGCGAGTATTTACTTTTTGAGTCCCTGCATTTAATAATGGCACTCAATATTTCAGAATAAGAAAGGAATGAATTAAAATGCAAACCAAGAATTAAATGGTACATAAAATGTGGTATTAGATTTCAAACAGTGACATTAGAAAGGGGACACTAGGATTCCTGTGTGACCACGCCAGTCATGCATATTAATAAATGAAAAACACAGCTCTCATACCGCCGCGGGTTCGTCCCTCCTTTTGTAATGTCTAAATTAAAATAACTGGGACGGAGTGACGTGTTTGCGCACCTCCTACTAAATGATACAAAGTATTACGTTTCAAAACCTGTTATTGAACAAAGTACACATAATTTTATCTGATCTCGAAATGGAAGGTGCTTTTCAAAAATATAGGAGTTGCTTTCCTAACGCACGAAATATGAAAAAAATTGTTGAAAACTATGACTACATCCACGAAAAATAGCAGCCTTATTTAATCATAACAGTTTTTTACTAATATAAATGTTATAAAAATATAAACGAAAAACGCAATGTAAGGTGAGATTAAGGAATTCCAGCTATGTTGGATATATATTGCTATACTCCGCTGAACAAGACAATGAAAACCTGTTTTTAGGTTACGTTAAACAACAAATTACGTCAGTACGTATCGTAGATTTATACGATTTCGATGCGCATTTTAAAACCCAAATAATACTTTAATTGATGGTATATAATAATGCAACTGACAGTTTAGCAATACTATAAGCAGCAGCACACACACGCACACACGCACACACGCACACACACACACACACACACACACACACACACACACACACACACACACACACACACACACACACACACACACACACACACACAGTACCTAGCACGCCACAACAAACAAATTCGTTTATTATTAAACACACTATTATTAAGCCTATACAAACATTTTGTTAATATAAGTTTTAAAAAATAAAAATATTTAAGTTACATTTATGTTACATTTACATTAAATTTGTAATTTGTTACAAATTACAATTTTAAATTTGTTACATTACGGTTTTGTTAAGCGATGTTTATTTCGTATGTATTATTTTTTATTCAAAAATTTCTAGAATTGAAAATTCAAAAAGAAAGCAGAAACTAAGGATACCAATTGGTTTACATCGACTTTTGCCCTTTTTTGCCATATTTTTGTGTAAACCGAGTACCTCACCATGTACGCTTTATGATCCAGTGTATTGAATCTTTTAATTAGTGCTACGTAATGCATGAAGCCCTCCTTCCTTCCTGCTGTCTTTTTACGTAGTTTTATCTTACTTTTTCTAACTATAATCCTTATTGGAAACTTAACTTTCCAATAACACAACACACACACAACACACACACACATACACACATACACTCGCGCGCGCATACAATTCTAATTAAATGCTTTCTTTCTACCGTTTGAATATCCGGTTAAATTCTTTACATTTTTCGGTCCCGTTGAAGTTTAACTTTAGTGTCTGTAGGAAAATTTATTTTTCCTTCTTTGTATTAAAAAAAATTATTCGCTTTCCCTCAGTAATAATGATGATAATTTTGTTAATTCAGCCACTACAGTACAGTAGTCAAACCTGACTGTTAGTATGTGGCAGAGGCAATAGCTGATAAAATGATCTCGGGAAAAGGGAAACAATAAATACAATTTGTAAGGAAAATTCTGAGATCAAGGAAGGTATCAGCAACTAAGTTTACATTTTATCTAAGACAAAATCAAGCGTTGTATGTACGAAACGTTTGAGAAAATCTCGACCGATATTAAGAAGAGACAAATAGCTTTTTACAAACACATTAGAAGTATAAATTCAGAAATTTCAAGATCTTTACCCTCCAAGAAAATAGACAGCCACAAGTACCAGGATGAAAGAAGTCCGTCAGGACATAGAAAAAGTGGAATCAGGGAAGAAGGTATAGGAAACAGAGAAATGTTCAGAAGGAAAATTGAAAAGATTTTCCTTCTCTTGTCCGAAGAGAAGCCAAGGAGAATGAGAAGGTGTTATTTTAAGAAGAACGAGTACAAGCGAGCCAGGAAACGAAGGCATGCTACCAAAGGAGGGAAGGATTTCCGAAAGTGAACGAAGTTGTGTAATCGCAGCCCGTAGACGGCTGAAATACAAAATGAAAGAAAGGAATGGTTTTCCCCCCAAAAATTGTAAAATACATTGGAAACAACCCTAATTTGTTATTTTTTCGTAAATTGTAAAACATAATCAAAAATGTTTTAACTATTTTGCCAACTGCTCCTGACTTCTATTTATGAGTCAATTTAGTGGCATAACCAGGAACTGCTCGTGGGGGGGATGAGACTAGCTTCTGGGGAAGACGAGAGTAGCTTGTAGCTTAGCCCTCCAATTTTTCTCAAGAAAAATACAAGATTCTTCGCATACAATTATATAAATGCATTTTTTAAGTTCTTTGTTGAGTCACAAAGATTTTGAATAAACCAACGTTAAAGTATACGGGTAGAAAAAATATGGAAAAGCGCTGGTTTCAAAATATTCCATATTGATTAATTGTTATTCAAGTTAAAGATAATTAATCATGTTATTTTAAATTTTTATTCTTAATTAATTTTGTAAAAATACATTTCTTTGAAGATATTTTTCAAAACTTGATTTTATTACAATTTTGTACTGTAATTTAACTGTTTTGTCCCGTGAATGTTTTAAGAAAATTATAGTCGTGTTACAGCATGTTAGTTCTTATTAAAATACTGCAATAAAATTGTCTCATTTTTCCAAATTAAACTCGAGAAACTGCTAATTTATCTGTTTTAAGACGACGTTTTAGACCATAGGGATATTAGACTAGAGAAGTCATGATATAAATACCCCTGTAAAGAAAAGTGTGGACGAGAAAGGTAAAGACATAGTTGTCTTGATTGTTCATCTCTTCTTTCACAGCACTACACTTATCTAAAAATGAACTTTTTCTTGTGAAAACTTACTTTTTTCGTCGGACGCGTTTCGGCGTACGTATCCGCCTTCTTCAGCTTTTAGTCAGACTGCCATCATTTCGTAACGGTTTTTGTGTGGAAGGTGTAGTGGGGGTGGTGTGTGGAGGAAGGGGATTGGCGCAGGGATTCAACTTGATGTTTGTTTTTTGTAAAATTGTGTCAAAAAGTGTATGTGATTTATATTGTAATTGATCGTTGAGTATGTTGTTTGGTTGTGTTGTGTGGTGTTTATATATTTCGTATTGTTCACATGAACAATACGAAATATATAAACACCACACAACACAACCAAACAACATACTCAACGATCAATTACAATATAAATCACATACACTTTTTGACACAATTTTACAAAAAACAAACATCAAGTTGAATCCCTGCGCCAATCCCCTTCCTCCACACACCACCCCCACTACACCTTCCACACAAAAACCGTTACGAAATGATGGCAGTCTGACTAAAAGCTGAAGAAGGCGGATACGTACGCCGAAACGCGTCCGACGAAAAAAGTAAGTTTTCAGAAGAAAAAGTTCATTTTTAGATAAGGTAAAGACAGTTTGATTAATAGACTTGCCTTAGTTTTATGAAGCGTGGTTACTTGTTTTTCTTAAGGCTCCAAATACATACGTTGCTTACCAAACGTTGAGTGATTGTCATTATCTAGAAAATTCTAACTTTATTATATTAATTTATAAATATTAATTGCTTTATTTTTACAATGATTTCAGTTGAAAGTTTCAGTTGAATTTTTAATAATTCTAGGGGATTGATCCCCAGAAACCCCGTGTTTGAGGTCTTGAACCAACTACGTTTTAAGATAACAGAAAATGGTCAAGATTATGTGCACATTCGCACTGTATTGCTAATATATGTGTAAAATATACATGGACGTACTTAATCCACTAACGTGATGTTGCTCGTGTTTGATCTTTAATTTTATTCCGTCACGTTAGGTTTACCGAAATGTTTGTAAACCAGTTAAGTACAAGGGAGGGTAGCTTTGCTTTACGACTTCACATTATGAAGTGAAGCTACCTGCTGTGAATTTGATTGCTTTTACGCCGTATTTGCCAATGTAGCATGTGAACCTATAAACATTATGACGTCTTCAATTCTCCATGTTCTTAGTCATATTATTTTTAATCTATATTATTATTAAATTTGTGATGTTATTCAATTTCTTTCTTCTGCAAGTAGTATAATTCGTATATTCTTTTTAACACCTGACGCACGTTTCACTGAAAAATATCAGTATCATCAGAGGTTTCTAAGTAAATTAATAACAATCGAAAAAATATTATTATTAATAATAAAACAACTTTTTACGAGAATGTATTTTATTCTGAAAATTACAGTGTTTCAATACCATTCAGATATCATCATCAGATATAATAAATAAATAAAATGCTTTTAAAACACTGTAATTTACAAAATAAAATATATTCTTGTAAAACGTTTTATTAGTAATAAAAACATGAAATATTTAGCAAGAAAAATTTGAGCATTTACGAATATTTCTAATCTATATAAGTAAAATATTGTGGTTTCAAGTGATATCGAGTTTCGATCTAATAAAAATGAAGGTTTTATGCCGTTTCGAGATTTATTTTATCGATTGCAAATATTGAGTCACGAAATAGATTCACACACTGCCACTATGCAGTATACACAGTGACAAAAAAATATAATTAATATGTATCATGTTTTTGTATCGTAGTGTATATCTGTGACTCAACAATATATGCATGAATATGAGATGAAATAAATCTTGAAAAGTCGCATAAAACCTGCGTTCTTATTAGAACGAAACACGATATCCACTTGAAACCATAATTAACACTGTCGATAAATAATATTCTTAAAATATTATGTTTATCTTCACGTTAGGAAATAATTTCTCTCTTTTATACGAGTGAAATAAATAAAATCCCTAATATTATAAGAATTTTTATAACTTGTTTTAATACAAAAATTAAACGTTAAGACTGGATTTAATTTTGTTATCATGGATTTTTTTAAATTACCAATTGAAATAAGTGGTTATTAATTTTAGCCGTATGTAATGGGGGAGACAGGTTTTACGAGCGGAGTGCATAGTTTACAAGCAAATATGAAAGATATAATTTTTTTATTTCAAAGCCTATTGAAAGTATTCAAAATTTAATGAATGTAAAAAATTATTACGAATATAAAGAGTAAACTGGTTATCCGATATGAGAAGGCATAAGCTGCAGAAACTCTACACTAACCTGTTGCATGTTAAGAATAACTTTTTAAAAATATCCAGTATAAACAAAAAGCTGTTATCTTATTTCGACTGTCTTCTTAATTTTATTATGTATTTATATCAGTGTTCATATCAATATACAAAACTGTTAATACAGTATTTTACAAAATTGGGAAAAAATGGTAAAAGTGTAAGTTAAAAGGAAGGGAGTATACTTTTTTTTAAGAAATGAAAAGGGCTGCCCTGTAACCACTGGCGTGAACGCGGAATAGGCTCTGAAGATTTGTTAAGTAAAGGACAAATTAGATAATAACAAAGACAAAAATGTGAACCGTTGTAAAAACAGTATAAAACTTATATTTGTAACTTAAACACAACAAAACTACAGAAAAAATCTTTAAAAAGTTAATGTCAATGTCTCTTCCTTTTCCGTATATGTATTTTTTAATTTACTGAAGAACGGAAGCATGCGAATGAAATAATAGGATGTAGATGAACTGTGAATGAAGATTTTTGGATGTAGGGTAGCACTGTTATGCGAAAATGTACAGTAAGTGTAGTCATGTTGGTATTCGTGTTAGCAAGTTTCTTTGGCATAATTGGCCATTAAATATATATTAAATTTTCTAGCATAAAACCACACACAAACACACACACACTCACACAAACAACGTTTTAAACGTGGAATTAGTTAAAAGCTGCATATACTATAAATGGAAAAAAGGTTGAACGTGATCTAGAAGCTGATGTGTGACAAAACATATGAAAAACATACATAAAGTTTCTGTTAGATACTTTATTTCATAGTATACTTAATTACGAAAAACAGTAAATCTCAGCATATGGAAATAATTACTAAAAACACTTACAATCTACATTTCTTGTCCGAGTCTATACGGTCAAGAGAAATATGGAGGTAGGAGAAGTCATACGGATCACCTAAATGGAAATGAAGAAAAGAACACACAATATAACAATGTGGTGTAACTATACTGTGACACAAATGGTGTAAGATTATTTAATGTTGCATACAATAATTGCATAATGTTAAATTCCTAGTAATTGTTTTGACAGTAGGTATAAAATGTCAAGGAGACTCTCAAAGAACGAATTACGTAAAATGGTACATTCTGTTATTATATATAAGATATAACTTATACTTTGTATTTTTAATAATAAATATGTAATATTTGTTTTACAATAATATATTTGTGTTTTTGATATATTAACAGTGTTTTAGTGTTTTAGCACTATAAACTGTCATATTCAGAGTCTATATACAAATTAATAAAACGTTTTTGAAACCAATTAATACATTGTGTCCTATGTCGTTAAAGTTTCCTGCCATAGAGGTTATTAATAAATTGTTATAGCTCAGCTTTGAATAAGTCAGTAATTGTCAAGTTTTTTACGAATTAGCATTTTAACAATAGGTCTATCCCTAAGAGTCATATTCATCCTTGAAACTGTGTCAATTAATAATCTCAATTGTATCTAGTTATGAAGAAGTGTACAGAGACTGTTATGAAATGATGGTGTACATTGTGTAGGATGAAGCTGGGTCGTCGTCACTTAAGGGTTAAGGTTAAGGTGTCGTCACTTACGAGTTTTTTATAATATTAATACAGTTGCAAAGTCAACATAGGCCGCCAGTGTAAAACGTTTTGACAATCACACGGAAAATGTGAAATAGGATACAACATACATTTTATCTAACTTTAAGGTTGATCAGCTTTGAGGGTGTAATAAATTCCATGGTTAGATAGATTGGTGACTAGCTGTAGCCATATAGTGGGTGTAATAAATCAATAGTAGAGTGGGTTTTAAGTAAGTGAATTACTAAATTAAAATGTTTAAAACTGAATAACACATGGAAATACACTGATATTTTTTGCTTAACTGCGGGTAGGAATCAGGAAGATGGAATATGTTACTGTTTGTTCATAGTAGTCAAATTGTAAATTTTGTATTATCTTTTATTTTATATTTTTACTTCATGTTTTTGTAGCTCTAATTTATGTTATTTTACTAAATGCTAAATCTTTGTTAATCTTTTGTAAAAGTCTTTTTTCATTTTTACCTATCTTATTTTTGTTAACATCTCTTAGTATTTAGCAGAAGTAATTACTTAGAAATGGACGTACTTTTTTATCTAAATGTGGATAAGTGTATAGCAGCTTGTTTTCTGTAGCGGTTTAGGCCTATACATGCATAAAAATTCTCTCCATAGTATTAAAACTTCAAATTTCAAGGAAAAGAGAAAATGTACTTTTTAAAGTAGAAAAACTAGTGAGTAGAAATTTATTTATTTTTTAAATTTAATGACAATAAATAATAATACTCTCCCTCTCTTTCTCTATCCACGCCCTAATTCGCTTCTAATATACAACAGTGAATTACAAGTTTACATTGAACATGCATGTTAGTATATTATTCGACGAGTGTGTTCTGCTTATTTTGATATAGAGGCATATGCGAAGGGAACATATTTTTGTTCAAGCATATAAAAAACATAATAATTTCTAAAATTAGTGAAGGTAAATTTTGAGACAGTTAATAATAGGAACACGTGTTAGTATCTATCTTAGGATATATTTATGATGTGAATATAAGGGTGTGCGTGCATGCTACCCTGTAGGCAATTTCGGTGTCATTATTAACTCGTAAAGTTATACGAGTACTGCACGTTACAAGGAGCCTCGTAATAGGCTGTTGCTATTCCTTACTGACAATATTCGGGAATTACTATGTCAAGTGGGTAAGTGGCTATAAGCTCACATGACATCTAGTTAATAACTGGGTAATGTGTATTATAGTGAATTTTAATTAACCAGCTAACCAGCATCTAAAATGTAGTTCTCAAATGTATGTACATCTTGACTATAGAATTAAATTATATTGTCGTACGTTAGAAATAAATTCAATCTCTATTAAAACAATAAAAATATTACACAAAACATGTTTTAATTTTTAAAGTTAGATTATCTCAAACATAATATTCAAATTGCTGATCTGTTCTTGTAAGTGATGATACATTAAAAATCGCAACATTCAGATTTCAGGTTTTGCAAAATTTACAGTACAAAAACAACAAATTCTACAAACGTTCACTAACTTTTTTCCTATTCTATTTTAATAACAGACATAGAAAATATTGATCACCTCAGTAATTTAAGTTGAATAAAAAAGCAACGTATTACACGGTGTTGCACGATATATAATTATGTTTTTATTAAGCAGATGTTTTCAGGTATAAAATTTAATATGTATTAGTTTTCGTTTTAGATTCCTTGTCTGTTTATAAGACTACAAGGATATTGAGCCTAAGTATAAAACGTACAGACCTCTTGATTAAAAGTCATTAGTTAGAGTAGAAAAGGAACACTAGTATAATATAAAATTTGTTTGTTTTACATCAGTATTACACCAGTTTGTTATAACTATTTATTTTACGAAATGCAGCG
The DNA here is from genome assembly GCA_034769895.1 of Magicicada septendecula. NCBI lineage: Eukaryota > Metazoa > Arthropoda > Insecta > Hemiptera > Cicadidae > Magicicada > Magicicada septendecula. Next base: position 485,268,207 of record CM068367.1, on the reverse strand, counting down.
TTTCATCAAATGAAGAAAAAACTAACTTATGTAATTAATTATTATGGCTGTTTAAAATAATTAGGACGTAATAAGCTATCGCTTGTAGACATTATGTGATATGTTTCAATGCCTTTGTGATGCCTGGACCGAGAGAGAGAGAGAGGGAGAGAGAGAGAGAGAGAGAGTGAGTGGGAGGGGGAACCTCTCTTAATTTCGGGTACGGTAACAGCAAAATGGTATAACAGTGGCGCTGCGTGTTGTGCGGGTTCTTCCCAGTTAAAGTGATTGGGTGATGCTCTTTGATACCTCCCTGACGGATTGAAGCTAGTTATATTTATAATATGATATAATATAAACATCAGATTTCTTATTAGATATTAGGTACTAAGGTTTGTGTTTTTCTATACGTAGACTTATATAAGAAATATTAATTATATGTCTGTACTTTATTTTTTCAACATTGTATTTAAATATTTACGTTTTGTCGTCTTTTAAAAATTTAATTATTTGTGTACATGAAATTTTCTTGACGATTTTTTCAGGCCTCTTCGCTTAAATACAAACTCCTAAATCTCTAAATTTATTATAAAGGAAATTACGGGAAATGTCAGTACCATGTGAGACAAGCGATAACACGGATTATTTTTTGCACTGTAAATAGATGAGTCAACAGACAACTGTCAAATATTGTCATTCGCTTTCAGGACATTTATCATTTCTCACCCCCAAACGAATTCATTTCAGTCCTTCGCTATTGCTCCGTGGAATTCACTGCAGCAAACGATCTGTTACATTTATGAAACATATTGCTTGATATTACGTAAGTAATTGTGTGACAAAAATTTTTAAACGTTTAATTAGAATTGTAGCTTGCGCTTTATAAAGTGCACAATACATAAAAATACTCTGTAGGTATTGTCAAAATTATATTTGTAGGTATTATTTTTATTATAAAAATGTTCTTAGTCCATGTTCTTAGTCATATTGTTTCTAATCTATATACGTAGGATATTATGTTTATCTTTACGTTAGGAAATGCTTGCCGTCTTTTATACGAGTTAAATAAATATAATCCCTACTAATACAAGCATTTTTATAACTAGTTTTAGTAGAAAAATTAAACGGCAAGACTGGTTTCAAGTTGTTACGATGGAAGTTTTTACTAAGTTTGGCATTAATGGATATTGATTTCTTGTTATATGTGTCCTTGGTTAAATGGTAAGCAACTTTCATCTTGTTAACTCGTGCTTTAATGGCTTCTTTCTCTGAGACACTGTGTTTAATAACTTCTCCTAGATACTTGAATTTTATCAGTTCCATAGATTTGCCCATATCGAGTTATCAGAGAGAAGAATACTAACTACACAATAGTATTAAAAAATATATTGGTAGTATTTGTTATACAAGAGATTAATCGGAAGTGAAGTGACTCAACATGAGTCACAAGAGCACGTAAGGACTGCTATAACTCGGAAGGAGTGTACTGCTTCCAAGGTAGTCATATTTGTAATACGTATTAATATTACCATTCCACGTATATTAATCTATAAACATAAATTCACATAAATATAACACGTTATTTTAAGAAAAGATCAAGGAAAAGAGTTAGTTAAATTATTAGGTGTAACAGAAGAAAATAAAAATAAAGTTTTCTTTCATATGATTTGTTCTAGGTCTAACCTTATAGTTTAACAAAACCTCTTAGGCTCGTATTTAATGTAGAGCTTTTAGGCCTACATAATTTGTAAGGCTTACACTGGTCTGAAGTTTTGTAAAAATATTTGTAAAAATATACAAGCATAAGAGTTCAAGAAACGTATACACGATCTTGCAGTTTTGTAAGCTAGATGTGGTGTGGCCAAGTTGTATCCTGCGATGTGATCCTCGGCGCTACATCCCTTATAGACCCCGGCCTCCAACACCACTCGCCGCCTACACACGTATCTGTTCTGCGCCAGTCTGAGCCACTGCCTTACCCCCAGGCGGTGCAGGTTTCCTCCTACATCTTCCGCCTACCTTTTCCAGCGGGATCTCTCTCTTCTTTTTCTCCCACCTGAATTCCCACTTAATCTTGTAACCTCTGGATTTATCGTCACCTCCCTTACTACATTATCCAGAACCAAATTGAAATTGAATTCGTGAACATTGTATTCCCCTGCCTTAAGCCTTTGTTTTCCTTGAACTCCGTAATCAGTTTTCCTTCTGTCTTGACTTAACTCTCTCAGTTGCTTCCAGCGTCATTTTAACAAGCTCAGTACGTTTCCTTGGTATTTCCAATTCTTACATTGCTTCATACAACTTAATCTAATGATTCTGCCTATTGAGTCTGTTGGCTAAAATATTGGAAAACACCTTGCATCCAACTTTCAACAGAGTAATACCGCTATTATTTCCAAAATCTGTTTTGTCATTCTTCTTATATATAAGACATATTATTCCCACCTTCTATCCTTTAGGGATAACATTTTCACTCTCAATTTGGGAAATAAATTTAAAAAAAATGCATGTATATTAAGAACATGGCTGAGTGCAATAACGGAGACCATATTTTCAGAGGCCTAAAACGGTTTCCGGAAGGGCAGCTCATGTTTAGATTGTATATTTACAATAGCCCAGCTCATTGAAAAGCGTAGAGAGTATCAGCTGCCCACATACATAGCTTTCATCGACTTAGAGAAGGCGTTTGACAGAGTGAATCGGAGCAAACAATGGACAGTAATGGCAAGGAAAGGGATCCCACAACATCTAGTTAGAGCAATAGAGAGTCTCTATATGGAAAATAAAATCATAATAGAAGCTGGGAGGCCGAGAACAGCTTCTAGAGTTGGCCTGATCAATTGTGGAGTACGATAAGGGTGTCCACTATCACCTTCTCTTTTTAATTTATATATTGACGATGTCACACAAAACTGGCAGATGTGTCTTCCAGAACATTTTATGATTGGTCACTCTACAACTGACACTTTGTTGTTTGCGGACGATCAGGCTATTCTGTCGGACTCTGAAAACAGATTCCAGATGGGTATACATTTGTTAAATCGAATCTGCAAAGACCCTGAATTGCAAATATCCACACTGAAAACCAAGGTGATGGCTCTTCGTAGAACTGATCAAGTACGGGCAAAAATTGTTATAGATGGTACTGTCCTGGAACCAGTTAGCAGTTTTGAATATCTGGTCTACAGTGTGTCTTACAATACAAGCAACGACGTTGTGAATAAGTTGCATAAGTTCAAATTTATGTGGGGGACCATTAGACGAACCCTTAAATCAGCAAGTGAAGGAACACGCCTAAAATTCTATAAGGTGATGGCTCTTCCCACACTTCTTTATGGGTCTGAGAATTGGACTTTAACGAAAGGCCAGGCCAGTCGCATCCAAGCGGCTGAAATGAGATTTCCCAGGCACGTGGCTGGGTATACTCCCCATGATCATAGAAGAAACACAGATATACAGCAGGAACTGAATATTCTGGAGTATATTCGACAGGATCGCCTAGTATCGGCTGAATTGGAGGGAACATTTTTGCCGAATAATGACTGCCGCATCCCCAAACAATTGTGGAACTATAAGCCGAGGGAACGGAGAGATGTGGGACGTCCGAGGAAGCGCTGGAGTGACCAGCTGTAATATTTGTCAATTTGAGAACGGAAAAAACCGTCCTTGGTTTAATCCTTGAATATGATGATGATGAAATTCGAAATAGAACTGGACGAGTTTGTCTCCATCATATTTCAACAACTCACTTGCGCTCCTGTCCTCTCCAGTAGTCTCATTTAGTTTACTTATACCTAAAAATGTATACACAATAAAATTTATGTAAATATATATTATTGTAACATTATTAGTTAAAAGGTTATGTCCGCTGAGAACGATTGAATTCAGATGGGATGCTTCACCAAGTTATGGGTCTATATATTGCTCTATGCGTTTGATGTGACGGGACAGAAAGTGTAGAGGCGCTTGGTATCATGCGGTGACGTAGAGGTTGAGATAAAGCGTAATTGCCGACACTAAAAATTAACTGAGTTTGTTTTCTGATAGATCTATCCTGATACAGGTAAGTGTAGTTTTTTTCTCCTAGAAACCGCGTGAGCAATGTTTCTCTTACATGAGCGTTAACTGCTATAGTTACAGAAGAGTTATTACTTTTGTTAATTGTTCGTCAATATATACTTGCTGTCACACAATTTTCACACGGTATGATTTCCAAGACTTTAAACATGTGGTACTTTTTCATTATCTCTTTATTAAAGCTTCCTACAGCTTCAGCAACAATATATTTTAATGTATTAAGGCCATTAAATATTGTGGGGGAAGCGTACAAGCCTATATACATACCGCCATTTATAGATTCGATGGGATTTGCGTCTTCCTATGAAGACATTTTTTAAAACAAAAAATCAAGGTTTCCAAAATCTTAAAAAAATTATATCCTGTATTACCTTAAACTTCAGATTGTAAGTTTATGAAACAAAAATTTTCTAACCATTTGAAAGACTAACAAAATTCAATGGAAATTAAACTATGCGAGAGAACGGGTTCGGTAAGCGAATTGTAGTCCCATCGTTACATGGTGTCACAAAACGTTATATAAAATCTTTTTCCTGACGTAAAATCTAAATAAAACGTACATACAAATTAATCAAATTACTTATCTCAAACATTAAAAAATTTAAAACAATTACTTTTTGATGTGCAAAGTTTCTTTTATATACTTCATATTCTTCTGGTGCATCTAGGTATGACGTTTACTTCAGTAGTCATGGATTTAGAAGTATATATTACAAAAACCTCTACAATTACAATTATATTATAAATTATGCAAGACTGTCTCTATTTATAGAGTAGTACTTTATCTCAATTTTGAAGTGCACGTGTGGTGGTTTTTTTCTTTACGTTTGAACGTATGTATTGTGTATTCAGTATGTTATGGTTGTAAATCAAACTCTTAGTAAGTGTAATACTTTCATTAAATGATGCATGAAGTATAGTTAAACAATTACACGTTTTTATTTATATGCCGATAACATTAACAGAGAAAAAATGTATCGTTTCAACAATATTTTACATTTTGTGCTTCAACATTTTACACATTATTTTTCAGAATATAAGAAGTTTAATTAATAAGTTACAAGTCGCGGTCAGTGCTAATTAAAGCGGAGCTGCATCTTGCCTCTGTGGCAACGAGTTCTGATGCTGCGTAATCTTATTTAACTGTAAGTGCGAATGTTGTGCTACGCTGAGTACACTCATAAAGTTATTTATTATGTGCATGTATACACAACTGTACACTCAACTACTGGCTACAGGATCGTTAATTACCACAGTTAAAGCAAAAGAATTCCTTAATTGGAAAAAGGTGGGTGATTAATTAATAGTAGGTAGAAGGAGGATAGATTTCATCACGTTTGCAGACGATATGGTGTAGACCATTTTAATGAGGGGGTTTACGAATCCTTCAGTTGTGATGGTAGGAGAGCTAGGAGGCGGGTTGCTATGTTTCTTGGCAACACTTATCCTGCCAGACATATCCCGCTCGCTACGCCTCTGCAAGCAGTATCAGTTTCTAGAGCCACTGAAGATGACGACATGCTGCATGTATTTACTAGATACAACATACCAAGCAGAAGATCTACAGGGTTGTTTGAGCAACCACCATCTCTATTGCTACCACCTCTTGGTGTTGTCACAGAAAGAACATCGCTAGAACTGACGCTCTGTTCTCTATCGTCGCTCTTCTATTTTAACGCCGGCACGAGTTTGAAAGTTGTACTTTCTCCTCTAGAGACTCTCCGATATGTAACACGAGTCTCGACCTATGTCTGTCGTGAAGAGTGCTCGCAGAACTTTATAGTAACAACTATTTCCTAATGCCCCAACATCGCGAACCCCTAAGAGTTCATGCATGATACATGCAGAAAAGATGGCGTGTGGGGCATCCTGATTTCCTAGGTTTCACAGCGGTCATGTCACCTTCAGATGTTAATGGAAACAGAAGCAGATGTATACAGTATTACTGCTGCTACCATTCGTGTATCAACAGCCATGGACTATATCACACGAATTTGTGGCCGTTTATGAAAAGAGACAAGGGAGACAAGACAAACCTTTTAAACCCGTACAACGACTGCCGATCAAAGATATCTGCATTCATTTTAAGCGATTTCGAGCTGCTGCTCGTCGAAGAATAGCATATGATAGCCTGAAAAGTCAAAGTATAATAGAATTAATGGAAGAATTTGGTATACCAGGAAAACTGGTGAGCTTGATAAAAATTACACTGGAAGGTACACGGAGCAAGGTGAGAGTAGAAGGAGAGCTTACAGAGGCATTTCATGTTCAAAGAGGGCTTAGACAAGGAGATGTACTCTCTACAATTCTGTTTAACTTGGCTTTCGAAAAAGTGGTAAGGCAAATGAGTATAAACTCAGGAGGCACAAGCAAACGAGCACTTAAAGCAAACAAGAGCTGTTTAAACTTGGAGAAAGCGTTTGATATAATCATTGAGATAAAAATCCTGAAAATTTCATGATTGACGGTTCATACGTATCCTCCCCAAAATTTATCTTCAGATTTCTCAAGGACAGGATTTCCCGTGTTTGGATTGGACAATCATGATCGTCCTACAAGAGTTGGCAAATGGAATAGCGCAAGCATTTCCGTTGAGCGCCACGCTTTTTACTATAGCTATCAACAGGATCTTTGAAGGTGTGGAAACGTCAGTTGTGAAGTGCTTGTACGGTGACGATCTTCCGCTGTACTTCTTGCCTAAAACAACGACAATGAATGCAAGGGGTGTAGACACGTTGGTTGAAAATGCTAACAGCACAGACTTTTCTTTCTGTGTCACAGACGATCTGTGTCATTTCTGTCGAAATCGAGGAAAGCATCCAGACCTGATGCTAACTGAAAACGGTGTTCGGCTCCAATATACAACAAAAATCAAGTTTGTAGGACTAACGTTTCACAACACTTGAGTGGAATGAACAAGTAGACGAATTTGCTGCAAGGAAAAAATTACAGCTAAACACCATTGAGCACATCTCCGATATAAATTGGGGAGCTGAGAAAGAAGTTTTATTGCCCCTATAAACCACGTTAGTGGTATTTAAAATAGACTATGGTTGCGCGGTGTACTCTTTAGCTAAGAGATTTTGTTTGAAAAGGTAGATCCTGAACACAATGCTATGGTGCGCTGTGCTACAGAGGCGTTCCGCACTAGCCCGACACAAAGCTTATATAATAAAGCAGGAATAACGTCAGTGCATCTCTGCCAACAATTACTGTTGCTGAGATATGTGGCTAAACGTTTAGCACTAAAGAACCACGTTAACCACGTTCTGACTGCAAACAACAGACTTGTGAGAACATACAACCACCTTCGTGTGTTTACTTGACCAGCCGGAATCTGTGCCTAAGGTTATAACATCCTAGCGCCAATGGTCCAAGCGTACGTTCCCCGTGACTGCTGTACTGGCTGAATGCTAAGCAAGAATATCAGCCCAACTGAACTGAAACTCATTTTTGATTAGACATAGAGGAATACACACTCTCAACTTATGGCTCGAAGACGTAGTGGATTTGTAATTGAGAGTACCTCTCACTCATGGATACTGACCAAAGGAGCCAAATTCTATGCAGTGTGGCAAGCTCTTTGAATCTGTGAATATCCAGGTGAGAGAAAATTTGTTATTCGTACGGGTTCAATAATTTTTCTAAGTGTCTTAGACCAGTCGCAACAATGAATCCGGTATTTCAGCAGATAAAAAAATCATTATTCCATACGATAGACAACCTAAGTTCATCTTTTACTCTTGCTTGGGTTTACGTTCAGGTTATGTAGGTACTGAAGCTAACGAAGAAGCTGAAGCTGCAGCGATATGCGATGAACACACCCCACAAGGTTGATTTAATCGCCATTCAACCTGACAGAGCAAACATAGCTGCCACAACCGCCATTATTAGTGTATGGCGGCAGACGTAAAATCACAGAATAGAAAATTTTCTGGAGTAAAGTAGAGCTTTCGTAAATGGCAAATGGCAGGCAGTCGTTGTCAACAAGCTAGCATTACCAGACTGCAGATTGGGCAGACGAACCTGACGTTTTTTACATCCTGCTAGGAGAAGAACGAATTGTGGCGGGGAACTTACAGCACACATATAACTGAAGTCTGTAGTACTCTTGCTGACCTCAGAACACTAGTGCCGATATTTTCTTCTTTATTGTCAAGATTGTATTTAGGTGGGAAACAACCTTGATCATAAGCAATAACTCTAGTCGACGTATATGAAATATACTTATACGTATTCAAGCGTCTGTCTATTTTATAAATACTAACCAATACTGTCCGTTATGCGATTTTATCTAGGGCACTTTTCTATTAAATGTATGATAGTATTTTAAATGAATCTGTGTAACTGATTTCTAAACATAGAACCAGCAGGTTAAGTAGGCCTACTTCATAATTCATTGTGTACCGTCTGTGAGTTGCAGAAAACCTCTATGATATAAATACATGTGTTCATTTTGTTGTCTTAAAATTTTTCAATAAAAATCTATGTATCTTGTCGTCACATTTCATGTACAAATTAAATAATTACAATATTTTATAATTATCAACGTAAATAAAATTAAAAAGCAACGCTTTAAGACCGGTAATTGAACGTTTCTCGCATGTACATAGTGACATTAACAGCCAAACATAGTCATAGACTAAACAGCTAAAAACGAGTGTCACTTTTTTCCTATGAATTCAAAACAGTAATGACAGTGAGGTATTGCGAATAGTAGTTTTACCTGAATGAATAATAGTTCGTATTTTTAAATGTGTTAAATTTGTTTCTTGCAATTAATCTACTAATATACGAAATGTTTTTAGTGTCCTTCTCCTTTTTTTTACGTTCTTCACTTCAACTCATGCTTTTATTACTTAACATATTGTCTTTATATAACAGTGTATATATTAACCTCATATGCCGCAAAAAATAAATTATTGCTTATTCATTTTACTCTGATTATGAAGAAGTTTAAAAGGGAGGCTGCAACAATACATGAAACAATCTATGGTTGGTTCAAGAGTATGGTAAAAGGGTTTGTTTATTGTGTTATAGTGCAAGAGATGGAGAGTAAAAAGAGCGTACCTTGTAAACTGGTGCCGTTGTTTTAATTCAACAAAAGTGATGCAAAAGGGGGGGGGGATAGCTGTAATGCGGATGTAAGTATGTGAAGGGTGTTTATCATTTAGAGAGTGTGTTTGCCCCGTCATGTTTATAGATATAGTTTAATCTACTGTTCTCTTGTCCTGCACGTCCGTTTAAATTACTTAATTTAAAAAAAAAAACAACTTCGAGGTTTAAATATAAATATACCAGAAAAACTCCTAAAACAAATTTTTTATGTGATACTGCAATGTATAACAATTTTATTAAATCCATTCTTAAGATGACCGTGGATCAGTGAATCAAAAACGTAGATAAAGCGTGGACCTACCAAGGATTCAGGATACTAAAGTAATGTACAATTAGTTTTACAAAGTTTTATAATTAACTAAAATAAATTTTAACTAATTCAGCTAATCTAAATTAAACTATATCTATCTCAGTTCAACTAATTTTTATTGACAAAAATTATGTATGATGTATACGAAGTCCACAGAACTTGTCATTGTCTTATTTGTAAATAAACGATGTGGCTTTCGAGCTTGCATTTGTTTCACTAGCTATGGTAGTTCGAGTTGATACTGCCCCTCAAAAGCAAGTCAAGTCTTATCTCAATTTTCGCACGCTACACTTTATAAGCTAGGCTAGATGAATATTTTGTATAATTACATTTTGGTAGCCCGTAAGACCACCGGAGTTCTTACTGGTTGAGGTTTGATGTTCTCCCAGACTATCGGTTGGGAGCCATTGGTTTAAAAAGAATGGGTGTAGTCTGTTTATTATTTAATTGGCTACAACAAACAAACTGTCTTTTATAAACGGTCTTTTATACTGAGCAGTGAGTTTGCGTGAAGTACTATATTTGGACATTTCTTATTCTTCTGCTAACCTCTAACTTTACCAAAACAATAGATTATAATAAATTTCATATGCAGTTTAAATGTTTACTTATACCTTTCTATTATGTATTTATTCGGATATTTTAAATATATTTTAATAACTTTTATTGTATTAATTTTTTACTTCCGACTATATTTTATGATATTCAGTTCTCCGTCTGCAGACTCTTTCGGTACCATAAAAAAACTTAATACCGCATATATTAATACCGCTAATTGATAACAGTCTCTACTCCATGATAATCCTTATTGCTAATTTAACAAGGATCTGCTTCGCCTAGGGATTAAATAAGGCTAATGTTCAAATTGTTCCATGACCAGGAATCACGGTTAGTTCGCTAAGGCTATTGTGACCAATGGATTGTTTAAACAGACTTCAGTTCATCTAAGTAGTCCTTTTTAGTCGTAGTGATTTAATACTTGCACTAAAAAATAAAGTTCCCATAGATACGTTGCCTATGTTTTCAAAAGTTATGGCAGTACCTGCTCTTTTATATGCATGTAAAACTTGGACTTCAACTAAGAAGGGCTACTAGCGTGTACAGACATACAGGCTGCGTAAAAGAGATTTGGCTGGGTATGAGAATATCGAACAGGAGAAGAATGTTTGAACAGTTTATCAGATTGAACTGAATAAATATATATATATATATATATATATATATATATATATATTTAAACACTTTTATCTACAGTCTATTTCTTGATACGTATATAATTTATATAATGTTAAAAATTCTTTATCTCAAGATGTTTTATAACCTTATTTGGTTCATGTTTCGGGAATATAAAATCAGGAAATCTGAGGATGGGAACAATACGCTTTGTATATGCAATTTGTAGTAAAATCAAATAATATAGACAGAAATGGATAGATCACCTACAGCGACAACCATCAACTAACAACCAAGGCGAGTGCTGCATTACGTTGCAAGTGGACTGGGTAGTTTGTGTTGGCCAAGAAGAAGCTGGATCGTACTGGACAAGTGAACCATATGGGGGTCAGAATAGATGTTTAGGTGGTGGTGTCTAATCCTTACAGTAGATGATGATGATGATGATAATGGTGATGATGATTTAACACTACTTTTCTCAGCTCCGTAATTCCAACCTAGAATTAGAATTCTGGCATCTACAATTTCAGTGGATTTATAATCTAATCTCCATTAACAGGTCAGGCTAGCAATCGGTGAAGATTGCCGTCGAGTTAAGGAGTTCGACGTCTTCTGTCGAGGGAAACATATTCTCACATTCCCCATTATGTGATCTTAACATACACGTTTACTTAATACGTTTTATTTATTTAATAAATACTTCAAGCAATCAGAATTAACCGGAATATTCCTGAATTTTTAGTTTTAATTGGATATTCTAACTAAACAAATTAAATAAGTGAAGAAAGTCATAAATTTACATAATTTTAAATTAACATGATTAAAGGTTTTTATTTAAATGTAGGGTGAGTTGAGTAAAAGTGGCTTGTATACGCATTAACAATCTTTAGCGTGAGGTAGAGGAAGCCGACTTATGTTGTCGCAGATTCTAATGTATTGATATATGCCAAACGGTTTGTCTTAATAGTAGAAACATTAAGTCAGTTAATACACAGCAAGCTTTATCACAACACCAAATAAAAGGCCGTTCTTAGTGGCACGTTTTAGTTGATAATCGCAGACTTTTTCATAAAGTTGCAAACTTTGTTGCGGCCGTCGCGACGCAACGTAAGAAACCAAACAAAACGCGTTCGAAAATTTAAGAGAATAAATCCCACGTATAATAGCGTATTGTAGTAAAGTAAACGTTAATGGGAATTTATGACTGATGAAAAATAACAATGAAATTATTTTATGCGACTTTTTGTACAGTAAATTAATATTGTAGTAGATTGTATCCACAACTGCCCTCACTTGACGTAGGCCAACGCATGGAAGATAGATAGAAATATAATGAACTCTACAACACTGAAGAGTTAATCAGAAAAATTAAGGATATTTTCAGTGTAAATGTATTGTTACGACGGTTACAGTGTTATATTGTTCGTCGTATGGTACAGTGGAAAACAAAATACAGACACCAATGAAGTCACTAATCATCAGCTTTAATTAATCACAAATAACAGTTTGTAATCGACAAGTTAGTCAACAAGATTATATTCGTACAACAATTGAAGATACATTTAAACACACGCAATATGTTACACCTGCTCAACTTATGGAGGGACGGTTGGAGGACGTTCCATAGGGGTCTCGTTGCTATATGTTTTTCACTTGACTGATTTAGCAGTACAGACATTTAATTTTTGAAATGGAAAAGAGTTATTATCTTTAAACATGATTATTTATACAACGATAAACACTAAAAAAACTCGTTTAATGTTGGTTAATAGTGACCAATAATCTACTTTTATTTTACTCTTGACTGTGTTATTAAAACTTGGTTTAGTGGCTTCCTATATTTTCATAATGCGTTCTCTCGTCGAATTTAGTACTCTACTCTTGTACATAAATATATTAGTCTCAAGGATAAAGATCTACTTATAGGCCTATCAAATTCCATCACTATTTTTATTAATGAAAACTAACATGAAAGTTCAAGATAAGTATCACACACACACACACACACACACACACACACACACACACACACACACACACACACACACACACACACACACACACACACACACACACACACACACACACACACACACACACACACACACACACACACACACACACACACACACACACACACACACACACACACACACACACACACACACACACACACACACACACACACACACACACACACACACACACACACACACACACACACACACACACACACACACACACACACACACACACACACACACATCTCTATCTCTCTCTGTCTCTCTCTCCACACATTACGACGCTACGTTTATGTTTTTCTATTATACACCTGTTTATGTGCAGGCTGTATGTCTAATGCATGTATGTATTGTATGAGTGCGTGTACCCAATTAGGTCGTGAGATCTGCGTTTACTTGAGTTATGTCCAAGCACTACGTCACATATAAAAAAGAAACCTGCGCAGAGGAGAGAGTGTCGTGAAATAAAATAATTATTATAAACAAAAAAATAAAATTGTTTTTTTATTTATAATTGTGTCAGCTGTTAATATGACCATTATTTTATGTCTCAATATAATTATAATTATAATTACTTTTTATTAAAGAAAAAAAAGGTAAAAGTTTAAATACTGTATGCTCCTCATTATCAGCGTGCTGGTATGTAAAATAAACATCCTATTATTGTCTGTTACAAGAACGGTTTTGCAAAATATAATATTAAAGTACAGTTAAAATTAAATTTGTTTTACTTTACATTGGTTGACTGAAAACAAACAATTAATGAAATATTTTAAAATAATTGTAGTAGAACGTTTTTAAAATTAAATCACATACTATAGAAAAAAATGTGCGCACATAGAAATATTTAAAAACCTAGTAATTTCACATTCAATTAAACTTCAAATTATTCAGCTTCTATTTATTAAAAAAAAAAGTTTATATAAGCGCTTTACAGATTGACATTTTATAATTTTTAATTTTGTATTTATTTTTTAAATTTTCTTTTCTTTTTTTTATTGTGATAAATAAATCATTTCATCGCCAGGTGTTGTTATCGATTAGTTTTATTATGGTTCGTGTGTGTACGTGTTTGTTCTTGGTGGTCCTCCAGAAGATTGCGTGCATGCGTGTGTGTATGAAACCGTGAAAAACAATACTCACGTTCGTACTCTACAAGCAAATTGTGAGAAAGAATGTTAATCAGTTTTTGTTGTATATACTGTACAGTTTGGCGTTTTATTCCTGTCAGAAATTGTATTTAAACGGTCGTCTAATACCTAGGATTGGCAGGACAGGTTTGGTGTTACTTCTACTATAGAATTTATTGTGGAAATTATCAGCATCTACCTGCGATTTGCATTACATTACTCTGTTCTTTTGTTACTTCATAACTACTTTATTAACATAATATTTAATAAATAGCCTAATTACATTGTTATTTTATTTACGTACAACCGCGAGTTTACAGATGCGACAAATTGTGCACAAGTTGGTAAATTAAAAAGCGCATAGTATTGCACACTTCGTGTAAAACTTGCAGACGGGCGGGTATCAAATTTCCTGTCATTAGTGCTACTACAGACTTCACACACACACACACGCGCGCGCGCGCGCGCGCTCACACACAGAGTTTAGTTTTAATCTTCATGACTTCAAATCAGCTGATACGCACTTGCTTAACCCTGCCATTCAAATTACAGTTTAAATTACATTCAACTTTGTAATACACTTCTTGATAGGCCTTTGTAAAAGAGTTAAATTATTTATTTGAAAATTATGTTGGCCTACGAGCATGTGAGAAATAAGATTACAAACTACCTTGATCAATAATAATATTAATAATTTATTTAATAGTCTATAACACTTATTCCAGTGTACCGACTCTTGATTATACCTCAGGGCGCCAGTAATAATAAACACAAATTAGAGTATATTAATTAACTTTTAATGAACCATTTGCACTTATACATTACAAAAATTCTTAATATGAATTGGATCGATTTTATCTTACAAATTGAATATTATTAAATAGCAATGAGTCCTTTTCTGACAGATTGAGTCACTATATTGAATACAAACATAGATATTTATCAAACAACATAGAATTAAATGTTCATTATTCGTTACTTGCGTAAGAATCCTTCCAAAGTGCGTAGTCCTGAAGATGTAGATCGGTGAGTCGTCAGCAGCCGTTGTCTGTGTTAATTCTGGTTAAAACTGCACTAATTCACTTTATCACAGGTGTACACTACACTTGACATATGGATTATACATATAACGATATCGTATAATTATACACTCTGGACACAAAGATTATTGACTTGACCTTAAGTGCATTTAACACAGTTCACGTCGCGTGTGGCTCGACTATCTCACACCGTCGTGACTTTACTCCGAACTCATTCGCCTTCTTCCGCGATTTACCACAACGTATTGAATTAGTGGAACTTCATATGTATTATGACTTCTTGTTGTTTGTTATAACTCCGATCACCCACTCATTTACTTATTACGGTCTGTGAAACTTTATAACTTTAGTATTAGTAATTATAGAGTTCCCGTACTCTGTTACGTCTGCGAATTTACTTATTCTTTACATTACTTATTAAAATATATTGTTAACGCAAAACAGCGTACGCGAGTCTCTTCGTGTAATTCCGCCGATATAAAGAAGACTAACTTATTTCTCTCTAAGTTCATAATATATACTTGCTTTGAGTGTCCCTTACTTACGATCTACAGCAAAACGTTCCTATAGGTTTAAACTACCGCTAAATACAAATTCGCTCAATCTGCTTAACTAAAACCTCCCGCGCAACACATGACGCTTTTTCTGATTCGCCCAACGTTTTTCCGTGTTCCACGTGCTTAAAAAACTAGCGTCTATCGTTATCTCTCTCACACAACGCTCTCTCTCGTCTAACGGTATCTATTGTTATATGCACTTAAGTTTACAACGTTTGGCAAACACCCTTACTATCTTAGCAAATAATACATTTTATGACAGTTGTGTCCCAAAACGTGACTTAGCCTAAAAGTACATTCATTATATTCGTCAGCCCCAACGCCGGCGTTATAAACCTACCGCTTTATTCTACAGATTTTTTGCAAGTTAATTTTCTTTCAAATAATGCCGCCTTACGGTTCTGGCGTCTCAACACCTCCCCGCTTTCTAAAACACACCCATTTCTTTGCGTTCAGCATAGTTGATTGAGTAAAATTAGCAATTGCTCAAATTTTCCGTTATACCTTTTTACACTTTTAAAGTGACATGAATTAGATAGTATTCTTCTTGTACATTCTACATGAACAATTATGTACGTGCGTGTGTGTATAGATTCAATTTATATTATTTTTAGTAATTACTTACTTCTCCGATATTAAAGAGAAAGAGTTGTTGTTCTTTCCATATTTTATAATATACTTATTCAGCAGACCTTCTCTCTCTCTCTCTCTCTCTCTCTCTCTCTCTCTCTCTCTCTCTCTCTCTCTCTCTCTCTCTCTCTCTCTCTCTCTCTCTCTCTCTCTCTCTCTCTCTCTCTCTCTCTCTCTCTCTCTCTCTCTCTCTCAACGTAACAATTTTCTTTTTTGTTTGTGGTTTTAATATCTTAATTTAACTTTGTTTCATTTCACACACATATTTTCAGCGTTCATTATCCTGAGAAATGTACATTCTTTTCGTAAGTTAATTCCACTAGATTTTGAAGTACCTTTTCGTTTACATCTAACTCATTAAAATATAGTATTCTTTACCTGAACTGAAAACTATCCCCAAACACGCGTGGAATATTCATGACATTTTCAAGTAAATGTATTAAACTTGTGAAATT
Organism: Magicicada septendecula; assembly: GCA_034769895.1. Taxonomy (NCBI): domain Eukaryota; kingdom Metazoa; phylum Arthropoda; class Insecta; order Hemiptera; family Cicadidae; genus Magicicada; species Magicicada septendecula. Next base: position 485,251,717 of record CM068367.1, on the reverse strand, counting down.
CTCATTCTCCTTTTATCGAATATCCATGTCATTAACAATGAGAACATACATTTTCTGTTCCTGTTTTCTACAATTTTTTAATTATTCTGTCTACTATGTTAATTGAGAGATGATTCGTGTTACCTTTGATACTAAACTACTTTATTCGTGCACTATGTTCAATTTTTACTAATTAACAGACTCCCTTATTATTATTTTTGAGCCGTTAAATCTAATTTTTTCACAAATATTGTCTCTCTATTTTTCCTCTCTCTCTCTAACCCCCCCCCCCCACACACACACAGAGCTTTATCACTACATATTTTAGTTGTTCAGTGCACATAACTCTATTTTTTAAATTATATTTTAAATGAAAATATTTAACTTATTCAAAAAAATTAGCCTATTTTCATACTTTATAATTAAAACAAGTCTGCTAAAAGACTGCGAAAGTTCTAAGCTATACCATAGCAAATTTGATACATACGAAGTGATTGGGTGCTGGTATGCAGTGCCGTAATTGGGAAGGATTAAACCCCCCCCAGTCCTACTGAAAATTTCAGGAAATTCCATTATCACCTTACGTAAGCCTATTTCTAAGCCAGTTTCGTATCTTAAAATAAGGCTTATAAATAATTGTAGAAACAAAAGGAATTACAATATGTGTAATCGTTTGCGCAATGGGCATATTAAAAAAGATCTACTGGTATTCTCCATAAATGATAAAATCCAGGCTTATCGCTGGGAATGGTTACAGCATCTGGACAGAATGGAGGATGGATGACTAACTAAGGTTGGGTTTCGGCATAGATCCTTTGGTACACGAGATGTAGGAAGACCGAGAGCGAGATGGAGAGATACTCTGTGAAGACGGAACTGCAAGGTGCCTATTCCGTGAGGTGTAGAAAAAGAAGAAGGCAATCTCTGTAAATTAATAAAATAAAGTTATAGTGTTTGGTAAATAACGTACATATTTTCAGACATAAAGAAAATCAATTACGGATGCGCCAAGTCTTGAAGTCGGAGAATGGAATCCTGAATTTCTCATTTGCTTAAATAAAATGTGGAGTCCAACATTCAAGATAGCCTCAACCCCCCCCCCCCCCGAGCAGCTCCTACTCATTCCATTGATAGGATGAGGAATACAAAAATGAGTTAGGATTACAAGTATTTGTGAGAAGGACATGAATGTAGAACAAAATAATGAGATCGCTTACAAACGTAATTACGCGCGGATTTGTTGAAGTATACTTAAATATAATTCAAAAGGGCATACACTCGAACTTGTTCTGAGGAAGACCAAATACTACATTATTAAATAGAGGTAAGAGATAGAAGTTCATTAAATTCACTTCTTAGATCCTTCCGCTTTCTCCGCAGCGCCGTTGGGAAGAATCAGTTATCGTCCGAAGCAGTTGACCAGTTTAACCCCATGTAAACTTAGATTGGCAGTATAACTATCTCTGCACTACGTTCCAAATCCAAATTTTTTAACCGTGTTATACTATTCCTCTACTTCTTATTTTCCATTATTCTGGCCCTGAGACCGGAAATGGCAGAGTTATTATGTTTTGTTTTCATTTAAAATGCCCTGCCGTTGGCTAGATTGGTTACTTGGCAGTCACAAAATTTAGAAAAATTGGTTGACCCATTTTTTAGCGTACAAAAGGTGTGGACGTAGCCGTAGAAATGCAAAAACCAAGGATGTTGTAAATTTCGTGGTTGCCAGGGACGAATTGCTGACATAGAAATATTACTGTTTATCTTTTGACCATTTGTTGGTTCCTCTTTATTCCAGTTACCTTGATTATCATTAGTTGATTTTATAATATGTTTACAATGTCTGTTTAACACATTGTAAATACACAAGCATCTTAAACTGATGTTTAGTACTTGATATGCTACAGACTTTTAACTCAGGATAATAACAGATGATAGTTTTCCAGTTTAATTCTAGTAGCTAGTTATTTTATAACTGTAATAATAATAGTATCAGCGTAATAGTACTAACAGCAGTGCTAGTAATATGACGATATGTGAATTATAGTCTAAATATAATTAGATCGTATTAATGTGTTGCTGATTTCAAATCCAGTTAATATTCCAGCTTATTTGAGTATAAGGAAACTATGACCTTAGTCTTGTATCCGTTGTTCTTTAAACATGCCAGAATAAAAGTAGAATAAAGTAAAATTCAACCCCAAAATTAAATCGTTCGTAAAATGTGGAATTACATTTCAAACAGTGACATTAGAAAGAGGCACTAGAATTCCTGTGTGACCACGCCAGTCATGCATATTAATAAATGCAAAACGCAGTCTCATACCACAATGCGCCCGCCCCTTCTCGTGTAATGTCTAAATTAAAACAACAGAGACCCAACCTAGTACCGTTTTCGATTACCTCGTGCTGTACGATAGAAAGAATTGCGTATTAAAAATGTGTTATTGGTCGAAAGATATCGCCCTTCTAATAGACTAAATGGAAAAGAATCTTTTGAAAAGACACTTATATGTCGGCGAAAAAATAATGGATACCTTATTTATTTGCTGAATCTACTATGCTTGTAGTACATGCTTCAACAAAGAGAAAAATAAAATATTTCTCCTTGTTTTATAAAGAATTATACATCCTGCAATTGCTGGTATTCCGGTAAGTTACAAGTAACAATACATTCTTATGAATAAAATAACAATTAGTATATGAATAGATGTATACGCCAAGTGTACACTCTATTACATTCTGAATTATAAACTGAGAAAGAACTGCTTCAAAGTACTAATGTGCTGGTTTATAAGAACAATGATTTCTGTCGCCAAAAGTAGAAAACCCTTTCTGTTGCCCAAAGAGTAGGAAATCGTAAACCATTTCCGGTCGTCACGAACATGGCAAAGTCATTATAAAACATACACTTCAAGATTATAGCGTACCTATTTCGTGACTGGAAAGGTTGACATTATTGTGTTATTAACAAAAATTTAATCCAAACGGCGTGAAGCAAAACATGGAGGGTAACAATGAAAGAAAATGTTTCTGAAAATAGGAGAAATTGGTACACCAGAAGTGGTCGCACTTGCAAAAGAAAAATATAAAAGATAAAAAAATAGTTACATAAAAGCTACGAAACAACAGAGCCAATATATGGTACGGGAAAAATGGATCAGAATATATGCCATTACTAAAAGCTAATACGTTCTCCATAGCAGGGAAGACTGTGAGGATAAGCGAAGTTGGTAGACTATATTTGTAACCGACTGAAAGCGTATTAGGTGGTGGTGAGACTTTGTATGGTGCAGATAGCGGTTTGTGTACCGTGCATCCGAGACGGTCGTCTTTCCTTTTTTATAAAGAAAACTGCCGAACTGCATTCATTTCAATATGGAAATACGGAAAGGAATATAAGACGACTTAACTCTTATTATAAACAATAGCGTACTTGCTAAAAAACCGTATCTAGCTGCTAAAACGACAACGACATCAGTCATCTCATTATGTATATAGAATAGGTTGATTAATTTAGTCTGCTCCTAGGAAATTTAGTACACTTAAAATGCTGATTACCAATAAAACTAAATAAATACTTTCAAACGAATGTATTTATGAATCGCACTGCGTTCTAGAAGGACTATCCTGGCACCACAAGCACGAAAATATTTGTTTTTTATTTTACTGAAATAGTGGCTAGAGAAGTATTCACACTATGGAGTTTCTTGAAGACACGGTGTTTAATACATATACACACACATTCATACATGCATGCATATATACATGTTCCTTTGTAAGTAACTCGTTGAGTTTCCAGCAGATCTCTCATCAAATATCTTCAAATAAATACAACTGCAAGTAGGTTTATTTACACCTGACGCACGTTTCACAGAAATTATTCTCTATCTTCAGAGGGAAGATATGCTCCCTGAAGATGTGCACAGCTGTTCATCGCAGATATGCTTCTGAAAATACAGAATAATTTCTGTGAAACGTGCATCAGGTGTAAATAAACCTGCTTGCAGTTGTGTTTATTTGAAGATATTATATATACGAGTACATGACTGTGTGTGTGTGTGTGTGTGTGTGTGTGTGTGTGCATGTGTCTCTGTGTATTATATATATATATTGTAGCATGACAGATAATCCACACAAATACATTACTCAATGATCATTAATAAAGCTCTAAGATATGGAATATCCAGATGAGAATTAATTAAAATGCACTGTTTAATAATATATTCACAAGAAAGGTTGAATAAAGAAAATTTCTGCAAACAATATAATATAATACAAATTTAAAAACCCAGAAGACTAAAAATGATAATAACAAAATTACCCAGGTAAGATAGAAGCAGGCAATTAATATACCCCGTCAAAGAAACCAGACCAGAAGAAACGAAGGCATACACGGCGAAAAACTACAGAAGAAGGAAGAATAGTCAAAACTACCACTACAGAAGACAGAAGAAAGAAGACTAATTAAAACTACTACTACTGAAGAATGAAGACAGAAGAACGATCAAAGATACAGAAGACAGAAGAAAGAAGAATAATTAAAACTACTATTACTGAAGAAAGAAGAACAATCAAAGATACAGAAGACAGAAGAAAGAAGAATAATTAAAACTACTATTACTGAAGAAAGAAGAACAAACTAAATCTACTGAAGAAAGAAGAAAGAAGACTAATTAAAACTACTACTACTGAAGAAGGAAGAAGGAAGAATAAAGAAGAACCAAACTCAAAGAAGAAGGAAGAATAATAAAAATAAGAACTACAGAAGAAGGAAGAAGGAAGGATAATCCAAAACTACAGAAGTAGGAAGAATAACCAAACTCAAGAAGAAAGAAGAATAATTAAGACGACCCATATAAAACAAAAACTCCATAGGGAAAGAACCCCCAAAAAACCCCAAAATCAATGAATGCCCAAAAAAGAAAGTATAACACATTAAAAAACCATATCACTGTAAAACTGACAAAAAACTAAAAGTGTTAGCTGTAGTAAATATTAGTGCATTCAAAAAGTTATTGTGTAATGTGCATAAACAAATCTTCACAGTTCCCCCATGGTTGAATATTTCATATTAAAAACTAGAAAAAGACTAGTAAATATAGTAATAATTTACCATGGAAAGGTGTAAGTGATCAAATTATAACTAATAAACTTTAAGAAAGGTGCATGAGTAGCAGTACAAAGTAACAAACTTTAAGTTTTGTGAACAGTGCCTACTTTGATAATGAAGTAGTAATTTTACTAATAAAAAGCTACTAAAACTGTATGAACATTCCATAGAATGGAATATAACTTAGATAGCCAGGGTTATACTTTAAGAGGGGGCATAAATCTTATAAAATGGAGAATTACAGAACTAACTGTTTATGATGGAGTAGTAGAAGGTATTAACAATTATATATGGATCCAAATGTGGGGTTCTAATTAAATATAGCATTTAGATAAGTAAGGGTTAGTCATAAGAAATACTAGTATTATAATTGTTATTTTATTGTTCATGTTAATTTAGGAATGCATTATCTAAAATTAGATAACATTCCAATGTGGTAGAAATACTTTTTATTATGTTATTAGGTGATATACCAAAACAATGTTATTAAGAACACCAGTTTTATATATCTGGGTGTTATATTTTAATTGTATAATCTATAATTACTGTTATGCCAGATCAGAGAACTAATTTTTAATCAAATATATCAGAGTCAGAAGTCAGAGAAGGAAATAAAATAATTACATTAGTAAAACATTCTGCAAATAGCCACAATTCAAATCTAGGCAATATAATAAAGTTAAAATGCAGAATAATTAATAAACCTAATCTTATAAACCAGTCAAACTGACAATATTTAGGCAAGATACACCCAACATATTAAATACTATTTAAATAAGGCTTTCTAAAGATATGGTCATTCTATGAGTAAAATTATTTATTTGTATAATGAAATACCATTTGAAACTGAAATAGGTTCACTAACTTTATCAGAAGGGGAATCATATACAACTGAATTATATGAAAAAACCATCATTAATATACTAAATTGCAATAAAATAAGTGAGAATTGATAATTATACAAATTTCAGATTTCATAGAATAATAATTATATTAGTTAAAATGGCTATTATTTACATAGAAGACAGGGAAGTATAATTTTAGGCCTACCTCCCAAAAAATTATAAGAAATAATTTTCAGATAAAACTTTGTAATACTAACTTAATTACTATCAAAATAAGTAGAATAGAATAGTGAAAACGAATATGTATTTTATATTTCAAACAGTTAAGTAATAACGAATTTACTTTATAAGCATAGTGCACGAAATTAAAGTGTGTCGGAAGTAATGGCAATTTTAAACAATGTCTTTTTAATATTAAATTGGCTAAGACGTTTCGGATGACGAAGGAAATCCACGCAGTTCATTATTATACATTGAAGAGCACACTTTACGTGAATATTTTATAAAACCCAACCTTAATGGCGATTACGTATAACTAAAGTTCGGAATCAGTTTTTGTGTAAAAATTAAATTTTAAACTATTCTAATCATTGTGAAGTGGTGAAGTTGCCCTATGAACTACATAACACCTATAAACAGCATCACATATCACTATTTAAACGAAATAACACTGGAATCACACCAAATACCAAGTGAATATTCGAGGTTAAACGGACACACATAAACACCAATTGATCTACTTATTTAACAACATTTTTACACCCAGTGACTTTTCCATCTTACTCCAGTGACATTAAACTATACCCAAGAAGAGATTAAACGATTACGAAGAGGATTTAATCGCAGGAGGAACATATTTATTCCACAAGTACTTTGTCAATGTTAGAAGGTGAAATCCACGCATGCGCCAGACGACCATTTTGACTGATCTCATCAACACAACCAGTCGACTGTTTGCTGAACTGTGGTGAATAGAAATTATATATAAACTTTTATTATTACTAATTACCATTCTATTGTTTAATTTTAATACATTTTCAGCATTGTAAGTGTTATACTTTCTGACCCTGACCTTCTCTGGCTTTTTTATAAATAACCGTTAAAAGAACCTATATGTGTATAATACCAATATAAAAGTCATAGATCGACCGGACCTGAGTGTGTCGATACGGCATTATAACATTGTTTTCAATTAAGCAAATTCATTATTTTGTTGAATAAACGCTTGTTATCTAGTGAATTGAATTTGATTTCTTTAATAAAGGAATATAACCATTAATTAATAAAGAAAACTCGACAACCTTTAAAGGCAATATATGCGAATTACAACCTTTCAAGAGGAAGAAGAAGAGAGCTGTTCGCGCCTAATTCAAAGTGGATTGTCTTTTTAATAAATTTAACGAAGGGAAGATCATTACTAGAAGACACACCATACCATACTATTTATAATTACAATCAATAATCTCAATTTATTACTAAATTTTAAGAATATAAACACCTCGAAAACAATTATTTCAGAATTATAAAATTATATCACATTTCAAATTGCTACAACAACAACATACACCAAGAACATTTGATAACAGCATTATTTAGGAACATTACCAAATCGACGTCTCCCGGAGCGGAACGTCATTACTACACCTACGCACCATAAAAGTCAATCTGGGTAATATTATACCAGAACACCATTACAATTACAATTATATATTACCAAAGTGAAGACCAGCAGAGAGAGCCGAATGAAGACTAGAAGACATCATCTATATTACTACACACAATAGTGAGAGTACAATTCTCATACAACTACACATATTTTTATATTTGTATATTTTGTAATTTACATTTATATTACAAAATTGGCGAACCCAACTTGTGGGGCTTGATTACATCAGAATTTTAGAACACCATAGAACAGTAACACACCGTTATATATTACAAAATTGGCTAGCCCAACCAGTGGGGCTTACAGGAGAACACAATCTACATACATCAACCTTTTATTTATTTTATTATACCCACTCAATTCACTATTATATTACAATATATATATATATATATATATATATATATATTGCAACAGTACAAATAACTGATGTACTGAGCATTGAATATAAAAATTTAAATATACCTAATAAACTGTAAATAATTAATAATATATTATAAATAAGCATGTCAGGGATTGCAAGCTTGGCTCAGACAAAAATATGAACAGGTGTTTCGACCTGAATCGACGTGCACACACACACACAAATGTAACTGAAAGTGTGTACACCAGTATCTTGCATGTGTGTGTGAACGCAGGTCTATGCAGGCGAGTTTACCACCCCAAGATGAATAATTGCATAATTACTGTTTTTCCGTAATTATTCATAAACTATAATTAAGGAGTAAAATCCAAAACCACAATAAAATGTAATAAAATTTAATAAATACTGTGTACAAAAACCACGTGAAAGTGACACACCGTAGGAGTGTAATAGTGAAATAACTGTGTACAAATCGAAAGGGTTAAGTTGCAATGTCCAAAATTACAGTGAACATGTGTAGTGGAAATAGTTATAAGATAACTATAAGAGTATACTTACAGGACTCTGCAATTCGCAGAAATATAAGAAATAGCGAAATTGACAAGGAGTGGGGGAACTGAACCCAGAGACAGTTTCTGACATGTCGATTTCGTACCACTGCAGGTGTTGACCAAGACATGGGTATAAATAGAACACACAAGCTACAGAGGTTCTCTTTCTTAAATCATCCACAGTGCAGCGGGAGTTTCTGCCCGTCCGCACAGAATAATATAAATTTTTGTAAATAGTTTCATCCTTCCAGTTACATACAGTTATGTAACTCGATTGTTAAACAAACTGTTTTTAAATAATAACAAAATTACATAAGAGTATCCACATAAGAAGATCCATTGACGTCAGAAACAGCACGAAGAAAAGTTCCAGAGAGTGATACGACGCTGGACAAGAGAAGCGAGTCGACGCTGGACAAGAGGAGCGAGTCGACGCTGGACAAGAGGACGCTGGAGTGCGAGACGAGGACGACTACAGATGGATCAAATGATCGAGTATGATTGACGACAATAAGGTGATAAACAACTTATTTATCTCTTAATCGAACAATGAACTCAAAGACAATTAAAGTCATTTTTGATCTATTTAAAAGTAAGAGCCAATGTTTATTGTAAAGTAGAATTAAAATCATAGATGTTTTAGAAACACGATTAACGTAACAAGAGCTCAAATTAGTATTGAAATAAAACGAATACAAAGCATTTAAATGAAAACTATTAGTGTTTGATATAAATCAGTACTGAGAAACAAAAGATAAATTCAATAACTATTAATATTTTAAGTACATTACAATATATAAAAAGATATTTAAATATTGATATTTTGAAACACAGTAATTGACTGAGTAGTCTGGAAATGAGATTTTCCTTTAATACAATAATTAGTAGAATAGAATATTTAGTCAGTAGGGATGTATATAGCATAAGCCTTACGGCATAATAACAAATAATAACGAATGTTTTAAGTCGAAGTAAGTGCTAGGTGCACAATTTTATTAATATCAAATAAATTTGAAATACCGTTACAAGTTACATAGAGTCTTATTACAGATACACCTGAAACCCAAATTAAATTGTTTATTATGCAAGTGGTCTTGTTAAAATAAAATGGCGCTCCAAGATCGTGGGGTTCCGCAAACACAAATAAATTTATATTTGCAGTTGTATTGTTAAAATATATTATTATAACAATTGTAAGAGTAACAATAATTATTGTTGATAAGATGTAGAGAAGCACGCCTGAAGATATGCTCCGTGAAAGTTAGTATACTGATTTTGAAAACCCAGTAACGCTTAGTGAATATATGAACGAACAGAAGATACCGTTCCAGTATTTCAACAATTGTTGAAATTGTTACAGGGACTACCATTATGTGAAATCTGTCGCGTAGTTTGAATAGGCGTGGAGTCCAGCCAAATGTAACATAAGTCCAGCCACATAGAAGAGATGTCCCGCGATTATTAGGAATTACATACAAATATTATTTGGAAGTTACACACACGTAGTCTTAACTGGGCTATGTATGTTCAGCTGCCATTCAGAGGTAGGTTCCGCTAATTGATATATCAGTGAACATATAGCGTTGTTAGTGGAATTGTCCTTATAGTGATATATGTGCGAGATGTCAGTTTCGTGAGAGGTTTATTTAACGATAGGTAATGCAGAGTCACTATTTAGAGAAAGAGATAAATATATTTTGCAAGCGATGAAACGCGACTATTGTTACACACACGCGCGCGCGCGCGCGTATGTATATATGTATACATATTAAGTATATGTATGTTTGTACACACACACACACGCGCGCGCGCGTATGTATATATGTATACATATTAAGTATATGTATGTTTGTACACACACACGCGCGCGCGCGCGTATGTATATATGTATACATATTAAGTGTGTGTGTTTGCGCGCGCGCGCGCACACACACACACGAATCGCATAGCTCATATATTTGAGCTCAGTTATTAGTGAATACCTCGAAAACGTTGAAACGTAAGTACCAATGGTAAACAAGCTACTAAACATTTATACTGGCCAATCTGAAATGTAGCATTCATCAAGAAATAATTTATGACTTATATTTGGTAGCACTGATGTTTGTTAATGTACATTTTCTGCAATGAGAATATTAAAAACAAAACGGAGGGGTAAGTATCACAGCAGTTACTGAAGTCATCACTGCGATTAGCCACTAATTTGCCACTGCGATTCAAATATCAATAAATTCCATACTTAATAAGTCAGAACGTTCTTCAGTGTTCTCGTTGAAATGTAGTTATGTTAGAACAACTGTAAAAAAATACAACTAAAAATTTTTCTCTCCATAAAAATGTCTGTTTTTTAGAATTTTTTATATGCAGGTTATGCACAAAAGTAATGCAAAATGTTTCTTTGAAATATTAAAACATGTCAATCTGTTAAATCATGCCTCTAAAATTTACTAACCGATTTCATAATTTGTTCAATATTTTGTGAATGCGATAACTTCAAATAAGCTTTACGTCTATGCATGATGGATGTGATTTACAGTCTTTAGTGTGTAAATATATTTAAAACTAAACTTTGGCTCTCAAAGTGAAAACAGTTGGACGATATTGGTCCCCTTAACATGGAAATAATATTTTGCTTAAGATATAAACGTTAGGGTTTAAAATTCAACTAGTCGTACCATGATGGAGGGGGGAGGAATTATTAATCTATACGAATATTAGTCAATGAACAAGAAGCCAGTATTGGTACATACATTTTTTGAGAATGTAAATACCAATAAGAAAATGTACTGATAAGTTTTGACATGATAATGTCTTATGGCTGGGGGTCATTTGAAAATTTCTGTAACGCATCACGCTGCATGACGTCATCATTTACCAGCCGGGAATCGTTAACTAAAACCGCGACCGCTAACGTGCTAACGTCCGTCGCAGATTAAAGACCTAACAAGCAAACAACACTGCATAGCTGTAGATAGGTATGTAACCAATCAGTCAGTCAGTAACCATAATAATGTTGCGTTTAGCTGGCGGCTGAAAGACATTATCATGCTCTTAAGCTTTTACCATTTGGTAAACGGTACTTTACATTTTTGCTTTTGAAGGCTATTAGTTATTTTTAACAAGCAAAAGAGCACATTGAGTATATGATATTTAAATTACATTAATATTAACATATTTGGATTATTGTGTTTGTGAAGAATAATTATTAAATTAAGTTAGGCTAGAGTGAGGCTAAATGTAATTATGTCACGGCTTGTTATAGGTTTATTCACCGTAAACAAAATATTTAATTTTCATTCACCATACACTTTCGTAAAACCTTACAATTGTTTTATACGAAAATTAATTTTTATACTTTCTAAACAATACTTTCTATTGTTTTCTAGACCTTTTTCGTTCATCAAAGATTCTAAACTTGAACAACCGTTGGCTGCGTTTATGTACACTTGGCTTGCGGTATCATAGTTTGTACACAGTGGTTAGGAGCTGTTTGTGTGCAACGTTCTGCAGTCAGTAGTCTTTGTGTACCGCAACTCCCCTTATATAACTTTCCTGTATTCCAGTTAACATGCTTCTGACTACTCATGCACAATAATTAAGCCAATTTCCACGTGGACATAACTTTGCTGTAAACCTCGCGTCGCTTACGCTGTCAATTTACAGTACTTAATAAAGTTTCTCAGCTTCAGATTATCAGATAATGTGCAAATTAATTAATATCCCACAGCTAACTGCAGCACTATAAAGCTTGCTGTAATGTTCTACTGGTTATCGGTTTCCTGTGTTGATGTTAGGTTTCTTGTTTTGTCGCGAATGAAACACTTCCGATATGCAATTATTTAAATATTTATTCGGTGTTATTTGAATTCCTCTTACCTCAGTCAGGTTATACCCATACATTTTTTTAAAATTGGAATAACACGCAGTTTACATTGTACAAATGAAAGACCAATCGCCGTTGGTTAAAATAATATGGATTACGACTTAGAGAAGCTTTGAGTTAGCATCTTAACTAACAATTGATAAAATCTCGGCCATTACTTATACGCAATTGTCGTACCAGTACAAGTGGTATCCCGTTTGCCGTTTACTGCAATCAAGAAATATATGTTATACAACTATAGATTATTAACTAATCATAAAGGACACTAGGTAAATTTTTCTAGACATTAATTAACATAACATCTGCTGGTGCCCTTGGAACCAATCACGATCAGTTCTGATAGAGATTATGGATAAAACTTGATACCATTCGTTTACGTACGACCACTGTATATTACGTACGAATATAAGTAAAAAGTATAAGTACTAGAGACCACAAGTAATAGCAAAATTTTATTACTTACTCTTTAAGGTGCTGTCTATAAATGTAACTCAAGGCTTCTCTAGATCGTAATCTATACCGGTATCCATATTTATACAAAAATTTTACATCACAAATTGTGAAAATGAAACCTTGATCCGGTGGATCATATATAACTCTCCAATATAAACTTATCAGTTTTATAAGGCTCTAATACAAAATCAGGCTCAGTGTCGGCTTCCGATTGATTATGCTTTCGCCCAGTCACAGCACCTGAGCCTGCGTAGCTGTTACACCAACAGTCGAGGCCGTAAACCAGGATATATTCAGCAACAAACTCTCCTCACGTTGACGATATCAGCTTTCGAGCTGTCTTGAGCCATGTACAGAAACATAGTCCTACTGCAATCTCGGAAGCCTTTGTACTCCCCACCGTTGAAAATGAACATCATCAATCGGGTCCCTCAACAACATTCTCTAATACAGAAGAGGAAATGGTTTTATTCCGCAGTTGGAGCAACAACTGTTCCACCGGAGCCATCAAACCCGCAACTGTGCAATTGCAGAAAAGAGGACAGTGCAGTCTTCACGTTGACTACCATGAGTGCACCGTGTCTGTTCCGTTTCCATGCTGTTCAGTCTTGTATAGGTAACGCTGATCCGGGCGATCGTTGCAAGCCCTCATCAGTGGTAAGCGAGCTTACCACCGTATTAAAGAAGCCTATGGACATCACCGTGATTAACGGGAGGTGTACAACGAAACTAGCTGATTATAACCCCTTTTATGCATCCCATTTATATCGTATGATAAAATATCGTACATGTTTTGTATCCGATGTGACTCCGATTTCTACCATGCATAAAAAGTATCGGAAGTGAGTGTGAACAAACTCATTCAGCGCAGCCATAATCAGTACTGAAAATGGACCCGTGAGTGTTGTTTGCCGCTTATCGTTTCGTTTTTAAAATTTTCGAAACCGGGGTTACATAAAGCTCTCTTTTTTTGGATTTCGTCAATGAGCCTTTCAGTATTAATGTCTTCCATATTTACAATACAAATTAAGAAAATCACACTGCCACGTGAACACCACTGATTACTTGGCACAGCTGCCTCGCGACGCTAGGCAGGAAGGTTGGTAACACTGATGTCTGAAAGTCATAATATACAAAACTCGCGCGAATGCATAAATGGAACCATACGGCCTATGCCTCTAGACAACTCGTCCGATTTGTTGTCGGATGGGTTTCCTAGGACACGACGATATGTTTTTGAGTTCGGAACGATAAATTTATCGTACGACAGTTCATAAAACTGCCCATTTGTTTCTGTTGTTCTACGTGTCATACGAGTTTTTACCGTAGGTTATCGTACGATATAAATCTGATGCATAAAAGGCGCCTAACCAGCTTATGCCGAGCCAATCCTGACAATGCATGCCCTCCTATCGTTATCCGTCTGCACCCGCTTTCTGGCTGGTGATAGAATCAACTCTACAATTTTTAAATTTGTTGAAGCTCTGTAAAAACTTAATTAATGTAAACTTTAATACGAGCGTCTGTGATATGTTATACGAGTGTACACGTTATGTTGTACAACTAAATATACTAAATATAAAAATTAAAATTTAGACTTTTTACTTTAAAAACAAAAATTTAGGTTTTTTTTTATAACAATAGGTTCACAAAACATAACAAATGATAATAACATAATATTTAAAAATTGAACATGCATGTATAGAGTTAAAATACACTTTACTATAACTACTTTTTAATTAAAATTAAAAAATTTTCATTTAATTAAAATTAAAATTTTTTTATTAAATTAAAAGTAAAATTATAAGAATTGCGTATACAACCCATCGCTGAGACGCAGATGGGCTGGATAAAGAAGTAGAAGAACAAAATCTCGTACACAGAGGGAATCCAAAAGTCTGGAACGTTCTAGCCAACAAATGCTAATGTTCTAACACTTGAAATATTTGTTGCTACATACGTATTACTTCCTTAAACATCTGAAGAGGTACATTTCAACATTTTTTTAAACATCTTTATTACCATTATTAAAGTTTACCTTGTTCATTACATCCACAGCAGTAGGAACTACCTGCACACTACATACTGTGAGCAGTGACAAGTTAAGTTTCATTAATGTCTTTGTTATAAATTTGATTCAACAATAAACGATCTTCCATAGGTCCAATTAGCTCTTATCGCCAACAATTTTGTCACATATTCATTGCGCAGTAACTGAAACCTTATACAGATTATACTAAATTTTAACAAACAAACAAAAAATAGATTCTTAACATTTCAAAGTGAAAACCCCAACTGAAATAATTCTCTTTATATTTAATTCACATCAATTATTACAGCTAAGATATAGTGTTAACAATTAAAATGTTAAGTATAATATAGTTTAAAAAATGTTAAACACTCAAGTCTTGTGCACGTAAAATATTAATATTTTTAAAACCATACTTTGGACAGGATAAATGTTTGCTGAAACTGCTGCGTGACATTAATAGATATGCTAATCGTAAATTAGTAGTCGACATAAGCAGGCTATGAACAAGAGTAACACAATGTTTTATGTACGAATTTTGTTCGATCGTCTAACTAATTATTTCTGTGACAGTTAACTATTTCTATGTCTAAAAAAACATTAGTAATTAAAGAACTGAAAATTTTCGCAGTTGTATACAGATAAGGATTGTGGCAGTAATTTTACTATTGCAAAGAATTCAGTTATAAATGTAGGCCTATATGAAATGTCACCGGACAAAAGGCTTGCCGCATGACAAATGGCGCCAATCGTACACTAGTTATTTTGGTGGCTTTAAAAAGGACCGTGTCGCGAGGACACTGATGTTGGTTGTGCCGCGCTGAGATGTTCGGCGGCTGCGCCCGCTGTTCGTGGCGTACTGCAGTCCTCTTCTTTCGGCATCGGTTACGTCGAGTCGGCTGCCGGCCCAGAGAAGGCAATCGCTGGGGCGGAACGGGATTGTAAAGACGCAAGAACGGAGGTGCTATTCTTCGGCTGTTCTTTCCTGCTGACTCCGCGTCAATGTCGTCCGAGAGAGGAGAGGAGATGAAGTGCGTCCGATGGCGTGGCGATGAAGTGAGTGCGTCAAAAATACACGACAGGGGGTTGCGCGAGTTGTGCAGTGTCCCGAGTTTCAGTTAGAACTCCTGCCACTGGGTCGGTTTGAGTTATTTATATATTCTTTTCTTACTTAATGGAGGGCCTGAAGCGACCCTCGATGGTGGATTATAACACCGGGGCTAGTATTCGGGATCGCTTCCAAGACTCACCTGGTCTCGGATTGTAGTTAATGAGGGCAATGAGGGAATTGTGGGTCACACGTGCTGATCGTACATAGAATCTACGCGCCAGGCGTCTCACGGTGTCATCAAAAGAGCGAACACCGAGTCCTCTCCTCAAAAGACGAGAAGAATACCTCCGGGGGACTTTACACGCGAGCTTAAGTCCCCGGTCAAGAACGCGCTGGAGCGCTGATCTATGACATCAAGCAAGGTATCCCCAAACAGGACTGGCATAGGTAATCAAGGGCAACACATACGAGTTGACGATGAGCTTACCCAGCCGGGGGGTCATTGCCGGATTAGAAAGAATGGGCCATAGTCTACTGAGTTGCGCCGATGCGCGTTGACAGATGTATTGTGTATGGGTTCGCCAGGTGAGTCAGGAGTCCACGTGGAACCCGAGGTACTTGACGCTATTGGTCCAGGGCACCTCGACGGGGCCTACTTTAAGCGGCTTGCGTTTGCGCGAGAATATTACCGCGGCGCTCTTGGAAGCGTTGACGGCAACTCTCCAGTCATCGGCCCACCCGCCATACGCGTCGAGTTGGCGCTGGAGCTTGATTGCCGCAAAACTTGCATTCGGCTCTGAGGCAAAAGCCGCAGTGCCGTCCGCGAACAGCGACAATCTTACTCCAGGAACTCGGGGCGTGTCGTTGACAAACAGCGACAACAAGAGAGGTCCAAGTACACTTCCTTGAGGGACACCAGCGGTAATACGCCTCTCCGAAGAGAGAACGTGGTCTACTCTCACTCGGATGTTACGGTCTCGCAGAAAGCTGCCGATCAAGTGAACATAGCAATCTGGGAGAAGGACTTCCGTAAGTTTGTAAAGGACACCCTCGTTCCACACGCTGTCAAAGGCTTTCTCTACGTCTAGGGAGATCGCAGTCGTCTGTTTGCCCTGGCAGCCAACCTCGGTAATGCATTCCACGAGTCTCATCAGCTGATGAGTCGAGGAGTGCAGTTCACGAAAGCCGAACTGTTTGGGGATCAGCACGTCCAGTCTTTCTAGATGGTCACGGATCCTACGCTGGATCAAAGCTCGAAAACCTTAGACGTCGCGGACAAGAGGCTGATAGGTCTGAGGGTTTCCGCGCGAGAAGAATTCTTTCCCGGCTTGGGTATCACTATAACTGTAGCCGTTTTCCATTTCGCCGGAAAGTAGGCCAGTCTGAGACAGACATTGAACAGTTCAGAGAGGAACCGTATTTCTCGCTCCTTCCGGAATACGGTGGAGTGCGGAAATCATGACTCCGTCAGGACCAGACGCCTTCCTGGGCTTGAGCTGAACTATCTTCTCAGAGACCTGATACGGCGAGATGGGCTCCGGCTGGACTGTGCTACCGGCCGATAGAAAGCGCTCTACCTCGCGGCAGATTTGATCAGTGAAGGCCGGGTTCTTGGATGGGTTGGGAGCGAACTGCCGCTCGAAACTGTCAGCCAAGAACTCTGCCTTCTCGAGGGGGTGTCCAATGGGTTGACCGCCGGGTATTTCCAGTGCGGGTAGAGGCGCGCGTTTACGCTTTCCCGATAGCCCACTGGGAATCCGCCAGTCATTACGGTTCTCGGCAGGGCCATCCACCTGTGCTACAGCTAGCTCCCAGTTGCGTCTACGGAACGCCAGCATGTCACGACGCAGCTTGCCAGTCGCTCTATTAAACGCAGCCTTGTCGGCCGGGTCACGAATCCTCTGCTAGCGTCTCCGGAGGCGATTCCTCTCGCAAGCGAGCTGAGACACCTCTTCGGGATCCACTGATAGTCAATCGTGAGCCCCGGCTTCATCCGGGAGGACACGTCCACCGCCGAGACTACGGCTGTGTCGAACAAGGCAACTGCCTCGTCGACATGCTGGGTAGTGTCGAGTGGTATACGCTCAAGTAGGCGGCGACTAAATGCCAGGCCAAAACGTTCCCACTCCATTACCCACCGCTCGTCGCGGACGGTAGAGCGCTGGGTAGCTAGATACACAATGATGGGGCTATTGGTCCGAGGACAGTTCCGAAATAACGAAGACGTGGAACGGGCAATAAACGCCCCTGACCGCAGCAATGTCCAGTAGTACGTCATGGCGGGATTTAGCCTTCGGGGGGGGGGGCCATGACTGTAACCCGAGTCGCATCAGCGTACCTGCGTAAGCGGGCCCCGTTTGGGTTCACTAATCGGCTCCCCCAATCAGGGTGCTTACTGTTCAGTTCGCCCGCCAGGACTACCCTCCTGTGTGCGCCAAAGACGGCCTCCAGATCGTTCTACAGGAGCTCCGTTTGTGGAGGCTTGTATGCGGAAACCACGAGTAGACCGCCGAGAGCACTGTCAACCGCGGTGCACTCGAGGTTCCGCCGCTGAGGCAGGACAACGCGGTGATGGCGAAGAGACACCTTCACCGCGATGGCGGTGCCCCCTCTTGCGTGACCCGAACAGTCGTCCCTGTAGCACACGTAGTTGGGTAATCGGAATCGACGATGCGGGGTCAGGTGAGTCTCATTAAGAAGAAGCACATCGGGCTTGTGACGGGCAACGAACTCTAAGAGCTCAAATTGCCGGGAAACGAGACCGTTGGCGTTCCACGCCACGAGCTCGAGGTCTCGCTTGAGGGATTGCCGTGTTTGTCCGTTGTTCATAACAGACCGATAACACGGCAGGCTTCCACCAAGAGGAGGAACTTGTCTTGGGGCGAGCGTTCCCAAGCCCTTGATATTGCGGAAAATTTGGGCTACTTTCTACAAGTCGTAGCTTGCCAGAAAGTCGGAGACGATGGCAAGATCATCGGTAGATGATTGTGGGGAACGCTTGGCGGCAGCTGCATAGCTGCGGCGGGGCGAGGGGGTGGGAGCCTTGGGGGCACGTTCTGGAGCGGGTGTGGTCGCTCTGGCTTTTGGCGGACAGGCTTGGATCCAGTGGCAGGTAAAGGCTGGCCCGTGTTCTTGGCCTGAGGTCTTTTACTTTTCTTGCCTGATCTGGGGTAGCGAGGTTTGGGTGGTGGCGGCAGTGGAGGTTCAAGTTCCTCGTCATCCTGCGGCAACGGGACCTTGCATTCGCGGGTGTCTCGCGTTCCGGTTCCATGGGCGCGACTTTAGATGTGGCCTGTTTAGTTTTGCTCGGGCTCACTGCACTAGAGGGTTTCGTAACCGGAGCAACCCTTGGGGCAGGTTTCCATGCCACAGGTTCAGAGGCTCTGGCCGATGTTACTGGCTGAACAACATGACGAGGCTCAGGCTGGACCGGCTTTACTAATTTGTCCAGCTGCTCTTTGTAAATAGGACAGCGCCTGTTATTTGCAGCATGGGCGCCTCCGCAGTTTATGCAGTATCTGTGATTGTCAGGAACAGCGCAGGCCTGCGTTAAGTGGTCGAGTCCGCATCGGACGCAGGTCGGCGCGTTCCGACAAGCAAAGCTGCTGTGGCCGTAGCTCTGACACCTGTGACATTGGGAAATCTTCCCGGTCTGACGGCAGGGTGGGTTTGCCCTTTTCCACCTGGAGTCTGATTAGAGGCAGTGGCGACGCGAACCGTAGGTTGTATATAACCGAGAGGCTGCCACAACCTTGTAGCCCGCGTCGCGCATTTCCTCTAGAATACCTGCGGATCGGCCTGTATGTCTAGCCCCCGAAGAATGAGGGCTACAAGCTTGATGCGGTTAACGGTATAAGTGTGGAACTGGAACGATTCTTGTTCCAGCCACTGGATTACTCCGAAGTGTTCGGATGGGCTGCAGCAGGTGACGCGTACAGCCTCGGCTCGCTTGCAGCTTGACCGATACATCCTCTGCCAGCGCAACGACCTTGCGGAGTCGGCGACTAAAACCGATGATGTCCTTGACGTTCGTGACGAAAATCCGCGGGTCGTCTAAAACCGCCCGAGGGCGTTTGACTCTTGTAGGGGGAGGTGGTTCTGACGTGCTAATGGTACGTAATGGAAAGGACGAGGTCGCTGCAGAAGCAACGAGAGTTTCGGCAAGCGACCGGACAAAATCGGCGATGGTAGGAACTCGAAGGTCTCCACGAATACTCGTAACATTATTCCTCACAAACCATGGAGACTCCGGCAAGGATCGGAGGGTACGGGACTGGAAAGCTTCCAGACTACACTTGTTAGTGATCGACAAAAGCGACCACCATGCGGGAGCAACATAGGTTAACACTGGCCGGAGAAACAAAAGATAGATGGTTACTTCAGTGCGCAAAGACAGGCGGTTGCGGCACGAGAGCATGGGAAATATTTTGGCTCGGACGCCTCGAGCTTTATTGAGGGTGTCAGTTACGTGGGCGTTGAAGCTAAGGCCTCGGTCAAGCCGAACGCCCAATACTTCACCGACTCCTTCCAGGCGATAGGCCTCCCTTCTAGGGAGAGAGACTAGCACCGGGAAGTGGACTTACGGGTGAAGCAGATCGCCTCGGATTTCTCCGTGTTGATCATCACCCGCCACTTCCGTAACCAGTCCGGAAGCTGATTCAACTGACGCTGCAGCTTTGTACTCGCAAAACATGGGGACAGGGAGCTGCAGTGTACATTGCATCGTCAGCGAATAAAGATAACGTGACTCCAGGAATAACAGGCAGGTCGTTCGTGTACACGAGGTACAGAACGGGGCCGAGGACAAATCCCTGCGGAACGCTAGCGGCGACGGGTCGATCTGATGAACAGGACCCTTCGACGCTAACCCTGAAGTTGCGATCGCTGAGGTAAGACCGCAAGAAATGCACAATGGACGATGGTACGGGGGAGTGAGCGAGTTTATAGAGAAGGCCTTCATGCCGGACTCTGTCGAAGGCCTTGCTCACGTCCAACAAGACAGCGCCCGTAGACTCTTTCTTGTTGGCGGCGTAGGACAATGCTGTGAAACTCGGACGAGCTGCAAAGTTGTCGAGTGCTCTCTACGGAACCCGAACTGTTTTCTCCGAATTAAATTATCCAACAGCGGCCAGATGCGGGCTAGTAGGAGACACTAAAACACCTTTGAGATGACTGGCAACAACGATATCATGCAGATGTTGGCATTTTTCCACAGGCAGGGGAAGTAGTGTAGCCGGAGACAATAGTTGAACAGATCCAGGACCAGTTCAACGCCCGGGGCCGGGAGATACTGAAAAACTGTGGCTCCGATCCGGTCAGGACCAGGGGCGCGACGGCGGTTCAGACGGCAGATAGACGAAACAAGTTCGTCCCTGTCGAAGAGAGCGGGAGGGTCAAGTGGACGGCGGGAGAAATAACCAGATATTAAATCACGAACCACTACCGAGTGGGCAGGGTCCGAGACGCCTAGATGAACGGCGAATTGAGTCTCCATGCAGTCGGCGAAGCTCAGCCTTGCCTTCAGATGAAGAAACAAATGCCATTCGGGGTATCCAACGGGTTGCGAGTACGCTTCTCGCGGGTAAGGCGACTCGTTGCTCTCCAGACGGAGGCGTGGTCGACTTCAAGGACTCAAGATATATGAGTACCACTGATCAGAGTTTACGTCCCGTAGAAGCTGCTGGACGTAAAGAGACTCGGGCTGAAAACGCCGTTTGACGACGGGATCTCGGGTGCTTTGCCATCTTCGGCGGAGCTTGCGCTAAAGCCAGATGGCGTGGATAGCTTGCAGAGGAAGGGTCGATTTGCGATTTGTTTACCTCTTGTAGGTGTGTCGATCCATGAAACCTTGGACCAACTCCTGAAGATGAGTGGCAAGGAGATCCAGATCGTCACGAGTGGCTGGGACAGATGGTAACCTTCGAGAGAGCTCGTCATGATAGGAGTGCCAGTTGACCCTCCTAGCACGACCAGCGGGAGGTAGGGGTGAAGCCGACACATCTCGAACAGTTATTAGCAGGGGTGGTGATCAGACGACAGGTCTGACACAGACGAGACCTGGATGTTGTGGGCCACGTTCCTGACTACAACTACATCAAGAACGTCCGGTCGATGACCGACATAGAGGTAGTGGGTAGGATCATCAGGGCCGATGACATGCGTTTCCGGGTCGTCTAGAACGAACCGGCGGAGCGAATTGCCGTAGGCGTTGGTAGCTCTACTATTCCAAGAAGGATGTTTGCCGTTGAAGTCGCCGGCTGCAATCGTCGAGATTAGATAGTCGACGAGGGCGTTCCACTCCTCAGGCGGAGGCGGCGGGCGCAGGCGAGGCTGGAGATACGCGGAAACAATGCGCAACTCCGAATCGCTGGCATCCACCGTCACCGCACAACCTTGGATGAGTCGTGTAGTGAGGGGGGTAGTGACCTATGGGATATCCGCCTGTGGACCAGAATCGTCGTACCCCCAGACGGGGGATGGCGCGGCTGTAGGGGACGATCCTGACCATAACAAATGTAGGTAGGTAGCGAGAATCGATGGTAGGGGGCTAGATGGGTTTCGGAGAGAAGCACGACATCAGCGTCGTACTCCACGACGAAAGCCGCCAGCTCAGATCGACGAGAGGAAACGCCATCGGCGTTCTAAGCAACTATCCGCAGGAATCTAGCCATTAAGGGGGAGGAGAGGGAAGAAAGCAGACAGGGATTGGAAAACTAACATTAGCACAGTCGAGGTACGCGTATTAGGAGCAGACCTGATGCTTTCTACTAGAGTAGTGGCCCAAGCCGACAGGGGTTCCGCAAGACCCGAGAAAGTTCCCGGGACTGCCGCGGACGTTCCTGAGGAACTTCGGCTACGACTACAGATGGCGCAGGGCTAGCGAGCTAGACTGTGGTCTGCTCACGTGGAGGTTGGGCGATGACGGGGGCGGGAGAGTCTCGCTGAGGTCGGGCAGGTCGAGCCTGCTGATGACGTCGGCCGGGCTTCCGGCGAGACCTTGACAGTGCGGGCCTTGTGCGATCTGTGCGGGCCTTGACAGATGTACCGGAGAGAGGGGGAAGGCCTCTCGCCGATTAGGGGTAGGACCAGCTACACGATGCTGCGCGCCAGGGCGCACAGATCGCTGCTGTCTTTCAGGCTCGATGTATTTGGGGTAACCCCGGTAACTAGCCGGATGGGTGCCCTTGCAGTTGCAATAGTAGGGAGTAAAACCCGGCACACGAGGCTTATCACAGCCACGGTGAGGGTCTCCACACCGCACGCAACGTGGGGGCGCATGGCAGAAAATGGAAGAATGCCCGAAGCCCTGACAGTTGAAACACTGAGCAGTGACTGGGCGCGGGTGAAATGATCGAAAAGTCACCCGGAGGTTAAGGAGTGTTTAGAGGCCATAGACCTCCTCAAAATTTCCGGTCTTCAACAACTTTACAAGGAATGAATTGACTAGGTGTTTGTTGTCCCCCTTGCCAGCGTTCAAAACCGACACAGCTGTTGGCGAATAGCTAAGAGTACTCAGCTCCTGCACGATAGTTTCGGAGGAGGTATGTTAGGGTATTCCCTGAATGACAATTTTCACCTCACGCTCCTCAGGGAGAGCGAAGGTGTGGAAAGAGATGTTCCGCTCTGACAGGAAGTGCTGCAAGCGCGGAAGTCAGTAATGGACTTGACGCCCAGCTTCAGCGATTTGCCGGAGCATTTCGCTTCCACGGAAGTCGAAGGAAGGGCAGAACGGAGCGCAGTAAGAATCTGCGAATAATTCTTATTATCAGGGATGATAATAGAAGGAAACTTGAGGGTAGTAGGGTCAGGCTTAGTGGAAGAAGCAAGATTAGCAGACTGCATGCCGCTGTTACCATGATCAGCGACATGGGTAGGTAAGGCGGGAGCCAGTTTTCGCTTGCGTTTGGCTCGTTTGCCGCTCACAAGCAAAACACTCTTCATCTCTCGACCCAGCACTTCCCATCAGGACATCGGAAATATCACTTTCACTGCCACTATCACTTAGAGCATCGCGGGGGAGAGGTGTAGACTTAAGAGCAGGACCGCAAGCACCCAAGAGACAGAGTAACGGCTCCGGCAAAGGAATTTCAGGGTTTGTTGACGCCATTTCGGAAGCCCGAAATGGACGCCAAAGGTGGTTAAAGGAGAGGTGAACTTACCAGAACTGATCACTCACAGGCACCGACACACGTAAACACCAGAAAACCCACAGCACACGAACACAAAAACGGCCGCCCACTACACTGCACTAATATTCACTTGGTGGCAACTCACTGCGTAAAAATAAAATCACAAAGTAGAAAGAAAACAGTTTAAAAAGTGGTGAAAAATCTGTAAACATATAACACAACCTTCTCCTACGAATTATCAAAGAAGTCTGTGCTGCGACAAAAATTTCTACCGGCGCTGGTTTTATGCACTGACCAGGATCGCTGATTGACTCGCTCCGAGAACGTCAGATGTCACGTTTTGGCTGCTGATCCCTGATCGGCTCGCATCGTATACCTCGGCTGTCACGCGCCGCCAGATGTTTGCGCCTCTGTACCGGAGAGCATACGTAATGCCTCGCAGTTGTAACAGAAAAAAAAATAAATTGCGCCAAGTATGTGATGCTAATATGGTACTTAACATAAATCGTAATATGACAAGCTAGTACACATTCTCATAGCTAGTGCAGGGTGCATACAAAAGTTTCTCCGTATTATGACAAGCTAGTACACATTCTCATAGCTGGTGCAGGGTGCATACAACAGTTTCTCCGTATTATGACAAGCTAGTACACATTCTCATAGCTGGTGCAGGGTGCATACAACAGTTTCTCCGTATTATGACAAGCTAGTACACATTCTCATAGCTGGTGCAAGGTGCATACAAAAGTTTCTTCGTAATATGACAAGCTAGTACACATTCTCATAGCTGGTGCAGGGTGCATACAACAGTTTCTCCGTATTATGACAAGCTAGTACACATTCTCATAGCTGGTGCAGGGTGCATACAAACGTTTCTCCGTAATATGACAAGCTAGTACACATTCTCATAGCTGGTGCAGGGTGCATACAACAGTTTCTCCGTATTTTATCGGTCGTGACTATTAACGAGTTAATGCCTACAAAATATTGAATGCTTAAAATTTAAAAACTTTCTCGTAATTTTAATCTGTTAAGGAATTATGTCAATTAATAAGCGCTGGACACTAACGCGATCTTTCTGTCATCAGCCGCCTGATTGGATTGATACCGTCCAATGCTTACCGCATTTTAGTGTTTAATACAAAACTTGTGTTTATTTATACTAATGTGGCCGTGTATAAATTCTTTTTTGTTAGAAGCTTACATTTAATGTATTATTAAATAAACAGTAATAATAATCATCTCATGAGCGAGAGTTTGCAGATTTGGTCTTCGCTTAAGTATGGGCGACGGTGTCTACTCTGCACATGAGTAGCTTTGATATGCAATGCCTCATAGCAGGGAAGGTTAGAATTATAGTTGGCAGCGGGATTAAACCCTCACAAGGCTCACCGAGTTTTGCTCCCCCCCCCCCCACACACACACACACACGCACTCGTGCGCACCGCATATGCACTATGATATTGCTATTATCATATGTTTTAATTAATATTATGTATTGTATTACGTTTTTGTATTTATATATTTTAAATATATTGTATACATTTTAAAAATAATAAATGTTAATAAATAATATCTAAATGTAAATAGTACAAAACTTTTGCATCTCATACACATGAGTATAAAGAAAACTTAATATGTTATTAAGAACTGTGTATACTACTTCCGTTCTTAGTTGTAAAAAAAAAAAAAAAAAACAGGCACCTCTAAAACGCTATTTGCTGCTCCTTGTTGAATTAGAGGTGTGTCGCAGTGTAGCGACGCTGTGAGTCTCTACACAGTGTAGCAAGGGTACACAGACTGTTGATACTGTATTAACGAATGTAAATTTCGATAACTGTTACATTATTTAGCAAAGTACAATTTGTGTGTGACTTCTTTTACGGAAAAAGTTATGGACTATACAGACGTATAACCGTTTTAACGAAGTCATTGCATTTCCCCGAAACAGTATTGTTACGCAATTAAGGAACCCTCTCGAACAGCCGAGAGCGTCCTCCACCCGTCCCTCCGCTAGTCGAGCAGGTGTAACCTCAGTAAAGGCCGCACTCCAGATTGGTCAAGAACTTACTTAAAATATGCATTATCTGGCACACCACAGTAGGGATGGAAGGTTTATTCTAAAACTCGTGCGCGACCTATAAAAACCACAGCAGCTGGTTTTGTCAGTCAGTTGACAATGAGCGATTTCCTTAGCGCGGATCGAGTGGTTGTCGAAGTATTGTGAGAAGTGATTACTGTGTTATATTTAGTGCGGAAGTGTATTACTTGACATTACTATTGCGTGTGTACAAATTTAACTTGAATTGTTATCAAAGACTTCCTTGTTGATTACAAATTATTAATGGTGGTATTAAATTAAAGCTGGTAATTAGTGATTTTATTGGTGTCTGTATTTTGTTTTCCACTGTACCATACGACAATCAGTGATACCGTCGTAAGAGTGGGTCAGAAATTCGAGAGAATCGTTAACAGTGGAAACAGTGGACACTTTGTAAAAGACTAGTTTAATTCGTAATTAATCTTTAAACACGGATACCACACAGATGATGAAAGCTTTCCAAGAGCTGCTACGCCAGAAGGCGGAAGAAGCACAAAAACGACAGGATGAGAAACGCAGACAGGAAAAAGAAGAGTCACAACGACAAAAGCACTAATGCTGGAAACAGAAGAACGACGTAAGCAGGAAGAAGATAACATTATAGCGTTGATACAGGAGCAAAAGCAGATGCAAGAACATAGTAGAGAAGAATTGGGTCTCTTACATGGTGACTTGGGTCAATTACGAGGTGAGGGTAATAAACAAGTTACTAGAGTATCGGATGTTCAAGAATCAGTGACATTAAAAGTACCTGAAGTAGAAAAATCTGTCTCGAGTGTTGAAGACTATATGCTGATTATTTAATATTAATTAAATTTATGCATGTTACAAAAATATCTTTCGTTGAAGAAACAATGTCAAAATATCTGCAGTAGAAGACTCAATTGGAAACACAACAGAACAAATTAAAAGTTAAGTTGAGCAATTCATGAAGATACAACCGTGCGTTTCAAAAAAAAAATTGCTGAACAGTCTATACCAATGGTAAAGACAGAAAAGACAATAGAGAAAGTCACTTTGCCTGTAGTTGGGGCAGTTCATGTTAAGGCCCCAACCTTTGATGGATGCACTCACTGGGCTATGTATCTTCTGCAATTTGAGACCGCTACACGCGCAAATAATTTGGCAGTGAAAGAGAAAGCAATTTTACTTGTTCTCGCTTTAAAACGACCTGCCATAGAGGTACTACAGAAAGTGCCACCTGATAGCAAGAACATCTATGACAAATTGATTAAAGCTCTAGATTTACGGTATGGTGATAATCATTTGCGCAAAGTGTACTACGCTCAGTTGAGAACAAGGCGACAACGTTCTAGGGAGACTCTTTACAAGTTTGAAGCAAGCATCGACAGACTGATTAGAATCGCCCATCCTGATGCGCCTGGAGATTTTCGAGGTTTGCGATGCTGACATTTATTGATGGCATCGGAGATTGTGAACTTCAGTAAATGTCACGAGTGGCAAGACACCGAGATAGGTCAGAAGCTCTTGTTCAAGCCTTCGAGTTTGAAGCTGCCAAGTCAGCGTCCCACTGCATTAATGGGTTTATGGCATCACACTGTAGTCAAATTTAACTTAAATTATTGTAAGAGACTACCTTTTTGATTATAAATTAATAAACGTGATTAATTAAAGCTGGCAATTAGTGATTTTATTTGTGTCTATTTTGTTTTCCACGGTACCATGCGACCGTCGTAACAGTATATTTCCGTTTTCTTTCTTTCTGGCGTAACGTGTTTTCTTGATTGTTTAAATCTCACTTCTGATGCTCTGAACACTAGTTTCTGAAACACCAGTAAATTTGGAAGTAAGTTTCTTAAGCCTTTGATAGTCAGAGTCAGGTATTTTTCATGAAACCTATAAAAACGTTAAGTACTATTACTTTTTAACGACTTTTTGGTGGCTTACCCTGTTCGTGTTTCGTAACAGATACATTAGACGGGCCAGCTGCTCTTTCCATCTTAATTCACAAAATGTTACTAACAATGCCTCTAATAAAGTTATAAGAATCAATATAAATTTCATAAACTTACAGTAAGTACATTTGTACATGAAACACGTTAAATACATAGCACTGAGATACTTGTACAATGAAATGTTGGCTTATCGTCTACATTTTCAATCAGCGGCGAAAAAGGTGGAACATAAACAAAGATGATTAAACGTCGTAATAATAAGCCACTTGTTACAGTACACTAAATGCTTAGATAATTGTCTCATAACTATACAGCCATTCTGCACGTGCGCATAACACGTTAATGTATGAACAGTGTCAAACATTCAGGTGTACCACACGGATTTGTTTACATCAGGATTGAACTAGGAAAGGAAACAGCGTACAGTTGGTTAATATGTACACTCCGGTACACTGACTGGAATAATGCAATCAATGCAGTGCATTGATTGAAATAATGCCAGTCCAGTTGTAACCAAAGCACTATTTGACTTTTGACAGGAGACGTTCTGAAGAAACATTTACTACGCTTACTGACGTACGATGTGGTTTAATTGATTTAAAGTTGAGACAGGCCTTTACGATGGATCAACTTCGGCCGTACTTAAATCTCTTAAGATAAATTGCTCCGAGTTTCTTATTTAAGTTGATTGATGAGAAGTAACAATCGCGATGTCACTAAGAACAATAACGACAGTAGAATGCATCCAGATGTCTGAATCTTAAGGTGCTGGCAACTGAAAGACGCTAAGATACATATTTAGTCACGTTGCTCATAGGGATAAGATTGTTATTATTTATATATATCATCTAATATTATGTTTTAATTAAACGTAATTATAGTTTCATTATAAAGTATGTTATTACCATACTACTTTATAAATACTTACTCGTCTACGTATTGTAGTTATCGCATATTTGTTTTTCGTTAAACTTTTTATGTTATTATCATATTTTACGCAAACAGTAAAAAAATTGTTTAATTTATTTTTGCAGTACAGTAGTCAACTTCGGCACTTGGACAGTGTTTTTGTTGCTTCTCTGTGGTAGTTTGTTAAATTCGTTATGAGTAAAATAAATATTCATAACAGTTTTCTGTTTTCTAACTTTTCTGTTTACTAATTTGTGTTGTGTTCAGGAAATAAAAATCGGGAAGAGGAAAATGTACATTTGGTTTCACTGGTATTCACTAACATACGATTAGCTCAAACTCTTCATTTCAACTTTGAGCGCTCTAGAGTTTTATGTATAGACTTAGAATAAAACATGACCACATTTTGAGAAGAATTGGTTACATAAAGTCAAGAAATGACATATGAAGATAACACAAAATGGTAAATGTTAAGGAAATACTGTGCCTTAAGAAACATTGGTTTTAAGAGGGCTCTGGAGTTTAAACGTGGTCATACGAGCATTGAAGATGATCTCCACAATATACATCCAAAAAGTACAACAACTCCAGATTTCATAAAAAATTACGCTCACGGTGCCCGAAGTCCGGCGATCGAGAGTGGATGACATTACTGAGATCATAGGCATCTCACATGACCGTGTGTTTATTATTATGGTTGCGCAATTTAACTGTGATGATGCGATGTACTTATTTGTGATGACTGGTATAGTAGTACAGGCTAAGTAATAAAGTTGGTACAATTGACATAATTGATATAGGCTAGCAGTAGACCTGTAATGTATATATTGCTGTCATATATGAATAATAGAGGCATTCTTCATTAAAGATTAAGCGAGTTAAACACGAAGCGTTGGAGACATTATTAAATTTTACTTTGTGTGATTTGTATTTTTATTCTTAAAATCGATGTAGGGAGATCATTCCTTATTTTCTCTCCTAATCGTTATAAACAAGATAAATTTATGTAAAAAATAGAATACTAAAGAACGTCTGAGTAATCGAATCATTCGGTCATGTAAGTCATTTGACAATCGTTGTCAACAGTTTAGCAATACTCAACATAAATAAATATCATCGATAATGGAAATTTAAAAACTAGAATTAAAACCTTTTTAGTACTGCATGCATGGGAAATTCATTTTCCGATAAGCTAAAATAAGACACTGAGTTGGTATTTTTGTCAGTAAATACGTTTACACTATTCAGCGACAGATTCGTTATGTTTAATTAGATGTGTTACTTACAACACAAGTTGAATCCGTCTTCCAATATAATTTTTGTGGAGGCAGGCACATACGTAACATAACATAAGTATTAATACACTATGTTAATTAAACCTCTTAACGACGTAATTCCGAAAAGATAAATAGAATGGCATTATGTTATTATATAATTTACAAATTGTTATTTATCAAAATTGTGTAGAATGCATTAAGGGTGATTTCGTTTTTATTTATCCAACAACTGCGGTTATATTTTCCAATTATGATATCAAGATTATTTTCTATTGTTGAAATAGTTACTATTTGCAACAAAAATTACTGACAAATAAATAAAATGTATGGATGAGAACAGCAAACGATTATAAATATATACATTTTACAAACGATTCCGGAACTCGTAGACTCTATCCATATTTAGCTTGAAGATAATAATCACACAGTTATTGATATTAAAGTTTTCAATGTTTACAATTTTAGTAAAGTATAAAATAAGATTTCTCCCTTGTATCCACTAGTCTGCCATCCTTTTGGATATCATAAATAATCTAACAAGCTTTTTATATTATTCTTTATACCATACGCCAACTTAAAACACGTAGGCTTACGTCTGGAAGTAAATTAAAAACGTTGAATTACAAATGAAAAGTATTGCTACGGCAATTACGGAATCTTCTCGAAAAGACGAGAGTGTCGTTCTAATCGCTTCTCGACTAGCCCAGCGTGTGGCGTCTGTGTCAAGGCCGTCCACTCGCGTAGCATTCCAAACTGTTCGAGAGCACTTGTAACTACGCAAATATGTTGGCACGCCGTCAAAAGAATGGAAAATTAATCTTAACACCTGCGGGACCTATATCAGCAACAGTGGCCGGCTTCGTCAGTCAGTTACAGTGGGCGATTTCTTCAGTGCGATCAAGTGGTTGTTACGGGTTAGTGGAAAGTGATTTGTGTGTAGTAATTAGTGAGGAACACGTAATAGTTGACAATTATTATTGCGTGTGGACAATTTTAACTTGAATCTCTGAGAGTACCTTGTTGGTTTCAAGTTTTTATTAGTGACTAATTGAAGCTGGTTCTTAGTGACTTCATTGGTGTCTGCATATATTTCCACTGTACTATACGACGATCCGTGAGACCGTCGTAACAGTATTTAACAGACCAGTACCAAATTAGATAAATTACAAAAAAAAATGTAGAGGATAAACAACTACACGAAATGTATTCAGGATCACGAAAATTACAAGTAAAAATAATATGTGGAGGTTTTTTGAATTGATTTCCTCTTTAGAAGTTTTCAAACTAAAATGAAAAGAATATTCATTAATAATAATGATAAAATTGATTATGAGACTATAACTAATTTTGAAATTTGTATTATCTGGTGGTGGAAAGTTAACCAAAGTTTAGTGGAGACGACGAGACATTGTTTTATTTTAAAGAAATATAAAAATTATAATTTTTAAGGGAAATAAAAAATATTGAAATGTTTCATGAAGCCTTTAAATTTATTCAGATTACTTCTAATAATGCCTTTATGTTTTTTAACGGTGGACACGAAATGCATAAATGTTATCAGAAAGAAATAATCAAAATCAGGCTACAATTCCTAACCATAATATTAGCATCATAGGTACACAGTGGAAAAACTGTCTTGTCTTGCAACCACGAAAAACTGGTAACTTTGTTTTTGTTACCAGTAGGATAACAGATTTCTATTTTTTAAATATCATTCTGAAACTGAAAATGACTCAAGTAACATTCATAATGATGGTTGTATTACGGAAAACGCATTAGAATTTGGCCTGGAGAAAACACTAATTGAATCATGTCACATTGCTACACATTATTTATTTGAGATATTTATGATATTATTCAATTCCTACCTGTTAGTCACTTTTATGATTTTTAGAGAATTTACACTTAACATCGTATCAGGCGCCACTAAAATTAAGCTAAATATAAAATTTATTTTCGTGTGTTGAAAGCTTATTCGAATTTACAAGCCTACATTTTTTATATAAATTCAGTAAAAATTTTGAATCAGCTATTTTATCTGTGTTAGCAGTCTTCATAACAACTTTGTCGTATTTTGTTGCTTCTCTGCTATGTACAATTTTCCCTCGAACGAGGCCTTTCGTTTTCGCAACCATTATCAAGTTCTTACTACAACAAAATTGAAATACCTACTTCCCTTATATATATATATATAGGCCTACTAACCCTCCCACGCATAACCGGTTACATTCAACCAATAGGAGGCATTACTTACCCCCAGTTCTAGTTAGCCCCGCCCCTTACTTAGTCAACTTGACCTTGTCACATACATTACCCTCTAAAAACCCCTACAGCTTTCTACCTTCTTAACACATATCCTGTAACCGTATTCACCTTTTATACATTACTCATTCAAAATATAGTAAAATATATCCTCATTGCTAAATTCAGTCTTTATATTCAACAGCGCATTCCTATTCTTTTTCCTTACTTTTAATATTTCTAATTCTTCATACAATTTGCGTTTACTTATGTTATTCTCTAACCTTACTATTTCGACGTTCTCTGTTGGGTCTAAAAACCTATGCTCTGTTTCACTGAAATTTCTCGCGTAGAGCGAATTCGTAGTTCTGTCTCCTTCTCCACTCGCATGCTCTCTCAATCTAATTTCGAACTTACGTCCTGTTTCACCCAGATAAACCTTATCACACTGTTTACAGTTCAACTTATAAACACAGCTTTTCTGTAATTCAGGCGTTATTTCAGTACTACTATTCTTTATATAATCAAAAACTGTCTTCTATGTGTTTCCCGGCCACCCGAACAGCTGTGTGTTTCTGCCAAGGCCGCTCTGATGTAGGTTCTAGTGTGTTCAAGAAGACTTGAGATACGCATTAAGCCAGCTTGCAGTAAAGATGGAAAGGTATACTGGTCCTCTACGCGACCAAGCAAGAGCATCTGGCGTTGTCAGGTCAGTACCGTGAGCGATTTTCCTTAGCGCGGATCGAGTGTTTGTAGAAGAAGTGTTATTGTGAGGAATTCTTTATAATTGACATTATTATTGCGCGTGGACAATTTTTACTGGAATTATTGTACGAGTTGATTGTAAAGTGTATTTGTGATAATGAAAGCTGGTTCTTAATGACTTCATTGGTGTCTTGTACTTTGTTTTCTACTGTACCACGCGACGATCAAGGAGACCGTCGTAACAATATGTTAACAATTTGAAAGACTTGATGTAAAAATATTACCAGTTTTCTAAATCTGTCGTTTATCCAGAAGCAATGATAAATTGAACTTATATATTTCGGTAAATTTACAACCTTACTTATATGCAAATAAGTGTTCAACATCAACGAATAACGTGCGCGTTAACATTTCAGAGTAATATCAATGATACATTTTTTCCTGCTATCAAAAGCTAACAATTCAAATTTAGAATCATTATCTCAAAGGGTTTGCAATTAACGTGTTGAAAAGCCCCCGCAGGTTCACACTCCCAGACATTACAAACAAAGTAGATACATTTGCTTAAATATGCAGATCCTAAGTAATTATGATTAACATAGATTTCTCAAAGACATTCAATATCTGAACATAACTTAACCACATTTGTTCCTAGTATAGTTATACTATACCTTGCATATGTTTATGAACAGTTCATTGTACGTTTTACATTCTCATAATACAAACAGATACAAATAAATTTAGTCCACTTGTCATATTTACTAAAGATTTTAACTTATATATTGAAGTCACCTGTATGTTGTACTAAAGGAATGCTGTAGTTAGTTGTACGAGTATAAATCCTCGTATAAACTCAGTTGGATAACTCATTAGACATCTGTATTAAATTATGATTCAATCACTACATAATAGTGAGTTATACTTAGTGCACATTTCCCCGACACGAAATACTAATAACTTAGATACAAATTAAAAAATAAATATTCACCTTCGTCTTAACCAGCTTTCTATATCGCAAGCTTCAGTGACGAAAAAAAGTGTATACAATACAAATACTCGGAGACATAATGAACAATAAAATCCAAGAATAATCAAGTCTTATTGTGATTGATTTGCTGAATACTTTTTATTAATTTCTTTTATAACTGAAAGAAACAATATTATTCTTCTTCTAAAAATTAAAACTCTAAATTTTTGTATTTAATATAGACTACTGTATAACACACTATGTTATAGTGACACTTCCGTATGAAAGCGTTCATTAACTAAGTATTTACAGAGCTTCAAAAACGTTATCAATTATAGGAACGTTAGCTTTAGAGAAACTCTGACAAGCAATAATTGCTAGTCAAGTCTCTGTGCTGATGCAGATCAAAGATACTGCGATGAACGACACTTATCTCTTTCTAAGTTTTCATGTGTAAATCACAGTTGTTTAACTTTTCTTTACTAGTTTTTCCAAAGCAGGTTACAAGTTTAATATTCCAAGTGAAGAGTAAAGCACCGTTTCTGAATTGGGACCGACTTTAAAACACTAAAGATTCGGAAGACATGGATTGTTACATACAGATAATATAACACAATATACCAATCACAGTACCTATGACAATTACTCTAATACGTTATTGACTGAATACTAAGTTCCATGTATTCTTGTATCACCACATATTAGGAAGTAAAGTCAGGTTTATTTAATTATTACAATATCACAAGCTCAATTATTAGTTATAAATGTTTTAATGGTATTTAAACATTCACTCATCTTCCAACGAAAAGCTATATGCTTTCTTTATTTTTTTAACGTGCAGTTCTAGTGCACACAAACTCACTGTTAGTTTCTTACTTTTGTTACTACGGTATGTAGTACCTCTTTCTCAACATGACATTCGTGTGTTAGTAACTCTGTGAAACCAGGTCGCCCATATCTTTGAAAGCTCTTTTCAGCGTTTTGCGCGCCTTAGAGTACAAACACCATCCCAGCCGGAATGCGGATTATTGATTCAGAATTCGGAATTTGTATGTAGGACACTCTTATGATAAGGCAGAATAATTAGTTGGTCTACATTCCGACATACCGACATATACTAATGTGGCATCCATTCTTTACTTAAAACAATTTTTAATGCTCTCTGTAAGAACTGTTAATATTTGGTTCCAATGGTACAGGTAAATGCTATGGTACAATACTAGTACGCCAATTCTCTGACGGCTAGTCTGTAGATGATGTTCCTTATATATACGTTTCTGAGTCGGATTTCTGTAAACGGAAAACCGTTGCCATAACTATAACCTGCAAATTTCTAACGTTTTTTCATTATGTAAACGTTACGTTGTCTTTCTTAATTTGGTCTAATTAATAACAATATAAAATTTATCATTTGATAAGCCATATATTACAGATGCTATCTATATATACAATAAAAAGGTTAACTGGTTCGTAATCCAGTTTCATTTTAACCGTGACTGATTGAGTCTTTATTTTGCACAAATTAAGGTTGCTGGTTCCTGGTTCTTCGTATTTTAAGGAAGTGAATGGGAACAAGCTGTCTGAGATAAGAAGGGTTCAAATACCAGAAAGTAAACAGTAAACAATTTTATACATGGGTGAATTATCCTCGGTAAAGTAAGGAAACTAGTATTACCACAGGAAACGTATAACAAATTTAACATTACAGCGAACTATATGGTACTGCGATTAGTTTTACTTGTAGTTAACTAATTTCCACTTCAGCTGATAATTGGAAGCTGAGCCACTTCATTAAGTAATACAGGTTGACAGCGGAAACTAGAAAAAGTTATGTCCACGTGAAAGTTAAACATACATACTGTGCATGAGTAGTCAGAAGCGTGTTTGTTGGAGGAAAGTTAAACAGTGGAGTTGCTGTACACAAAGACCCCTACAGGAGGTTTCACGGAAACGTCTCCAAACCACTGAGTACAAACTATGTTATTGCAGGCCAAGTGTACACACATGAAAGGGAAGGATTTTGAAGTACAGAAACTTTGCTTATTGTAGAAGTTCTGGTATGTTCGCGAAAAAAATCTTAACCACACACAATAAATAGTCTGTATTTAACACTACACCTAACTCCATATACTTGAATAATTATTCTTCATAATTATATACAACAATTCAATCCATATTATTCTTGATGTAATTTACGGATAATGTGTTCTCTGTTCTCTTTAAAGGTGAAAAAGTAATCTAATTGTCTGTAAAAGCTTAAAACAAAACGATTATTCTCCCAAAGTAATCCTGATATCGTATATTTCTTGAATCAGTTTCCTCCTCTTGTTCTTCGGTCCATCTCTTTAGAGGTCAATCATTCCTAAATTCCACAAAACGTGATGTCTCCCGTTATCGTCTATCCCTCTCGCGCGAAGTACAGTTCCCATAATATACGTACTTGTTTTCAGTTCTTGAAGAACACTCTTGGCGATCAATTTCCTGGAATTCGATTATAGTGTCCAAACGTTTTGTTTGATAATAGCAATTTTTATTAATAAATAGAAATAAATTGCTCTAAGCCAATTTAAGGGCTAAGTAACGTACATCCTTTCCCTCACTTTTTTTGTTTATGTCTTCATAAAAAACTCGTGAGCGTCATTTCATATAACTTACAAGTAGTTGATTATTTGAATTCTTCTCTTTTGACGTGAGTATGACTTTAAAATCGATGCGGGTACCTCACACATTTAAAAACTCGACATCAAAAAACCAGTTTCAAATTGTTCAGCGAAAACTTTCGTGTTGATATTGTTCAATTTGGGCCTGTTTAATATTGTTGGACATAGCAAGGATGAAAGTTTGTTACGCGCAGTGACAGCGACTACCTCTTCCGCGTACTTCGTCAGACGTCGGTAGCTAGTTTAAGGAAGAAATCGAATTTTGAGCGGCCATAGCTCTCAGATGCGTGGTCCCCGTCGTGTTGATATAGGTGCCAATAACCGCAAAATCTCTCAAATAGTACACTTCGTGCAATAAGATACTATATTTGTCTTACTTGTGTGAATCGTCAAGGACTTTGTGAAACAAATTTGACAAAATTTTAAAATGTCTCGCTACATGTGGAGGAAGCACAAAGAAAATTCTAAGAAACGGGTGCGACACGAGAGCTAGGACCATGAAGAATCCAGAAAGGTGCCACTCACTGTAGCTGGATGCATGCTAAGGGAGTGAGACCGGATACGTGCTTTCGATCAGCCGAATACTAATGTGTTTGCTCTAAGCCTCGACGATAAAACATCCGCGGCTATACCGCGGAGAATTGAGTGTTCCGGTTCCGGAAGGGAGAACGATGTCGAGGTGCCCCACAAGCATCTGAATGCTTATTTCTTTCTCTCAGGGGACACTGGCAGTATTTTGACATAACTGAAATGTCCAGTACCTTTCCAGTGTCTACAGAAGTTACAGACACAACGCCATTCAGAGATGTGTGCCCTCTCTTTTGCCAAGACCCGTCAACCGCAACACATAAATCTGTATTTCCATCAGCCTGGGACACAGCCTCTTCCATAGCTTTCTTCATACTATTTCTGCACATTTGTTCAGAAGCAGAGCCAAGTACAATCTCATGCTTGGAGTATTTTGTGGGTGGAGGAGGAAGATTCATTGCCCCACATAAAATCTGACCTGCAGTCTGACCTTTACTAATTGACCGTAAGCCATTTACAAGTTGTAGATACAAATCATAAAATATTTCAGATTTTTCATTAGTATTCTGTAATATTCTGTACAACCTTTTCAAAGTTATCAAAAGTTTTATCTACTACTGTACAATTTGAGCAAAATATTCGTATTTTTGTAGCTAAGCCAACAATTGATTTTTTATCAAAATTTAAATTATGAAAGCAGCGACAACAAACACCCACTTCATTGATAAATTTTAACAAATGGTTTAGGTTAACTCAAGAGATTCATATTTTCTATCATAATGGGTAAAATTATCTTTCACTTTGAATTTTCTTGCTGAAGATTTCGGGGTTTGATTAGATCTAGTAGATTCGGGGGTTCTTAGGCCTGTGTTAAGACTAAAATTTAAATTTCATCCAGAAATCTTTTTAGTTCCTATACTTTGCTTTTTAACGTAACACCTGCTGTGAGTTCCTACCTTCTTCTTGTTTCCCATATTGATAAGACTAAATAAATCACAATCAGAACAACACCAACACTTTTATCACCAAATCAAAACAAATACAAGCACATAACCTACACCACAACACAACAAACAATAAACTCAGCTGGGATATGAGTAACAGCTGGGCAGTTTCTTACTGTTTATAAGAAAAAATATATGTACACAATAATTCACTTAGGTTAAATTGAACTGAGTCAGAGTCACAGCTCATGCATTTTCAATCTAAAAGTACTGGGTCAGACGTTTACAAAATAATTTATTTAAACAACTTACAATTAAGATAGAAAAAATATAATTACACCATTTTAAAGAGGAGATTTTGGACAATAATATTATACAAAAAACCAAACATGCAATTTTTCAGTTTTTCCTAGTCAGACTCCCCTTAAACTCATTGATATGTTAAGTCAATTTTAATAACCTTTTACACCTGCGTATTGTTCACGACAGTGACTTCGCTGAACTTCCTGCGCTTGTTAAGCCTATCACAATCTGAGACACCGAACAGATGCTCAGTAAATCCTCAGGTAGGGTAGAGTTTAACATAGTTGCTGATGGGTATGGGATAACTGGCATGGGGTGCTGCCTTTGGTGTTCAACCGCAGAATATTGTGCCGCATTGTCGAAGGGGAAGTAAACCGCACCTGGTCAGCGATCGAACAGATTACGACCCACGTCACTTTAGCCTCTCACTCAGTGGTTATTAACTGTTTACGGGCGCCGTAACTGTTTGACTTCGTTTTAATGCTGCTTGGAATACCAAAACACTGGCAACTCTATGATTTGTCTTTTGATATTACAGACGTGCATACAATTTTTTACTTGCAAAATTATTTATAGTTAGGTAATAGAGATTATCTAAATTCCAATTAATTCTAGGTTTACAATTACGTAAAAAGTAAGTATTATGTTACGTGTAGTATCCTCTGTAATCAAAAGCTCTAGCCACAGCATGAATTTAAACCATCGTGTAAATTCCAACTGTATAAAGTTCTTATTACGGAGACGTGTGTATTCCTTGTATCCACTTAAGCTGTTGTAATTATTTAGAGGAAGTACTTTTGTTAAAATGTTTAAGTAACGATATTAAACCGCAAACATCAGATTCTGTTTATAAGGTAAAAGTGTTGTTAATGAATAACTCGTAATTCTGTTACTCATTTTGTCGAGTATATAAAGATACATTGTTACGTGTGTACACAGTCCAAAACCCTATGTTGACCTCATTATTTTACAGGACTACCCGAATGAAGCTGTTGAAATATTTTTAGTTTCATTGTAGTGCCATTCTTTTTCCCTAAGTTATTGTTAATTTTTAGTTATTGGTTCCTAAACCTGTTAATACAGATACACATTTACATTCGGTATTTCATTTCTTTAATTCTTGTATGAACTTAATAAATTACTACATCTTCCAATATTTTAACACTTTTAAAAAAGGTGGATATCTTCTTTTTAGTACCACAGCACGTGGTACTTCAATAATTTATTTCGTATAACCTGTGATTACCGACTACTTGATTTAATATACAAATCTAGGCACTTTATTGTACTTATTATGAGAATGTCTTTCTCCTGCAGAAATATTTCAGCTGTTATCATAGATAGTACTAATCCTTTTACTACATTTAGATTTTCTGATAAAATTGGCTACTTAAAAACCAATAAGAATATGGAAATAATCGTATCAAAGTTATTAAGTTTCTGTAAGTGATAGTTGGGAATTTTTATTGAAATTTTTAAATCTAAATCAACCAAATTTGGTAGCCGACTCTGCTAAATACTTGGGCATCCACTTGGACAGAAAACTGACTTGGCACAACCACATTTGGATGAAGAGAAAACAATTAGACACCAAGTTTCTCAAGCATTATTGGCTCCTGGCCAGAAAATCATTACTGTCAATGCGAAACAAGCTGTTGGTGTACAGCACTGTATTCAAGCCTGTGTGGACTTGTGGAAGTGCATCTAAATGCAATATCGCCATAATAGAAAGATTTCAGACCAAGGTGTTGCGTGCCATAACCAACGCACCGTGGTTCATCAGCAACATAGACATCTATAGAGACCTGGACCTGCCCTCAGTCAGTGAAACCATTGCGATGTTCAGCGAAAGATATGTAAAACGGCTTGAAGAGCACAGGAATCCGTTAGCCATAAATCTACTAGGCAACAGCCTACAGACAAGACGTCTAAAATTAACATTTCCTGTAGACTTACCTAGACTCTAACACTATAAATATAATATACATTATCTGTTACTTTTAAATACTCATATAGTCAATGTACTCGTTCTCTTCATGCCATGTATTCTGTAAACAATTATGCTTATTGTGATGTACTAACAGATTGCGTAAATAAACGTAAAAATAGATGTGTAGTAAGCAAACTTGCAGTTGGTCATTTTTTGTGGAAACATTTTACCATGGTCATAGAGAGTGTAGTGAGTTCTATTTTGTGAAAGCACAAACACACCTGAACAGAGGTACTGGCTGAGTCGCATTCGTTCATGTTTTACCATGTACAAGTTAGATAAAAGTGTCTGTCGCTTTAATAAGGATAGTATCAATTTATTACTATATCATTTCCTTATTCATAAAACAATGATTAATTACAACATTTAAAATAGTAAGTACAGTATTATGTCTTAATTATAAAATTTAAAATAATCAAAAATAAGACAAAATGTTAAAATAATTGTCAATACGGTTTCACGTAAAAAAAAAAGACTCGTTTGTTATTTATAAACTTTACTTTGTGTCTTTCTCCATACGTATCAAAATGTGTTTTTATGAGAGTTAAATTTTTTTTTCTTTGTGCTTTGATAAAGATAGTAGTGTGCACCATGAGGTGGGGTGCGCGCGTTTGTGTGTGGGTGTGTGTGTGTGTGTGAGAGATAGATAGATAGATAGATAGATAGATAGAGAGAGAGAGAGAGAGAGAGAGAGAGAGAGAGAGAGAGAGAGAGAGAGAGAGAGAGAGAGAGAGAGAGAGAGAATGAGAGGTTGATAGAGTATGTGAGAATTTACAATTTTATCATTTTATTGAGACATATCAGAACAAGTAACTGTGTTCGTAATTGCAAATATTAGAAGCTCGTCACAAGTAAAGGCTCATTTATTGAAATAAACGACACATATGTGACTCGAGTATTGTTTGGTAACTAGAAGAGTTTACCAAACAGGATAGCTTAATGAAACCGAATATGCAAATGTGTTTGTCTTTTTAAGAAAATAAGTAATATTTGGTTTTAACTTACATAAACTTTGCTAAGTCTCTGTGTTATTACATAATAATGTAAAAACTAAGGAAATCTTTCTTAACATTTCTTTAATCGATTTATCCTAGTTACAAGTCGTACAGTTTCATCCATTGGATATAAAAATGTTTACTAACATTAATACTATTTTTTTACATCGTATAAATCGTGTTTCATGACATACAGACTTAATGTTTCAAATTAAACTTCATAACATTGGACGAATTCTGAGGAATTATACAGAGTTTACTGTTTTTATGTTTGTAATTAAATAAATTTTATTCTGTACAGTATGAAGAACAAAAGATAAGAGTATAGCCTATATTACTGGAAAGAAATTGCTATAATTCTGTCAGGCTTTACGTCTGTTAGGATTGCATAAACAATTAGATTTATACTTGTTTAGCAAAAATTTGTATCCGATGGCCGAACATTCTTATCAATATTTTCTGGTTTATTTATTATCCAGTTATAATTGATAAGTCTACAATCACCATATTCTACCGTAACAACTTGGAGTCGGCGCACACACATAATTATTATAAAGTTTTTATGAGTGATTTTTACAACAAAGAAAATTGAATATATAGTTGGAAACATTATTTGGCCATGGTCTGCTGTTTGTGTGGACAGACGTTTCGGCCCCACCATCAGAGACCATCTTCAATGTCGGAAAGTATTGGCA
Source organism: Magicicada septendecula (assembly GCA_034769895.1). Taxonomy (NCBI): domain Eukaryota; kingdom Metazoa; phylum Arthropoda; class Insecta; order Hemiptera; family Cicadidae; genus Magicicada; species Magicicada septendecula. The sequence goes on along the minus strand of CM068367.1, from coordinate 485,209,423 downwards.
CGGTGTCCGCCAATTCACCACAGTGATGAGGTAGAGACTATGGACCTAGTTTATGTTGACGCCGGCCGTGAAAGCCTTAGGAATATAAATAAATAATAAGTTTAAGAATATAAATAATATGATAATAATAAGTTTAAGTTATGATAATAATAATATAAATTGAATATAAATAATATGTTTAAGATCTCTACTTGTGACGGTAATAGACTTCATGCAACCTCATTAAACTTAAAAAAAAACTGAATTGCATACACTACGCTAATATCAACTGGTTTAGTTAGATATTACGCTAATATCTAAACAAATTCCCGATGGGTATTTGCGTAGACTCCATTTACGTATTATGTATTGGTGTGAATACATTACTTTCCGCCAAAGTCCAGTGTGACGGACAGTTGAATCAACCCCCCTTCCTTGCGCCGGGGAGTTTCATTAAAATTTTCTCTCAATTTTCCAGCGCTGGCAGTATGTGCCGTCTCACTGTTCCTACATTTGTACTTACCAGTGTGCACGCTCAACATGGGTTCAGCCCACCAGCAGTTTTTTTATTTTAATTGAACTAGCGTATTGATATGAAATTAAATATTTCAACTCAGAATTTAAAAAAATACGAATAAATCACTTTGAAATCTGAATGCTTACCCTCATACAAATATATATACGTCTAAAGTACTAATACGTCTAAAGTAAAAATATAAGCATATACTGTATACAGCTTGCCTGAATTTGTATGTCCCGTCCGGCGCCTAAACCTATCGTGTTCTCCTCGTGACAGAATAAAGTTAAGTAAAATTTTAGAGCATCATGTGTCACGTCCTATTGTTCCTCTACTATAGAAAAATTAAATTGATTTCTTGAAGAGTAATTGTCCTCATCAAGACTATGTTTGCATAGCAGTGTCTGTGCGACTATGTAGGCGCGTACTTCTGCCCTTTAAAAGTTGATATTTAATTGTGTGCTTTTACTATTAAGAGCAATGATTTCTACTTTACCTTATTTTTCTGTAGTTTCTCAGAAAAGAAAAGAAAAGTAGAAATATTAACAAGAATTAGACGAGGTTAGGGGTATTTAAAAAATACTTCTATAGAAAACGTTAACTTGGATAACGCGCAGTTTAGTATTGTACCGTATCCCTCCTGTACGTTGAACATGTGCGTCTGTGATAGTCATATTTCTGAATTTTTTATATTGTTATTTTCCCTGAAGTTCTTCAGTAACTGTACAAATATGATTCAACGTCTCCATTAATTCAAGCTGTTACATTAACTAAGGTTGTAATCTACTGCTAAAAGTAAATACTAAATTATAAGATATTGTACAACTGATATCTTACGGTATTGTTTCTCAGTCACTTGTGTTACACTTGTGGCAAAAACAATGTTAACATTTGTGTAATTTAAAATATAATTTAAATACTTCATAACGTTTACTACAGTGGAATTACTTCCATAATATGACATAGTGGCACTGATAAAACACTGTATGTTAAAAGAATACTTTTTCTGTAATCCTTGGTGTGTGTCCTTTTTCAGAAAATTAGCATTTATATCACAACCACGTTAAACTATTATTATCAAACGGATTTTAAAAATAAATTATGACTCGTAGGCCTACTATAAACTTGTTTCTGCACTTGTCCGTTTGTTCTTAACCGAATACATACAAAATGAATATCCATACAGTTAGATCCTATCAGAGTGTCACCAATTTAGACTTAACGACGATTTCAGAATGTATTGGTTCAGAACTTCACGTAGACCTGCATCCCCACCACGATGCGTCTCTACCCGTCTCGCAGTTACTGCAAAACACTGCGTGGGATTATTTTTTAACGCCCACGTTACAGCAACTAGCGCAGCCACAAGTTGCCATTACTTATCATCCTATATCGATTATTGTTGTGATAATTATAGTAATGTTTTAAAAATATGTTTCATTGCATAATTATCGTATAATATTATTTGTATTTGAATTAGAATATGTACTCCCAAACTACTGTAAAAAGTTGTAAAAGTATTGAAGGGTTTGAAGCGTACGTTATTGGATTTATAAAGATGTAAATGAGCATCGACTACTATAGACATGTAGACACGTTAGCACTAGTTTTGTAAACTTCAGTATTATTATTAGTATTAATATTCAGTATTTTATTGTATTAGTATTCAAGTAATCATGCACATAATCCTGTTGAGAAATGCTTTATGGTTAAAAATGTTGTGTTATTACAGTAAACACCCAGTGTAACCCTACATATGACTTCACTTAGTACAGCTGAAACATGTATTCTGTAGAGCACATTGTGATCGCGCACAGCTGACGCAACATTCACAGCACGTGGCTTCAAAACTACTAGGCGAAGGGAAGTGCAACGCGACTGCTTACAGAACAACTAGACTAGCTAACGCATAGACTACCTAAAATAAATTCAACATATTCCTGAAACAATGGACATAATTCTTATAAATTTTTCATTATAAACAATTTGTTGCACAAAATTTAGTACAAAAGTGTAATGTTCATGTTATGAAGTTGATAAAAACCTTCTAAATGAACACAAATTGCGTTATGGGTATGCAACCGTTATTTTGCGAAGTGTAGTTATAAATACAACAGAAGGAGGTGGCAAGTAATTTTCCTATAAGTCTTTTGTTACTTGCATTTATTTTTCTATTTCTACTGAATTGATAGTGCCAGCAGGTTCCCGGCACGACTGTATCAGACATATCTTTCTGATCACTTGGAGCAAAGAGAAAATTACGTGACATATAAAACGGACAGTGGCGTGTGATATTAGATGAAAATGTCACCGCTTACTTCATAATTTATAGTAATTACAAGTTGCTATTAACATTCGTATACCATAATACATACAAACGTTTGTGTATAATAGTTTAACGTGTATGTAAAGAGCCGAATCTGTAATCCTTGTACGAGTGTAAGCGTGTGAGTAGACTAAATCACAAAATCAGTCTTTCTACTTTCTATGTTCACTTTTATCCGCCTACTTAACTATTCTGATAGCCTGTTCGTCACTTTTTGGGAAATAAAGTAGTCTTTATTTGAAATACTGTTTAACGTATCTATCACTACAGATAATGTATAATGTATTAGTCCCTTGAGATCGAGACTGATTGTTCCTTCCATTAGTGCGAGTGTTGCTATTCGTGTCCCTGCTGTTTACATTTATCTGATCTGTAAGCAGGTTTCCTAGACCTGTGGTAAACTCTTTTATCGATATTGTGTATTTTCATGAGTGTCACTTCATTTTTGATGGGGAGACACTGGTTAATTTGTGACTCGGATACTTATTCCATTAATAAAAATCCGCCGTTTTACGATAAACTCTAATGATAATTTATGCGTACATAACGATAATTTATGCTGATCACGACTCCATAAGGCTTAAAAAACTCCAGTAACGTAAATAAATAGGAAATAAAAAAAGTACGTTTTAAAACAATTATCATTTTATTTATATATTCTCACATTATTCTTGTTTAACTATTTTTATTTATATTTAGAATGTTATAATAAAGTTTATTTTTATTTACAAGTAGAATATTACATTTATATCTGCTGACGTTATTCTTGTTTTTAATGATAAATAAATTATATTTGATGTCTTACAAGAATATATATTTCTCATTTTTTCCTAGTAACATTGTTTCTACAATTTCAAACTGTTATATTGAAATATAAAGAAACTGTATTTCAGAATGTGTATTTATATTCTGAAGATGAGAGTTTAAAACTGTTAAAACAATGTTATTGTGTAAAAAATAAAAAATATATATTCTTGTAAGAAAATAAAATACAATTTATTTATTTAGATAATTAGTATATAGTGTTAATATATAAAAGTATGTAAATATGTTCTTGTAAAAAACTAATATTATTTATTTTTTATTAAAAATTATTATTTTATAACAAATAACTACCGTCACTGCTTTCTTTAAACTAAACTGTGCAAGATAATACTTTTACTTTCAACTGTACAATATTTTTAACGAATGTGTTATGATAATAATTATTATTGTACTTTCCTATCTGAAATTTTATATATATAGTTAAGTTTGTAGTTGCTGCATACAGGTACCACGGGTCTGACAACTATGGCAACAGCGACGGTTAGCCCACGTTCTCGATTAATCCCAATTAGTGACGTAGTAATTTGTATCGATGGTCTTTACAAACTAGGGTGTGGAATAGTGACTAAGATGATCACGCTAATTTACATGGCGGCATAGTTCACTGAGTTCTGGTTCTTACAGCAGTTTGAAAGTGACCAAGACGGAGATTGACTGAACGTTGGCTGGAAACGGGCGACTGCCATCTTTAGAACTTACGGGACAAGTACTTCACCGTGGCTTTCCGTGAACGGATAGCCTTTGTTTGTTGATTAGTGACATTTGGTTGCCCACCGCAGGCCTCGGTCCATGAGGGACTGTACTATTTTTAGCTTTTACCTATACAATCGTCGCAGACGGGAAAGGGATAGTAAATCATAGACAGCACAACACGTTTGCCTAGAAGACGTAGGACGTGTGACGACCAGATCGCCACAGGCAAAAACAACCATAAGCATTACAAAATATTGGCTTGAAAAGCAATTTTGTAGCTCTATAACTTTTAGTATTCCTTCCCTACTACACTTATTAGACAGCAAACGTGTTTATAGTAAAGAGTAAACGTTTATTTAGTAACGCTTTAATTTAGTGAATCACACAATATGAGAGTTAAGACAGATAATGTATAAATGCACAGGTAGAGTTTAATATTGAACCGATTACCGGCACAAGGCAACTTACGTGAACCGCGCAATATTACTGCCCCGCACTGTCGAAGGGAAACGTTAACCACATCTGGACAGCAATCGCACAGATTACGCCCTACCTACGCTTTAAAGCCTCTCATCCAATCAGTGCTTCTATGCACTTTGTATATGGTACAAGTTTAATTATATGTCTTTTGACACTGTTATATTTCAACTACTGCATACTTAAGTATTCTTTCAGTGGTACGGCCAATTAATATTTTCACAAACAAAGTTACGTAAAAACAGTTGAGTGGTGATTAAATTAAACCTCAGTAACATGCTAAAATTGTTTTAAATGTAATATGAGTTAAAGAAAACAGAGACGTTTAATGCAATTTCAATTAGTAGTATAAACATATTTAAATTTAATTTATTTAATTTAAAAGATTTGTCTGATATTAGAACATAAATATGTTTAATGTTTCTGGAGTTTTCGTAGGATGATGAGATGCATAACACTTGTTTTTGGTATTTTGTTTCCAAAATATATTTAATTTCCTCCGTAAATAAGAAACACAATAATTGTAATATGCTGTAATACAGTACTACAGGCACACAATTAATCTCTTGAGAGAACATAATATTTATACAAAATTATGTACAAAGCTTAATGTGGTTTTTAGCATATAGTGATAATAAAGTCAGTTTGTTTGTTGTTAAAACGTATTGGTACGTAATACGATATTTACACCTACCCCTGGGGTGGAATCAAATTTGACACTAGGGGTAGTGAAAACAAAGTTATTATAACTGTTAGCAAAGTTACACTTAATTATTAGTTACAAGTACAAAATCGAATACGTTCTATTGACAGTTTACGTTATTGTACATTAACAAACTAAGAACTTCATACACCAAATGCAGTACTCCAGTGGGTACATTATACGTCCAACATTAACACACTTAAACTGCACTTTGCCAGTCACCATAACCTCCGTCTGTAAAAATTTATTATACAAAAAATGTATTTCTATAGCAAGAATAAAACGCTGATTAAGACGATACTTTTATTATTTTTTACAAATTTCTTCTGCGTTATGCGTACCTGGTTTGAAAAGTTCTTCGCCAAACATGATCGTTGACAAAAGTTTTCGTGTTTTTCAACATAATTATTTTTCAATTCAGTACATTTTGACAAACAATATTCTAACTTCTTTTTACGGTCAGTATAATAAAATTTCTCTGGCTCTCCAAACTAAGCGTTGTCTCAGCGATGAGTTCCGTATTTATACCCTGATTAACGAAAGAAAGTGACTGGCGGAGCGACCGCGCGGCGACCGAGTTTGTAGTAAAAACATGCCATTTAATAACCTCGTGGATACGTAAAATACAAGGCTAGAAGTGTCTAATGAACTGTATTTTAATCATAAATTAAAGACGTTATTAACAAACTTTTCTAATTTTTTAAATCTTTTTTCAATTAATTTACATTGAGAGTTAAATAAAAAAATACACGAATTTGAATTAAAAATTTAGGGTTTATCGTTTTTATTACGTAAGAACTCAGAGGTTAAGCATCGGAAAAACATTTCTTGTAGATAAATGGTAGTCTGCCTTCTTTAGTACAATATATCAAAAATTGAGATTCCTACGAATAATATTAACGACGTTATTAATTTTTTCCAAATGTACTGTTAACTCCGTTATTAATAATTTTTTTCATTGAGTTTTTGCAATAAGCATAACAAAACTGTATTCATCAATACAAAGTGGTATGTAACCTTCAAATATTACGAAATATAACCGCAATCAGTTAATATAGGAAAATTAGAACTAACATCGCTCAACGGCGCGCCATCGAGTCAAGGTACAGTAACACCTCAAAGAAAGTGGTGCATACGCTCACGGCTCACACATTGACACATAGCCAACTTTCTACGAGTCACCAACCTCTCATAAGTATATACAGAAATTTTAGTTATCTGTCTACTTATTTAATCTAATCTATCTACCTGGAGATCTGTCAAAAACTTACATCTGACCAGACTTTTGTGGTTTAATTGAACTACATGCTTTTTATAACAGATGGAGTGTCTTGAATGATTGTTTATCACTCTTTTGCGGTACGGTATTTATTGTTTTCTTGTTAATAAACTATTTTTGTTTTGTGATCAGCTTTAATACTACTAATTGAAGTGGAATGTAATTACTGGGAAATTGTTAATGCCATTCAAATTTCTAAACAACTAATTATTTAACTATGAAATACAGTTTACAGTTTAAAACTACCGAGCAAAGCTCGCTCTACCAGATATTGCATAATTATAACAGTATTTTACTGTTATAATGTATTGAAATGTAAAAACAATTAGTAAATTACTTGTTATTAGCATTGACAAATAAATAATAAAGACAGTACGGTACTTACAAGTATTGTAGTGTTCTTCAGCTTTTATGGAATCCGCTCATAAAATATGTGTATAAATCATAAAAATACACTATTAAAACACTCTATAAAAAACACTTATTAAAACACTTATAGCTGTGAGTTAGTAGTCTTCAAACGAAGACGGTAGCGCGCGAATAAAATGGGTCCACTAGGTTCTGACTGTACTTCCACCGCAGAGCGCCGCGCACTGCTCTCTGTAAAATTCACTTTATATATTAATCCACTGTAGTATTCCTATCACGTACAAGGTGTAAGTTGTATATGTCTTCTATACTTAGTTATCTAAAGAGAGCGTCACGCAAATCTCATTCATGTACAACTTTTAACAACTGAGTTAACAGGACATTAGAAAAAAATTAATAACGTCGTTAATTTTAATCGTAGGAATCTCAATTTTTGATATATTGTACTAAAGAAGGCGGACTACCATTTGCCTACAAGAAATGTTTTTCCGATGCTTAACCTCTGAGTTCTTACGTGATAAAAACGATAAACCGTAAATTTTTAATTCAAAATCGTGTATTTTTTATTTAACTCTCAATGTAAATTAATTGAAAAAAGATTTAAAAAATTAGAAAAGTTTGTTAAAAACGTCTTTAATTGATGATTAAAACACAGTTCATTAGACATTTCTAGCCCTGTATTTTACGTTTCCACGAGGTTATTAAGTGGAATGTTTTTACTACAAACTCGGTAGCCGCGCGGCCGCTCCGCCAGTCACTTTCTTTCGTTAATCAGGGTATAAAGTGAATCTTTTCCATTTCCAGTGTCAGCAAGCTCTCGCATTTTCACTCGTCACAGACATTTCATACTTTTCTTGCCATCGCTGTGTTAAGCTAAGAATTTTTCTAACACCCTTCATGATCAAGCTTTAACTTTTGTTGTTTTTTATTATAATTATGCTGGTTTTATGGTCGCTGTATGCAGCAAGCATGAAAAGATGCCGTGAAGAAAATGTTTAAGGGGACTAAAACTTACACAATATAAAACACTGCTTTCCAGGAATATTTTTTTCTATTAAATTCCGTTTCAGGAACGCAAATGGTAATGATAATAATAATACTGACGGTACGGTACTCAGGAATATCAGACATCATTCAGACTACTGTTATTTATGTGATTATTTTGTACTGTACAATTATTGGTATGAAACTATGGTATTTGTACTGCAAATTTCATAATTGTTATGTGTGCTACATAGCTTATGCTATAAGGAAGTACAGTATATACATAATCAGGATTAGTCAAGAATTCAATACATCGTGCAGGTCTAGCGAGGTTTACTACTAAGAAAACGACTGATGAAACAATTCAGGGAATTCGTGTCGAACAGCGCCGCGGGCATTCATGTGCGCTTTCACCGACATGAATTGATGGCAATGAATTACTTCACTCTCTTACTAGCTGCTATCAACAGTGTTTATCATTTCTGTAATTATATCATTTTTGTAATTATAATTTAATTCGAACAATTTATGTACGGAAGTCAAAATATTTACACCGCCTTAGTTAAATGTTATAAATCGATAATTAAATTAAAGTTCCGTTTATGTATAAATATTTTTACTGATGTGTCACTTCGAAAATTATGTAGTGAAACTCATGTTTCATAACTATCGTAAAATTGTAAGAACAAGTTTACACGTGTTGAAAAAAATCTGTTTGTTCTAAAACGTTTTTGCATTTGAAAGGGAAACGGTTTAAACAACGGTATAATTGAAAATCTACAGACGTAACTCGGCGATTAGTACTTTAGTAGTTGATAATCCTTCTACGTGCACGTTCAAAAATCTACAAGCGGTACATGAGACAACAGTAATAACAAAAATTATTATGGGAGGCCCACAGAATAGTAAGAGATACTTGATTAACTTCTAAAATAGAAAGATGTCTTCCCCTTTATCTTCGGGAACAGAAGCTTTACCAAATAAATTCAAGCTTAGCATTCATGTACGTGGAAAACATATGGAAAACCACATTAATCCACGTGTAACTAAGACCATAAACAATAGTTGCTCTACTTGATGGCTTAATGCAAACGTGTCTACTCTAACGGGTGAACTAACTAACACAGTCGGACTGTACATTTTGAGTTTACTGACTAATAGGATCTAATGGGTCGAACACTTGATTGTTGTGACGTTTTGTGTTGCGGTAATCAATACGTGACAATTGGACACGGCACCTGTAAACCGCTCTGTTTGTATGTTTGTATACAATCTCGTACAATACTATTATCGTTTTGAATTTATGTTTTCGACTCCATCTTAAATTTAAGTGTTTACTTATTGTTCATTAAAACTAATAAATGTAAAGCGGAATTAATTACTTATTTTACGGCCTGCAACCTGTGTGTTGAACCTATAAGTACCATGTCGAACTAAAAAAAAAGGAAGCAAATGTAAACAAACATGAGAAATGCGACGATTATATGTTAAAATTTACATAGAGAGAAAACGCTTTCTGATTATTTAGCAGGAGAGATTTCTGAAAATGTTTAATGTTTTAGAATACGCTTCTCTGTTGGAAAGATATAACAAGACTTTTAAAGGTAATGTTCGGCTATACTGTTATTTTTTGGTGAAGCGAATACGGGTATTTAATATATGAACCTACTTAAGTGTATGGGGTCGTGGATATTATAAGGGATTGTGACACAATTATCATCATCATCATCATCATCATCATCATCATCATCTAAAGGCCATGCCTTCTCGAGTTAGGCAAGTCTCTCTCTCCATCATTGTACTCTTTAAATCGCAGCACGATAGGAAGTTTACCTCATTTCCCACGTCTTTGAAAAATGCTGCTCTTGGTCGTCCTCTTGGTTTTTCCCTCAACACCTTTACTTCAAAAATGTTAAGAACTGATTGTGTCGTAATAGATGTCCGATCAATTTTGCCCTTCTTCTTACAATCACTTTTAAAAGTGATCTATCTTCGTTGACATCCGCGAGGACATTATCATTACTTTTCTTATCCAACTCGTTCCCGTCGTTCTCCTCCAGACCCACATTTCCATTGCTTCCATCTTCCCCCTTTCTATTTTGCCGAGGGCCCACGCCTCACACCCATAAGAGTAGCCTAGTTTCAAAACCAGCCACATCCATTTCATTAAATTTTTCAGGAAAGCAAAAAACTGGTAGCAGTAACACTTTCACAGCTAAAATGTTGGTTTTTTCATTATATATTAGTTAAGTCACTTCTAATCAAATAGTAAAAATTTTATTTTGATAACTATTTACGTTTAGCAGAAAACCCAATTTTTTGTTTGGATGTGGCTGATTTTGAAACAGAATTTGGGACTTGGCTGGTTTTGAAACAAAAAAGTTTACTTCTGACCACAAAATAATATTACATTTATTAAAAAAAGTACATACTTTACAATAAATTGAACCAAAAAGTGAAAATAATTAATCTTTGAAATACTTAGTAGTGAAATCCAATAAGAAAAAAATTGAAATAAAATTAATCTTATAATGATAAAGATATTCTTCACTAAAATACATAAACATCATTGGGTAATTTTCATTGTAATGTTAAAATATTTTAATATAAATAAACATAAACATTTTGCAATACATTAAAAAAGTAATAATAATTATTCTTTCAAATATTTGTATTGACATAAAAAAGTCATTACATAAACTTAATTTTATATTGTTATAAAAAATTTCTTCTTGAACTAAAATTAATCATCAGCTGTTCTATTTATTATTTTCAATGCAGTGTTCTTGTTCATTGTTATCAGTACAATCTGTGCCCAAAAGAAGTGCATTTTTATAAAATATTAAAGAATCTAATTCCACCCACTGGTCACCAAAATGTTTCTTTAATAAGTTGTTAACGTCGTTAAGTTTTACTGCTGATAAATGTACTGGTATCAATTCAGGACAATTAATGTGAAAACAGTCTTGCTTTTCTTACAAACACTTTTGTAATTACAAAAGTCTGAATTATAGTTTACCTCTCCTTTGATCAGCACGTTTTGTTGTTTTTTACACTTTCGAAATAAAATTCTTTTGCACTTATTGAAGTGAAAATGCCATAGGCCAGGTGTCTTAAATACCTCTTGCACGACACTCTTCCAGTCATAAACATCTGCTAAATGTATAGTCGTGCCAAACTCGGAAAAAAATATCTGCATATTCTTTAGGGTCTGTTATGACTGTTTTCTTTTTGATAACCTTTTCAATACGGGAAAAAACCCTATCAGAAGGTAGAAACGAGTGGCCGACAATGGGAAACACAAACTCAATTAATTTGATGTTATTTGGTGCATTTCTAAGAAACCATACTGCCAGCATACCCATCATAATTGTGTTTTTATTTTGAGCACCTCACCCGTCGGATGCGATTCTCAAAATTTCCAGTTGGAGGAATATTTAATTTTGTACATAGGAGATTATGAAGAGCCGAAGCAACTTCATTAGAACCTCTCGAATGTTCAGTTTCACACCAGTAATAATTAAAAACATTTTTTTTGTTTTGCGGACTTTTAGAATGTCCAATTACTATAGTCAAATTATACAAATAGATCTGTCGTGAGTAATAAGCACTCTGATCGCTAACACGAGGTAACACTTGGTTTTTCTGACAGTCTAGTGATATAACTAGTACTTCATTTCGTTTATCCTGAAGTTTTTTATAAAACTGTTTGGCTTTCATTAAATGTACTTATTTTTTTGTATTTAATTCCTGTTTACGTAAACCATTATCTGAATGTTTGATTCTTTCTGTTAGTGATAGACAGGTAGAACATTCATCGGTAGCAGGTGTCCCAAAACCTATATTAAATTTTGTACAAAAAATGTTTCTAAAATACCATTCTTTTACTGGTAAATTATTGTTTTCTTCATTGTACATCTTCCACATCTTGTGAATGTTAAGGTCACTACTTAAATATACTCTGCTTGTCACTTTGTCCCTACAATAATGACTGTCTATGACACGAAATTTTTTTATAAATTCAATTACAGCTTTTTTTCTACTTGCATACATTTGCTGCTTCCTATCTCCTCCTCTTGATTCCTTTGGAGCATTACCAGTAACAAAATGTCTATTGACAACACCCTGCACTCTGTTTTTAGATAATAAAAGAGTAGATAAAAATGTTTGTCTACAAACTTGTAATCTGTCTTTTGAGTCCTTTTTTGGAATATAATATCTTATTGTCTTACTTTTGTTTCCTCGTTCTTCATTCGTAGATCTATTACGAGACGGTTTTACTGTATCAGTGTATTTTAGAATAAGACTATCCTGCAATTGTTTATTAGGTTCAGAATAAAATGCCTGATGAAAATTAACTTGATCTGCATGTGATACATCAACACATTTGTAAGTATTCCCTTTTTTGTCATGGTTACAATTTATTTTGTTTGGCAAACCAGGTGCAGAATACCTGAAAGTAAACAGAATAGGAACTGAACTTTAGTGTTAACTGCTTCATTAGAAACTATACAAATTTATTTTTATTATAACCTATTGACTGATAATAGTAATATTATGTTTAACCCAACAATAATTTCAGACAACTAACAACTAAATCAGGAAATTAAACCAAACAGGCTAACAAAAAACATTACATAATACTGTATTGTGAAATTAGACAAAATATAATTGGTTGTATGGTTCAGCTAAATGGTACTTGAAAGTAACAAATAACAGAATTTACCTTGTTCGCTTCTGTTTTTCAGTTTCCCAGTTTTGTTTGTTCACTTTACGTTTCGTAGTATAATTATCTTCCACTTCAGGAAACTTTTCCATTTTTCGAATTAACACTTAATTATAAATTAGATAATCAACAATATTCAAACGAATAAATACAGAAATAATTCAATACCTCATAACCTCCAAAGCAAATCAACAAATGTTTAATAAATACCTTAAGCAGAGCTCCTAGTGGACACTGCTGCAACTAACTGGATGTGGCTGATTTTGAAACACATCAAGATATTCTCAATCAGTTTTCTTGTGATGTAGCTAGATTTGAAGCACAAATCTTGTTTTACTGCATGTATTGAGTGAATAACTTGTCAAATACACTAAAAAATCAAAATCGAAAATTTTCGGATGTGGCTGGTTTTGAAACTAGGCTACTCTAAGACACTCCACAAAAATGTTTTTGCAAGCCTTTTCCGTACATCCATATTTAAGTGAGTGTTTGTAAGTAAATCCCTTTTGTACTGAAACGCCTGCTTTTTTAGAGCTATTCTTCCCTTAATCTCTGTCCCATATCTATTTTTACAAATGAAGGTGCTCCCCAGGTAGCAAACATTTTCAACCTGTTCTAAAATTGTATTACCCAATTTAATATCAAGTCTTACATTCTCTGTCTTCTTTTCTATCACAATTGTTTTTGCTTTCTTCTTGTTAATTTTTAATTTAAGTTTTTCTAGGGTTTCAGAGAAGATTTATAACATTCTATTCATTTCTTTTACCAAGAGTGACACAAGAATAATCAAAAAGTTATATCTTCTTTTAGTTATACTTTCATTCTTGAAAGTCATACTTAATCAAACGAACAAAGTCAATGAGAATGATAGAATTATAATTAGTTAATAGGATAGTTAGTAAGTCAATATTATGACTTATTAAATGAATATATAATATTTTATTGCTTGAAGAAGGTGTCGTAGTTAATTGACGGTTTTGTAAAAAATGAAAGAAAAAGGTATAGGCCTATTGGATGTTTAGAACATTATTGTCGGTCTGATCTGAAAAAGTTACCATACCGTTACCATTTTGACTTGGTAAACTGTAGTCCTCATTGCCATGATGTGCCTGTTGGACTGAGGAACAGCAAAAAGTAAAGACTTTAAGGAACACACAATACAATAGA